>CM045763.1:77167781-77742658 GCA_025200525.1 Camellia lanceoleosa | reverse complement strand
ATTAAAATATGAAGAAAAAATTCCTACATATAAATGAAAAGCGATATTTAAAAAACAGTTTTTGAAAAATTAAATAAATAAGTCCCTAATTTTTCTGACATTTGTTGTAAATTTTTTTGATTTATTAATCAAAAATGATTTCTTTTCATTACTCGTAGATACAATATTTTCCACAAATATCTATTGAAATTTTTTATAAAACTAATTATTTTGCTTTTTTGTATTTAACTTTTTGAACATGTTTTAAAATTATAATTTTAAATTACTGGAAGAGTTATTTAGTACATTAAAAAGTTCATTAAAATAAAAAAGAAATTACTAAAAAATAATTATCAAATCGGTTCAAGACAATGGTGTTTTGACAATAGTAAAGGGACTTATCTTTCTTTGGTATCTAATCTCATCTCATGATTTAGAATAACATAATACCATGATTCTAATTTGATTGGGATTATTTGTATCAAGTCATTTTCAAATCCTCTGAGAGGATGTGTGAATTGATGAAAGGAACCAACTATATTTGATCGGCGTGATTTTTACAAGTATATTCTATTCGATATTTTTAAAAATGTGATGGTTTTTGATTATCGATGGGCCTAAAATAAATCCAATAAAGTGTGCAACAGTTGCTCTTGTGAACCGTGCGCAACAACAACCCCAAACTCCATTTAATCCTAAGCTCATCCCTTATTTGTGAATCAAACAATGTATGAGATACTAATACACATTATACCTCATATAAAATAAATGGCTAAATGTTTTTTTTTCAGAAATGAGAATAAATATATATATATATATATAGAAATCAATAAAAGTTATAAAATTATATGCCTATCTCTATCCGTTAGATTGATGTAAGCCCACAGTCGAACCAACCAGCTGAAGATGCGAGAAAGGTTTCTAGATGTGGTGGAATTCCTTCAAGTTTAGCATATGTATATACATATATATTAATTTAATTTAATAGTATCATATAAAAAATTATATGATTATTTGGCTGGACAATAAACCGTGGCCTAATTGTTTTGATTGTTGTTTTGTTGCACATTTTTTTTAGTGATGAGTACTATTATGTAAAGCTGAAGTTTTTGAGTTTTGCACATTTTTGAAAGGAAATTTTATTTACACACCACTAATTCCATAGTATACATCATTAACAGATTAAATTTATTGGTGCTATTAACACCTATAAATTATTTTGGAACCCCTCAATTTTAACTTTTTTTTTTAATAAAAATCTCAAATAAAATTACTATAAAGACATCATTAAATTTTGGGGTAAACACCAATAGCTCTTAGCAATTAGACAATTTACATCAAGTCCTATTAAAAATAAGTCTTGGTAAAATTGTCGCTAAAAAGCAATTTTTTGTGACAATTTTTCTATATCAGCTCGCTAAATATTGATAATTAATTTTTGTCATGATTTTTTATAAATTGGCCTTAAAACTTACAATTGAGCTTTTTTATGACAAAATTTTCCTTAGGACTTATTGAACCCAATAGAAGATCCACTTAGGACTTACGTAAATTACCCATATTTTGGGACACCTCATCTCACAATTAAACTTACACCCTACATCAACAGATGGGGTTATATAGGAAACGCTGCATAGACACCCCCATTTTTGACCGACCTTAGACTTCGGGCGTCATCGATTGAGCACTTTCGGTGATAGTGCATCTTCATTTCCAAACCCGAGTTTAGGCCATGAGCCTTACCTCCGAGGCCTCGGAACATTTTATTAACTTTGCTTACCGATTTGCGGACCGAGCCTTGTTTCTCTTCGAAGAGGAGAGTCTTATGGGCTATCTCTCCAATAAGTTGTGACTACCCAGTGAGTAAATGAAGCCCTTTGTTCCCGTTTAAGACAGTTTTGATTTAGAATTAAATCATTTTGTCGCGCCTCTCAGGATTGAACCGCCCAACTTTCTCCGTTTGTACGGTTTTGGGGCACACCTTGTTTCCCTCTGTCTAGAAAGGGACAACGTAGTGAGGAGACTCCCCTACTTTTGTAATGATCGCACACACTTCCCGATGTGCCGGCTTCGTTTTGGGGGCACCCGGCAGCGGCGTAACGTTTGCTCCTCGAACCTGCGTTTTTACATCGGTGTTGGTCCATTTTTGGCATGGACCTTGTTTTCCTTCTTTGTTTGGAAGGTGGTACAAGGGGTAGGAGACCACCTTTTTTCCTTAGGAGGCCCACTTTTCTCCCGCCCGTTGTTTTCTTGTCAAGAATTTGGTCTCCTTCAGGTCTTTTAAGCTTCACATTTATTGGTCTCCCACCATACCACTAGCTCAGGCATTAGGTTGGGAGACCATCAAATCAGGTTGGCCAACCACCTTTTGTGTTGAACCTTTTTTGAACTGGTGGTGACCACAGCCCAGTCAGCTGCTCTCTTCTTTTACATCTCTGTGAGGTTGTTGCCAAACAGTACGGTTGGAAGCATAGACTGGATCCTCCAGCCTACATGTATGGAGGATCTTGCCTTCAGTTTTTGGCTCTTCTAGAGAGCTTTGGTTTGTTTGGTCTATAAGCTGAGGGCTTCTCCTTCCTTTGTGAGGTTAAAATTTTGATAAGCAAGCAAAATACATATATCTTCTCTCTCTATCTCTCTCCATTTTAGGCTTAGAAGTGCAAGGTTCTTGGCCATTTGCATAATTCATCTCTTAGCCTAACACTTCCACCATCAACCTAAAGGATCTTGGGGCCATTTTCAGAGGTTGAGGAGTTGTGTCTTTGGTCCAGTTGCTTTGGTCTTCTTGAGCTTCAAAAGGGTAACACACTTTCTCCTTTTTAAGCCCCCTATTGACACTGAATCCTTATCTTAGCCTTATTTGCATGCATATTTGAGCTTTGTTGTCAACTGAAAAAAGTCTTTTTTGAGGTCTTTTTGATGTTTGTTTGAGGTCATTTTGTTGTTGAGGTCATCTCCTTGCATGCTTTTTCCATTTTTTCCTTGTTTTGAGCCATGCATTGCTAGCCTTTGTATTGATCTTTGTTTGGAATTTTGACCACTTCGAAATCGATTTGGATATTCAATGGTTAGCATGCTATTTGAGGGCCAAAATCGAGGAGAGGGGTGACCCTCTCTCTCCTTGTCTTGTTTACTAGCATTTTTGAATCTTCACAGTGAAAGGGCCCATATTTGCATGCATCCCAAGCTTGGTTCTCAGGCCCTTTTTGGTGGTTTTAGGACCTGCATAAGCTCTGGCCCCAGGTAAGGCTGGTTTTGTCATCTTAGGTGTGCCTCTTGCATGTGTAGAATAATCCCATTCATAGCTTATCAAAGGAGCATGCCATTCTTGCATGCATTGATCATGTTTCGATGGGTTTTAGGCATTATTGGCCCAGCATGTCATACCTTTAATCTCTGGCTGGTTTAGTGGCCTCTTAGATGCTTCACATACTTGTAGTGTAAATCCTCTTCACTCAGCTTGTAATGCATGTTGCTTTGGCCTTCAATTCTAGCACACTTTTGGCCATGCTCGAACTGTTTTTGTGCATGTTTTTTGGACCCGCCTTAGCTCAACATTTTGCCCAAGGCCTTTGCAATTAGAATGATTGCTTTCTATGCATAGTTGTAGTGCAATACCCTTGCCTAGCCTTGAGTTTTGAACCCCTTAGATGCTTGGAGATTGAGGTGTTTCCATGGTTTAGCATCATTGTGCCATGATATTTCGTGAGCATATGGAAGTTGCCATGTTCCCATGTATTTTCACTCTTTAAATGTGTTTTGAGAGTTGTCTTTGGTATACCTCATTTATGGACCATTGCATGAGCTTCATTTTCTATACCTTTCAAGCCACCCATTTTAGTCCATTTTCCTACCTATTTTGGGCTGCGCAAGAGGACTTTTTCGGGGAGGTTAGTTTTGGTCATTTGGGAATCACTTTGCATACCTCTAGTGTAATGCACTTCACTAGTTTAAATTACTTGAGCCATCAATATGCATCCGGGTGAGTTGTTTGCATGATTAGGGACCATCTTGTAACATGTCATTTGAGCTAGGACATGTGTTGTTGTATGCCACATTTCATCCTTGCCATGCTTTTTGTAGAGTTACGTCTTGTATAGGTTAGATTGCCCTTGCATTGTGTGAATGCATGTGTGTGTGTTGTTGCCTCATTTCATCATGTTTGTACACTGATTTGGGTGTGGTAGAGGTCCATCCATCTTAAAGGGTTTAAGTCCATCTTGCATTGTGTATGCCATATAATCCATGTTGATTACATGTTGGTTGATCATCACATTAGCATGCCTGGATTCATAACATTGTGTATGTTAGTTTCCATTAGCATTATTGTATGCCATATTCCATGCGCGTGTGATGTACATTGTTTAGTTCATAGCGTTGTGCATGTTATTTGCATGTTTGCATCATTTAGTTGCATTGCATTTCACAATTGCATGATAGAGTTGCATTTGTGTATGCATTATGTATCGCGTTACTTGTGTGCTTGGAATAGGAAGTTAGTCAAGCACGGAGCTTGAAACGCTTTTTGTACTCAAAGTGACAAAACGTGCCTCGATTCCCGGTCACCGACACTCTTGAATTTCCATGATAGAGTTGTTGGCTTTAGGTGTGTATATGTGCATTCATGTCATATTAAGTCGTGCAATTCGACTCCTCGGCCATCATGCATCGGGATGCGTGATTGGTGGCCCGAGGATCGAGGACTACCCTCCCTAGAGCTTATGCAATGATGGAAAGTGGTCGGGGCACACATATAGGCAGCTGAAAATCATTGCCTTTTCTCTCTCTTGCCTTTGTTGCGAGCAGACTTCGTGGAGGATGGGCGGTCGGCCGACCCGGTTTTGGCGAGCCGACCACCTTTTTCTCTGTCTTCACTACCAAGGGTGGTGGTGGGTGGTCTCAATGCCTATAATTTGGTCGCGACCTCTCCTGACTTCCCGAGGGTGGAGTTTCATCTGTATGGAGCTTCGCGCCAGTTTTGAATTGAATTGCAAACAAAAGGCGAGGCAGGCATCGCGATGGATTTCGACAAGGCAACTTCGAGCATGCATGCATCCTTTATCATTCAGGCAGAGGTGAGGTAGTCCATTTTATTTAGTTTGCATGCTGGTTTACTTTCGCTTACTTAGTTAATTTGATAATTAGCTAGTGTTGTGTAATAATTTGTTATTCATTCCGTTGTGTAATAATTGGCTTAATTAGCTTAGATTAGTTAGTTGGTTGCGTATTATTCATTTGGACCCTCCATCGAGAGGTACAGTTGTTGTAATAAGTGTGCATGCCTTCCAACACGCGTCTTTCTCCCTTTTATTTACCACATGATATATATATAGGTTAGTTCTGAAGGCATGTTTCAATTAGCATCTATATGTTCACATGTTTGCATTCATTCATCATCTTGCATGCCTTACAATTCCAAGACTCGGCGCATCATACTAGCATTGTATTTCACTACCAAGTTGAATACATGTATCATTGTTGTATTTCACATGTCGTCTTAGAATAGTAGAGCCTATCTTAGTTGCATTCTTGCATGTGTTGCATTAGGCATCTCGGCATAGTTAGGATTCATGTATGATTTCTAATTAGCTTCTTTCTTTGGCTTGGAGTACTCGGTAAGTGTTTATGTTTTTATCATCCTTGCATATGTGTGAGTGCGCCATGATGCATGCTTGCATGAGGGCTACCGCTTATGTGATATAAGCGCTTGAATGCCTGTGGGTGAAGGTTGGATTACTTGGATTGGAACAATTCGTTGTTTCTGGGTTTTAAGCCCACTTGAGAGTGGCAAATCACCATGTTTTCCAAGCCCACTTGAGGTGACAAAATCACGTCTTAGCCTACTTGCAGTAGCACCATCAAAACCATTTTTAAGTAAACAAACATGAAATGTTTTATTCCAACAAGCGATCGGTCTATACTTGTTTCTTTGGCGCATCACATAGTAATTCTAGGCTAATAAGCAGAATAAGAGCATGTATGTTTTCAAAACAAAATATCATGATTAGTAAAGGCGATCTTTGATGGGTGGCGGAGTGCTCATGAAATGACCTTCCCAATCGTACCCTAAGTTCACCGGGCCAGGCAACTTTGGTGATACCGGACATGTGGCCTTGACGAGAGTGAAGGTTTCCTAAATTCTCCCAAAAATAAAATATTTAGGTGGCGACTCGTATCTGGCAAAGTAGTCCATGTTTGGCACTTCTTTCTAAAATCGAGTTTTCAAAAGCGATTTACAATTTGGACTCTTTGGTGATTTATCGGTCTTGCATTGCACTTTGCGAGGTCAGTTAAGAACCGTGACATTTGAGTCCTGTAGTGAGCCTAATGAACAAAGCGGGATTTTCCCGCGGCGTTGGCGTCTCTGATTCTGGCGACTCTTGGGGAGTTAAGAAACTTGACTTCGAACTCATGATATCTTGTTTTGGCTTCACTTATGTGTTTCTTTTGCATTGCATTTGCATTGGTGCACCTAAGTCCAGTGTTTGCCGTCTGTTATTCATGAATGGTTTGCGGGAAACTACTTTGAGAAGTGTGCCATAAGGCTGACCGGTTACGGGCTCTACCTCAATGGGAGCACAAACCCCGGTTTTTACCAGGGCACCCTTTTTGACCATTCGACCTAGTGCATATTCGGAAGCCATAGTGACCATCCCAAAGTAGGACAGGTTGCTTACCCGATTGTAGGTTGTTTGAAACCGCTGCGTGTGTAGTGAAACCCTAGCTCTTGAAAAAAATAGGACAGGGAAACCCTACCCAACATAGGGGTGCTTTGGCTCTCACTTGTTTGCTATGTCCTTTTAGAGTGCGTTTCTACAGGAATGCACGTATCAGTTCTAAGTTTGGGTGTCGAACTGCAGACATCGGTATCGATGTTGGGAATCGGTTTACGAGGGTATCAAATTCAGATTTGGGACAGTGATTTGGAAACAACGATCAGTGTTTGAGAACAGTATATTTAGCTTACAAATGCCAACTGTGTGTTGTCAATGACCGACTATGTGTTGTGTTTATTTAAGCCGTTATACTGTCCGTTTTTCTGGTTGTTTATTTCCTTATTATGCTTTATTTATCTTTTTTCTAGGTAGTTTAGCACAATTGCTTCCTACCAAGCAGATATTCCCCAAGCAAGTGTGTGCTGCGTGTTCAGAAATTCAGAGTTTGGGGCCGTGTGTTCTACTCTTAACAAGTGTGTGCTGCGTGTTCACCTTCAACTGGGCTGTGTGTTCAGAAATTCAGAGTGTGGGGCTGGGTGTTCTACTCTCAACAAGTGTGTGCTGCGTGTTCACCTTCAACTGGGCTGTGTGTTCAGAAATTCAGAGTTTGGGCTGCGTGTTCTACTCTCAATCAGTGTGTGTTGCGTGTTCACCTTCAATTCGGACTGTGTGTTCAGAAAATCAGAGTTTGGGCTGCGTGTTCTACTCTCAATCAGTGTGTGCTGCGTGTTTACCTTCAATTTGAGCCGTGAGTTAAGAAAATCAGAGTTTGGGCTGCGTGTTCTACTCTCAATCAGTGTGTCTTTGCGTGTTCACCTTCAATTGGAGCTGTGTGTTGGAAAATCGAGTTTGCTACGTGTTCTCTCATCGATGTGTCTGCGTGTTCACCTTCAATTTGAGCCGTGTGTTCGTGAAATCGAGTTTAAGGCGTGTTCAACTCTCAACCGATGTGTCTTGCCGTGTGTCCACAATCAATTTATGATTTGAGTGTTCAGGAATTAAAGTGTTTGAACTGTGTGTTCAGGATGCAAACAAAGTGCTATGTCATAGACTAAAAATTCTAAATAAGCTGTGTGCTCAAATATGGCAAAGGCATAGATTGCATGTAAAAAGCAGAACACGTTGCAAAAGGGGGTAAAAATGAAGTAAATACCTCCCGTGCCTCATAGGAAAGGTGATACTCTGGTTCTCGCAGAAGCAGATCCCCAGGCCCTCACGTGTCAAAATCAGTGAAGTGATGGAAAATGGCCCGTGGAAGAATGTGCACTGGTGGGTCGTACCTCTCGGGTATGAAGGGTCGAACCCCCGGAGGTAGAGCCATAATGTCAAAATCATCCCCAGCGCCCAGAAGACCTCCACCGTGAGGCAAATGGCCAGCCATTTCGAGAAATCTGCAAAAGGGGCAAAAATGAGCCAAAATTAGAAAAAGTCAACAAAAGTCAACGCTCGGGAAATGGAAAAGTCAACAAAAGTCAACTCCCAAGAAAATCTTCCAAATGTTGAGACAAACTCACCTCAAGTGGCGAAAATGAGAAAAGAAGCCCTGAAATCGAAATTTAATCGGTTCAAAGTGCTTAAAACTCGATATTTTTGCGAAAAAAACTTGCGTAGGGCGTTGGAAAACGCATATGGAGCACAAATCTGAGGGAGAAAATGGTTTGGGAAGCTGGAGGAGATGATTTCGGAGCTGAGGTTATGAGCTCAAAGTGTTTGGGTGAGTAGATTTAAAGAAAAGAAGGTGAAAGGACCAAATTGCCCACGGATTAGGCAAAGTGGCCGATCGGCCCTATTTTCTAGCTGACCGGCCATTGCCTTTTCAAAAGCTAGCCGATGGCCTCCAATAGGAAAGAAAACTAGCCGGTGGTGATCCCTAGGTGGGTCCCAAGGTGCCTGCAAATTTTGGGAAGAATTGGAGTCCCCAAGACCTGAAAAAGTACAAGAGAAAGGTACCCCCTGTCGCGAAATCGCTCCGCCGGAACTTCAGCTTCAGCTTTCGATGTATGTCTCATCGTTGCTCATCGCAAGGGAGACGTATCCTTTTTGAACATGTTATAACCTCTCCAGGAGATGAACCGGAGGTCGCGATCGAGTCGCCCTCGCCGAAACGTGATTCTCCTTGCTCGTTGTTTTGTAACAAACGCGCATCCCGATTTACGCTTGTTCTACATTGTTTGCATTCTCATGCACATACTTGCATTGTTATGCACGTTTTCTTGATATTACCATGCCTCTATGCTCAAGCTTGCATTGACATGCACGATCCTTTCTCGCATTGCAATGCACTCACTCACCGACACCGCGTTTGTCGAACTTTCGATATCACATTGAATATATGTTGTTAGTATGTTGTGCTTGTTAAGTTTCTCTCTTTTGCAGGCACGATATTGTATGTACGGTTCATTTGAAGTAGTGCGACCCGAACGAATCGCCCGGTATCGATCTTCTCCGTAGGAGGCATGACGGCGAGATTGAACAATTCTCCGCGTTCTTAACTGCATGAAATGTAGTTGTTGCTTTACATTCTTGCTTAAAACCGTTGCATCTATTTGCAAATACCTTCATTACGACTTCTTTGCATTCGCATGATCATTAAGTTACATCGGCCTTGTGCATATCGCTTTGCATTTTGCTCCCACTGCGAACGCAGTGCTGAACGCGTCTCTGTCTATCTTGTATGTTTGTCTAAGTCTTGGCCTTGTCAAAAATGAGTCGCCTCGGCTTTGACATTCACTCCGTCACTTATGACTCTCGAGTTACATCAAAGAGAACAGCGTAGACACCCCATTTTTGACCGACCTTAAGACTCAGACGTCACCGATGGAGCACTTGGTGATATTGCATATCGCGCTCGTCCAGGAGTTTCAGAGTCTCGGCTACGGGCCTTGCCTCCGGACTTCCAGGCTCTTTCTATACTTTGCCTCGGTTTGCGAACCGGGCTTAGTTTCTCTATTTCTCTTCCCAAAGGGAGAGAGGTCTCGTAGATCATCTTAGTGGCCGTGGGCTACGTTTAGTAGTCATAACCCATTTTCCCCATTCGAACGGTTCGGCCCCTTTTTAGAGCCCGTCCCGGTCGTGTTGCCTCGGTTCGATAAAACCACCTCCGTTTGCCTGGTTTTGGCATATCTATCTACTTTTGATTGAGGGACAGGTCTCGAGAGACCAACCGTGGTTGAACACCACTCGAAGTTATATGACTTTGCTGGCCTGTTTCGGGGCCGCTGCTACCCCAACCCTCATTTTGCATCGGTTTGCGTTCATTTTTGGCGGGACCTCTGTTTCATCACCAGAAGGTCGTAAAAGGGTGGGATGCAATAGTGTTTCAACAACCAGTTATATTTCCTCATCGCTCTCCATCGCCTTTCACACCTTGAAAGCCAATGTTGACCATCCTAAGGCCACTTTCTCCGGCTCCAAACCACATATTTGTGTTGTACACACTTGGGAGGCCACCAATATCATATGGTCGGCTAGTAATTGTGATTGACCCTTGAACCCCTCCTAAAAGTGGGTTGTTCTCTCTCCTGTTTCACTGATGCCAATTTTTGTCCACATAGCCGTGTTGAGAACACACAGAGGCCACCAATTTTTGGTGGCCGTGATTATGTTTTACTTTTGACCCCTAGCTAACGGCCATGGGGGTGGCCGACGGCCACCTGCAACCACTTCTAGCAGGTCTGAACCCTTGCACTGCTCAGTCAATTTGACCTTTTTTCCCCAAGATTTGGTATTCGGGGGATCTTTTTTTTGGAGGGAAACTTGGGTTGTTTTCCCTCCCTTTCCCCCCCCTTTTTCCCCCTCTTTTGCCTATATAACCAGCCTCCCAAGTCTGGTTTAAGGGTTAGAAAAAAACCCTTTGGAGCTCTAGCATTGTATCTCTCTCCTCTACTCTTCCAAGCTTCAAATCCTCAAGCTCTACCCTCATTTCTACACCACCACCTAGCACCACCACCACTCCATTCCATCAGTTTGGAGGTTCTTTCCAGAGGCTAGGAGTGCTGCATTTTGGACCAAGAGGCTGCTAAAGATTGGTCTACAAGGTGGTCATTTTCCCTCTTTTGAGCTCATTTTTGCATGTTTTCTTAGCCATTCTTTCTTACACTTTTGAGCTCTGACCATAACTGAAAATAGCATTTTTTTTAGCTCTATTCCATGTTTCATTAAGGGTCTCTCACTGTTTGAGGCTCCCTTTTGGCACTTGCTTCATTATCTCCCTTGTATGCCATTTTCTTGTGTAGTATTTTTGGCCTATGTATAAATTGTTTTGAGCTCTGGTCCGAACTTAAAGTAGCATTATTTTGAGTCCTTCTTCAATATTGTTGAAGGGCTCTTCACTGTTGGGGCTTCATTTTGATACTTTATGTTTAAGCCCTCTTTTGGCCCCATTTTTGCATGATTTGTTAGCCCTTTGTGATTCTGTTTTGGGCTCTGGTCCGAACATAAAATGGCCTATTTTGACCCCCTCTTCATATTTTATTAAGGATCTATTGTTTTTTGGAGCATATTTTTAATACTTTGTGTTATAGCTCTCTTTTTGGACTTATCTTGCATAATATTTTGAGCATACTTGTATACTGTTTTGGGTCTGATAATAAGCTGTAAAAGGACATATTTTGGGCCCCTATTCAACATTGTTGAAGGGCCCTCACCTGATTGGGGCTAGCATGCATCGGTTGCTTCTTTGTCTCCATTTTGGCCCATTTCTTGCATGAGAATTTTTCCATATTTGTGTATGTTTTTGTGGTCTGTCATAAACTGTAAAACATCATATTTTGGGCCCATATTCAACATTGTAGAAGGGCCCTTCTCTGTTTAGGGAGAGCATCCATCACTTGCTTCAATATCTCACTTTTGTGGCTATTTTTGCATGCTAGTTTAGCCGCATTTTTGCTTACTGTTTGGCCATGCTTAAAACTATAAACATGCTTGTTTTGGGGTTGTCTTACTTCTGTCTTCATGCTTCATGTTCAAATTATGCATGTTTGATATAGCTACAAGTCATTTCATGTGCTCAATATTGCATTTCGGGAGCATTTCCATGCGTTGGGTGCCATTTTGCTATGTTTCAGGGCTGTTTTGCATCACTTATTGCCTCTGAAATTTTCGTGCTAGTATGCCATGTTCCATGTTTTGCCATGCCTTGTTAGAGTGGCATTTTGTGCCCTAGGGTCGGTCATCGGTTTGCGTGCACGTGTGCACGCATTTTGAGTTGCCTCGTTTTCACCTAATGGCCTCTGATGTGGGTGTGGCTGAGGTCCATTCATGTTAGTGTAAGTCCATACTGCATTGCGTATGCCATTCCATTCCATAGCGTTGTGTATGCTAGGTTGTATGTTAGTGCATTGTGTATGCCATGTTACCTCGTGCATCGTGTATGCCATTTCATAGCATTTTGCGTGTTAGGTTGTATCTTAGTTTGCATTCATGCATGTCATGCATATTGCATTGTGTTCGGGATAGGAGTTAGCCGCACGGAACGAATGCGTTCATTACTCCGGTGACGGGCGTGTCTCAATTCCCGATCACTAACACTCGATCATCCATGATGGAGTTAGGTTTCTTGTGTTTCCATGTGTATTCATCTTATATTGAATTGTGCAAATCGACCCCTCGGCCATCATGCATCGAGATGCGTGATTGGTGGCACGAGGATCGAGGCATGCATACATTTGTGAAAATACATTGCTATGCCCCTTTCCTGCTCTTTGTTGCAGCAAATCAAGAATCAGCAGTCTTCCGAGGCTTGGCGCGCTTTCCAAAAAACCATTGCAAAACAGAGGCTAATTGGGGCATCACAGTGGATTTCCGTGCAAAGGCAACCCGGACATGCATTATTCATCATCCGAAGCGGAATCAAGGCAGACCCTGGCTTTCATGCCAGTTTATTATTTTCTTAGTTAATTTGATAATTAATTAGGATTTTTGTATATATTTGGACTGTACTATTCTTTTATTCGGGACTGTATATTTATTTGGACCCTCCGAGGAGGGCAATGTTGTAATAAGTGTGCGTGAGTGTGATGTATGTCTTCCAACCCCACGTCTTTCTTCCCTTTTATTTACCCGCTTATGATGGTTAGATTAGAGCATATTTAAATTAGCATAACAGTATGATAGCATGTTTGCATTCATTCATCTGTTTCGCATGCACCGGGCTCGGCGCATCATATTAACTGCATTGTATTTTCAATTCCAAATTGAATACATGTTAGCTGTAGCATCTCACATGCCATGTTTAGAATAGCCGAGCCTGCTATAGTTGCATTTTGCATGTGTTGCATTAGGCATTTCTGTATAATTAGGATCACGCATGGATTTCTAATCGGTTTTGTTTTGGCTTGGAGTACTTGGTGAGTTTTATGCTTTAGCATCCTTGCATCGTGTGAGTAAGCGCCATGAATAGCATGCTACCATGAGGCTACTTGCTTATGTGATATAACTTGCAATGCTCGTGGGTGAAGGTTGGGTTATTTGGATTGGAACAATTCATCATTTGTGAGTTTTAAGCCCACTAGATAGTGGCAAAATCATGTTTTTCTAAGCCCACCCGAGGTGGCAAATCCATCTTAGCCTACTTGCAAGTAGCACCATCAAACCATTTTCAAATAAACAAACATGAAATGTTTTGTTCCAATTCAGGCGATCCAGTCTATACTTGTATGCTGTGCGCATCACATAGTAAATCTAGGCTAATAACCGGAATAAGAACACACAATGTTTTCAAACTAGATATCATGGTTAGTAGAGGCGGTCTTTGGCCGGAGAATGCTCTAAAGTGACCTTCTAATCGTACCCAAGTTCGAGGCGAGCAACTTTGGTGATAGCCGGACCGTGGCCTTTGGCACCGAAGTCGAGTTTCCTAAATTCCCCCATTAAAAAAAATATTTAGGTGGCGACTTTGTATCTGGCAAAGCAGTCCATGTTTGGCATTTCTTTTCTAAAAATCAGTTTTCTCAAAATAATTTGCCGGATTTGGACTCTTTGGTTCAAGATTAAGAACCGTGACACAATCGAGTCCGAGCTGTAGCGAGGTCCCCCACGGCCCTGTTACAATAACAACATTCAAAAATTCATCCAGTTGCAACTCACATCAATGTCGCCTCGTCATCAACTTTGTGGTGCGGCTTCTTTCGATGAAGTTTCATTAATCAGTCGATTCTGGGGTGAACCTCATAATGGATACCTTGGGGCCTTTAGCCTTGGCCACTGAGCAACCCACCAATGATTTGATGAAGAAAAAACCCGTGGGTCGATTTGAACCGCTCATAACCAATGTGATGTGGAGGAATCTCCTTGCTCGAGCCTTGTACCAGTGATCTTGTTGATACTTCCAATTCAAGGGAGGGTCTATCTTTCTTTGTGAATGAAAAGGTTAAAGGCACCCTCATTTTCAATAGCTTTGTGCTCTGCCAAGTCTTCAACGAGTTCAATGCGAGGAAGTTGGAAGCGAAGAACATGTTCAGGATCTTGAAGAACAAAGCTGCTTTCTTGGGATTGTTGGGATTACAATAGTTCTTGGTGGTGATGGTTGAGTTCCTCAAGAAGTTCACTATCGGAGAGGTTGAATTGGAGTGCGATGGATGGCATGCATCATAATTGCAGCAATGTCATGGCCCATCAGTTGGCTTGTCAAGTGCATTCCAGTTCCAACATCCTGAAAAAAAAAAGAGCATCAATTTCAAATCTCCTTTACATCAATCGGTTGAACTTACAAAGTAATCTTTAGTATAAGATTCGATATTAGTACAAAGTTTATGTTAAAGCAATTTAGACGCTTTTTCTGGGTTAGAATTGGGTGCATTATTTTCTTTTTGCTCTGTGTTTTGCCTGGGTTGGTCTCTCATCAACCTGGGTTTGTTTGCATCTATCAGTGCTTCTTAAGTGGTGCCATCTTTGGGATCATTTGAGTAGCTTTTGTGTGCAGCCTTCCCCTCTCTGTATTGCTGAATGTTGTTTGTCTTTTCTCTTTATCAATAAAACTTCTCTTTGCTTATCCAAAAAAAAAAAAAGAAAAAAAAAAGAAGCAATTTAGACAGTTATTTTAAATATAAAAGCAGATTACTGCTATATGTTGAGTTTTTTTGTGATTTAGAAATTTGAATATAACATTAGCTCTGTTTAAAAGTAACGGTTTCAATCATCAAATTTTACTTGAGAATATGGGACAAATTTACAATACAACGTGCTTGAACATCACATTAGATCACTGAATATTTGAATGGTGTGCGTGTACAGACATTAATTACCCGAGGTCCGCTTGCTGCCTCTTGTCTTAGGAGGTGGAGTCTTTGGCGGTGCCGAGGAAGTCTTGCTTGCTCTTCCCTTGTCCTGGCCTCATCTACAAGGTCCCTCAAATGGCTCTGCCTTACCAGGTCTTCCAGGTGTGACTTCAGGGCTCTGCAACTCTGAGTCAGATGCTCATCTTCATTATAGTAAGCATGATGCTTACCAAGGCTTCTTCCCATAAACTCTCTTGGTACCCTTGTTGGCGCTTTGAAATAGGGTTGGGTTCGGATTTTATCCAGGACTTTGTGAATTGGGATTTGGAATATAGTTGTGACTGCATGTGCAGCCCTCAGTCCTACCTCTTGCTTATTGGATCCGTTATTACCTCGGCCTCGCTTTGGCGAGCCGTTAGCTTTCTCTTGCTTTGTCGCCTTAGTCCCTAGCGTGTCTTCCTCAGCTCTGGCATATTTCTCAATTTTGGCCATGAGCTCCTCCATGCTTTTTGGCAATGTCTTTGCCACTGACTTTCGTAGTGGACAATTATTTTTTAGGCCGTTCTTAAAAGACACGACCGCTACCTCTTGGTTGCACTCGGGTATAAGCTGAACACCTCATAATACCTCTTCCGCGAGCCCTAAGGCCTTCATCCTCACTAATTCTCAGAGCCATCAGGGCGTCTACCCTTAATGGCTGTAGTTTGTTTGTCACGAACCTGGCCACGAACATCTCGGCCAGGCCTTCCCAGGTCTTCACATTTCCTTTTGGCAATTTGTGAAACCAATTCGATGCAATTTTCCCGAAGGATGAGGGGAACACCTTGCAAAACAACGGCTCGTCCCAGTGTATAATACCATCGAGTTCAGGTATAAACCGACGTGAAAGTTGGGGTCCGACTTACCATCGTATATCTGGAACCTCGGCATACCGAATCTCTTTAGGGCCTCAAATTTGTCTAACTCCACGAAGAATGGTGTTCTCGACTTAACAGGGGAAGTTACCTCGGCATTTTGTTGCTTCCTCTTGAGGTAATCTCTCAAGTCCTTTTTGGTCCGCCTAGGAGCTCGGCTATCTCCTGATTTTAGTCTTTTAGGTGCATTACTCTCAAGTTCATTGTGAGCCCTTTTCGACCTTTCTCCATTAGTTGCGTCGAAGCACAACTCCTGCCTTTGAACATGCCGATGTTCTTTGGGGTTTGCCACCTTGGTGCAATGTGTCCTTCGAGATTCTTCCATTCTCGATTCTCCTTACCTGACTTCCCTTAAAGGCCGGTGAGAGTGTTTTTCGCTCCTGGCGTGCTGGGGGGCCACAGGGATTGTTTTCTGTCCTCCCTTCTGGGCATTGGTCGCTTGAATCGGCATGTCTTGCAGCGGGAACGGTGGATGCATGACGTTGTTTTGCATCATGAAATTGATGACCGATTGCAGGTCTACCAATTTGTTCGCCATCCCTTTCATCTCTTCGTCCCTTCGTAGGCATCTGTCTTTCTATACCTGGGGGTTATCCTCCTTATAGTACCGCTTTGGTCCGTTTTCTTTGGTATGTCACCTTCCTGGACGTCCTTTCCTCCGTGATTACGTCACGAGTCTCTTCATTGCAATTGTCCTCTTCGACGACAAGGTCAACATGTCTCCCACTCGTAGTAAGAGTGTCATCCCCAATCTTCTCATTCTGTCTATCATTGGCCATCTATTCTCTTTTCTTTCTCACAGATGGCGCCAAATTGTGTGTGTCAATTTCCGACCACACCAATCAAACACTTAGGCGGAGAACACCAAGAAAAGCAGTTAAGCGAACGACCTATCACAAAAAGAGAGATTACAGCGGTGGTTACGTCACCCCGGGGCACTCACGATCAATTCAATTATCTCTCAAAGATATCAAAAGTTTTAACTCACTATTAGAATATAAATTATACCTTAGACCCATTGAGGGTGTCTTTCTTTTATAGCCAACTCAATCCTAATCCCAATAGAAGCCTAGCCGATGGACTTCAAACAGTTAACTTTTGGACTCTCAAATAGATAAAGATAAACTCCTAAAAGCTTTATCCTTATCCAAGCCGAGGTCCTTTTCATTCTAGCACTCTTGTCCCTTATCCGCTTATCCGGTTCGATATCTTTAGAGATAACCCGGTTTATCTGAGATCACCTCGGCGTCTAACCGGGACCGTGGCACCTCCTACGCGACAAGGCGTCACTTTGGCCACGTGTTGGTATTCAAAAAATACATCCCCATAGGGTATATAATATTTCATCATTTATTGGCCAGACATCTTGTCTGTCATCCAACTGAACATCCTGCCAAATGACCGACTGTTGCACCAAATTAATTATTTTTTTAGGAATATGAAATCGTATAGATATATCCTATACGCTTTGGATGTCCGCGGACAACATTTTAGGCACAATTTTTTTTTTATTTTTTTTAATATGAAATTGCATATATATAACAATACAATATTAACTTCTCCTATACTACTTTGATTGCTTTTTAACAATACAAAATAAATATTTTATTAAATTTAATTTTAGAATAGAGAGTCTGATATAGTGTGTACATAAAAATAATGCTAGCTAAAATAGAGAAGTAGTTTTTTAGTTATTTATTGACTCAAAATTTGTTGAGACCAATCTAGATGCTCTAACAAATTCATAGATCTTTGATTCATTATTCAAAATTTTGAAAGTAGAATAAATTTCATAAATATTTGATTCATCATTTTTTTTTAAATCGGGAAGAAAATCTTTATTATAAAACCAGTAAAAGATTGGATATCTGATATAGCAGTATCACAAGATCTTAAAAAGAGATAAATAACCTTCACAGAATGAAAGATCCAAAGGGCCTCCCAAGGGAGGAAAGCAAACATCCACACATGAAGGATTATTATATCAACAAACTAAAAATTAAGAAAACCAAACAGAAAAACAAAAAACAAAACAAAACAAAAACAAACAAACAAATCCAAGTAACCAACAAACTTATTCAAAACTCACTACTCTATAACCTTCAACTTGAAAATCTAAAACCTCTACCTTCACTGATCAGTATAGAACATTGATTCATGATTTAAAATTTCAAAAAGTATGGTAAATTATAATTGTATTGTGAGATTTATGAAAAATATATTTCACTCCATTCTCCATCCTTTAGCCTACTAGTAGGTCAATTAATGGATTATGATAATGTCATATTATTATTGGACCTAAATCACCAGTTAAATTTTCCTGGATTGGTTTGATAACAAAAGTTTGTTGTAGGGCTCATAGACCTATAGTCCTTCTTGAATGTGTATATATATAGGTATATTATTACTTTCAATATTTTTACTTCGAGACTTTGTTTAGGAACAAGTTATTTTTGATTTTTTACGAAAAGATGTGCAGAAAAATAAAAAGAGTGTGACAAATTTATAATAACTTTTTGACTAAAATTTCAAATTGCCAAACAAGTTTTAAAGTAAGAAAGAGTTCTCTTAGAGTCAGTGCATTTAAAAATATAAAATAAAAGTGTTCCTAACACAACTATTTTAATAAATTAGGTTAGAAATACCTAATCTCCTCCCGTGCCAAACGCAAACAAGATTCTCTATGAAAACAAACCAAAGTTCCATGGTCCATTTCCAAAAGAAGGATCACTTCTTCTTCTTCTTCTTTTTTTTCCCTTCTTTTCTTATGTAATGAAAATATTAACGAATTTAGGTAAGAATGAAAAGAAAATATTAGACTAGACTTTCCACGAAACCAAACAAACGTGTTTGCATAAAAGGATTTTGGCACCTTCGAGGAAATATATGAAAAAAAATACCTTACCCCGTCTAATCCTGGAATGATTCTCGAAATTATTAATTTTTATTCAATGACGTATATACTCAACAATCTAGTATTTTTTCACGCACTGAAAACCCTTGCTCAAGTTAATACCAATTGAGGGCCCAAAAAAAGAGAGAATTTCATGTTAAAGTCACAAAAATTAAAAGTATGCAATGAATTTCCTAGGAAGTGGAAAATGAACCCCCTAAAAATACCTCCATTGTTGTGCTTGCAACGCAAGAATATAGGCACACTTTTATCTCTCTCTTTCCATTTTCTACATTGGGTAATACTATATAAATATTTATTAAAAAATGCACACAAAAAATTTATACAAAATGACATGATTGTATTATGAGATTATCACTTCAAAGCAATGAACTCACCAAATGATTGTCATTGCAAAAATATCACCATCGCATTATTTTGTATGAATTTTTTTTTAAGAACAATTTTTGTTACTATGAAATATGTTGGAAATAAGAATACTTGAACCTCTATCTCATGCGACCCAAAAGGATGGGCACGCATTTTTCTCTATCCGTCTTTTGAGGAAATAGGCAGGAAAGGCCTACCTTAGTTTATGTCACTCAAATTTTCTAATATTTTAACTAGTGGAGAATGTTTCAAATTCACATTCTTATTCCTTCAAGAATTTTATTATCCAAATATATAGTGTAGATTAAAATTTTGTTTGTTTGTTTGATTAGATTGATAAATATGATGGAAAATGAAAAACATTTTTACATTCTTAATTTAATGCATTTGGTTAAAAATTTTGGTAGAATTTTTGGGATATCTAGCATTTTTGTTTCACCACTCTCATCTCAAACAAACGCATTTAAATTTTTATTTTTTATAAATATTTTTTACACTTTTTTCATGCTCTCAAGTCTTATATTAGAAAAAAGAACACCAAGAGAAGAATTTTCATAAAATTAAGAGTTAATTTCCTTAAAATTAAAAGTTAATTTCCTGGCATCATGACTTAAATTGTTCAAATTTTGAAATGACTTTTTTACCTACCATATTAGGCTTTAGCATTTATTGATTTGGACAACTATCTCAAATTATACTACATGAGTTAAAATCAGAAATTCTAAAAACTAAATAATTGAAATTGATAATTTAGGGATAAATATTTATCCCTAAATTATCAATTTCAATTATTTAGTTTTTAGAATTTCTGATTTTAACTCATGTAGTATAATTTGAGATTGATTTTCCCTAAAATTAAATCACTTTCAGAGATTGATTTTCAAATACCTAATTTTAGTTGACGTGGTAGAGAAGACATTTCACAAAATCAAATACGCCTAGAAAAACTAGTTGAAAGATCACTTACAAATACCTAATTTTAGTTGAGCGGGTAGAAAAGACATTTCACAAAATCAAATACATCTAAAAAAATAGTTGAGAGAATTAATTTGGAATTAAAAGCTATCTTTTAACTTTTAACCTATTTTAGGCCATATCATCTCTCATATTTTTTATGTCTTTTAAAAAAAGTCAAAAAAAAAAAAATTAAAAATTCAATTTTTAATCATCTTCCCAAAACAATCCAAAATTAATGATGTCTAATTTTATGTTTGGGTTTGGATTATAGATAATAGTGATTAATGTGACATTGACACTTCCAGTAAATTAAATATTTAGATTTTATTCACTCATTAACCTATTAAATATTGAGCTCATAAATAAGTAAATCAAATTAAAATCATTAATTTATAAAACTATTAAGGTGATGAAAATGGATTCGTTAGACTACACGTCCATTTTGGACTCCGAACTGGAAAGGAATTTGGCCAAAAATGGAAAGTCTTTTATTGTTTTGGATTTTCAATTTTAGGAAATAGGTTGGAAACTCTTCAAGAAGATTATCATGTATTCCTATGAATGGCAAGAAGTTTTCCATGACCAACGTAATAAACTCATTAAATGGTCTGGTGGTTGCTGTATCTGGTGGTTGCTGTCGCTGTTGGATTCTCACCGACAGGGTCTTGCTTTGGTGCTGCCATGTGATGGCATGCATCATCCCCCTCTTTTTGTTGGCTTTGGTTCTTTGTTGTTGATCAAAAATGGTGTGCGTGTACAGACATTTTCTGTGAAATTACTTATTTCAGTTACGTTATAGGCATTTTCTGCGAAATTACCATGCAATGTATTCGAAATTATGATTCAAGGCATTACAATTACAACACAGTAAGTACGTTTGGTGTGTTTTTTATTTTTATTTTTTTTTCAAATTAAAAGTTAGATTATCAATAAAGATAAAATTAATAAATAAAAACGATAATTACATTTAACCCATTTTGTGTTTGTTCATTTTTTATTTTAGTTCAATGTACTCCAAAAACTAATTTATGTCAAAAAGTGACACATTGAGAATCACCTTGTATAAAAATATTTTATTATATATAACTTACACTTTTAATACAAACTCAAATGTAATATAATCATATATTGTTTATATTATGTAGTAGTTAAAATGATATTTTTATGTTGCTAATTTTGAACATAAATTAATTTCAAGAGTAAAATAAAAAATTTAAAAAAAAACGTAAAACACGAAGGGTCAAAGGAAAAAATAAATAAATTTTAAGAATCAAAGTGAAAACAAAGAAAGATCAAATATAAAAAGAGAAAGTATAATTTACCCAAAATTATATCAAATATTTTGAAATAAATTCCTAAAATAAATAAATAAGAAATATTAATAATTCAAATGAATTATACTAAATAAAAAAAAAAAAAAACTCTATGATTTAAATCTTGGGATGAAACCATAATAAATTTACCAATCAACAAAGACAAATTAAGAAGCTTACGTGAAGTTGCCTTGCACATCTGTGCATATAAAACCCTAAAGCCTCCGTCGACTTCAAATCATGAAAGATCAATTTGTTTCCAAACTATACCAACATAGTTTTGAATATTTTATACATAAAAGAAAAAAAATGTTCTTTGACTCTTCTTGAGACCTCTCTGGACCTTCGCTCTTCTTTTTTCTTCTTCATAAATCGTCTCTCTTCAAAAATTTTTTTTGCAATTCATCAAAAATCACCCATGAAGCCCTACCAAAGATGGCGGTTGGCTGTTGCAGCCATCAACATCTCCCAATACCTTGTTTCCCTGGCCAAGAAAGTCGTTTTCAGCAACACCCAACTCCCCATTACTGGAATCACACACTCTCCATCGTACTCGATCATTTTTTTTTTTGATCAGCAAAAAACTCTTTATTGATGAATGCAAAATAGATACATCTTGAAAACCATCAACAAAGAGAGAAGGCGAGAGCAAAGCAACACTACAACCCTCCTCATCCCAACAAGGTTGGCACCAGGGAGGATGCACTAACAATCGCTAGCGCGAGCCAAGAGGGTGGCGAGAAACCAACCAAAAAAAAAACAACAAAACCAAACACCACCCTGAAGACACTGTAACTCCATCTGTGCTGATACAAAGCTGCACAAAGCAGAAAATGGAGCTGTAGCACTAGCACTGGGCGATCGCAAGCGAACAACATTTATCCCAAAAAGCGGTCGATAACCAAAAGCGAAACCCAGATAGAAAACACTACAAACCAGCAGAATGACTCTACTTCCAAGTGCACTAGTCCCCCCAGATATCCAACACTACATATCAGCAGAATGACTCTGCTTCCAAGTGCACCAGTCAACCACAAACATGAAAAAACCACCCCACCTCAATACTACCAAACAGAACACCTTCTTTAGTAGAAGAATTGAACCAGTAGTAGAGGTGTAACCCAGAAAAACCAGCAGCATTCCTCACTTGAAGGCCATAACTTCACCAAGGTTCACAATGACCTCCTCCAAATTGCTCTGACGGACTACATAGCGGCCAGTTAGCAGTTAGCAAAGCTGGCGAGCTTCAACCTCAAAGTATGCACAATTGTCGACAAGCGCCAATGAGAACAGTTCACGCTCCCTTCACCTCAAACAATGCCTAACCTGATGAAGATTATGCACAATATCATGCACATTGTAATTCACACCTGGTAACCTACTCTTGGCCCAAAAGGCTACCCTTGTCTTCACCAAATCCTCCAAATATGCAAAATTAGGATGAGCATCATTAAACAAAACATCATTCCTCAGCCTCCAAATCGACCACAACAAGACTAGAGGCACAATTTTCCACACCTCCACCTCTTTTTTCTTGATCGAAGCACCTGCCCACCAATGCAACAAGTCCTCAATAGACCCAGGGATTACCCACCACATATCCCACCAGCTTAGGATTCGAGACCAGACTCTCCAAACCAATGAGCAGTGCAATAAAACATGATTTACACTTTTAGATTCCTTTTGGCAGAATACACACAGTGTGCTAGCGTTGGCACCCAGCACCCCTATTCTCTGCAGGAATTCTGATGTTTTCACCATTCCCTTCCACGCTAACCATCCAAAAAATTGAATTTTGGGAGGGGCTACATTTTGCCACAGTTCATTTGTTCTGAGTAGGTCCTTATCCACTTGCATCCATTTCCAAAGCGAGGCCACTGAAACTTACGGATGAATCAATCTCCCACCTCAAACAATCATCCATAGTTCGCCTGTTTATAGGAGCTGCACTCAGCCACTCACATAGCCTGTTAACCTCCACTTCTTCCCATGCACGCAACCCTCTTCTAAAAGCCAAGTTCCATTTTCCAATCCTATCCCTACTCAAGGTGTATTGCATCAAAGAACCTTCCTTTGCGATAGATAAACTAAACAATCGTGAAAACTTCTCACTAAGCCTACAGCTATTCCACCAAATATCAGTCCAGAAGTGGACTCTTGCTCCATTCCCAACCCTTATCTTAGCATTCTCCAAATAGAAATCAAGCAGCTGAGGATAATCTGTTGCAATACTTAGAATACCCTGCCAAATTGGAGATAAATTACCTGATTCACCAACATCAGGCCACCACCCACCACCATGTTGCCCATATTTACTGCAGATCACAGCCCTCCACAAGGCTTTAACTTCAACACCATAACGCCACCACCGTTTTAGTAATAAACCAACATTCATCTCACTTAGACTTCTGACCCCTAGCCCACCTTGCTTCTTAGGCTTAATAAGCTCCTGCCATCTCACCAAATGCACTTTCCTCTGAGCCTCACTGCTTCCCCAGAGAAATATAGCCTGCAACTTATCAATTGTCTTCGCTACACCCTTGGGCATCTTGAATAAAGAAATATAGTACGACGGCAAACAGGCAACTGCTGACTTAATCAAAGTCAGACGACCTGCAAAAGACAACAGCTTCCTCCTCCAAAGAGACCTCACCGCTTTATCAACCACAGTGCCAAGTGGCCTTCCTCCTAGGATTGGCTCATAAGGGTAAGCCAAATCTGAATAAGCTGACTTCTTACTTTGGCAATTTTACTCCCCTGCAAAATCCTTCACCTCAGAATCAGAGATGCACACACCACACACTACACTTTTGTGAAAGTTTATCTTTATACCGGACATCACTTCGAAACACCTTAATATTCTTTTAATCAATATCAACTCCTCACTAATTCTCAGAGCCATCAGGGCGTCTACCCTTAATGGCTGTAGTTTGTTTGTCACGAACCTGGCCACGAACATCTCGGCCAGGCCTTCCCAGGTCTTCACACTTCCTTTTGGCAATTTGTGAAACCAATTGGATGCAATTTTCCGGAAGGATGAGGGGAATACCTTGCAAAACAACGGCTCGTCCCAGTGTATAATACCATCGAGTTCAGGTATAAACCGACGTGAAAGTTGAGGTCCGACTTACCATCGTATATCTGGAACCTCGGCATACTGAATCTTTTTAGGGCCTCAAATTTGTCTAACTCCACGAAGAATGGTGTTCTCTGCTTAACAGGGGAAGTTACCTCGGCATTTTGTTGCTTCCTCTTGAGGTAATCTCTCAAGTCCTTTTTGGTCCGCCTAGGAGCTCGGCTATCTCCTGATTTTAGTCTTTTAGGTGCATTACTCTTAACTTCGTTGTGAGCCCTTTTCGACCTTTCTCCATTAGTTGCGTCGAAGCACAACTCCTGCCTTTGAACATGCCGATGTTCTTTGGGGTCTGCCTCCTTGGTGCAATGTGTCCTTCGAGATTCTTCCATTCTCGACTCTCCTCACCCGACCTCCCTTAAAGGCCGGTGAGAGTGTTTTTCGCTCCTGGCGTGCTGGGGGGCCACAGGGATTGTTTTCTGTTCTCCCTTCTGGGCATTGGTTGCTTGAATCGGCATGTCTTGCAGCGAGAACGGTGGCTGCATGACGTTGTTTTGCATCATGAAATTGACGACCGATTGCAGGTCTACCAATTTGTTCGCCATCGCTTTCATCTCTTCGTTCCTTCGTAGGCATCTGTCTTTCTATACCTGGAGGTTATCCTCGTTATAGTACCCGCTTTGGTCCGTTTTCTTTGGTATGTCGCCTTCCTAGCCGATGTCCTTTCCTCCGTGATTCTGGTCACGAGTCTCTTCATTGCAATTGTCCTCTTCGACGTCAAGGTCAACATGTCTCCCACTCGTAGTAAGAGCGTCATCCCCAATCTTCTCTTTCTGTCTATCGTTGGCCATCTATTCTCCTTTCTTTCTCACAGACGGCGCCAAATTGTGTGTCAATTTCCGACCACACTGCCAATCAAGCACTTAGCTGGAGAACACCAGCAAAATAGATTAAACCCAAACGACCTGTCACAAAAAGAAGAGATTTTGGCGGTGGTTCGTCCACTCGGGAGCACTCCGACGATCAATTCAATTATCTCTCAAAGATATCAAAAGTTTTTAACTCACTATTCAGAATATAAATTGCGTACCTTAGACCCATTGAGGGTGTCTTTCTTTTATAGCCAACTCAATCCTAATCCCAATAGAAGCCTAGCTTCGATGGACTTCAACTCAGTGCTTATCTTGGACTCTCCAATAGATAAAGATAAACTCCCTAAAAGCTTTATCCTTATCCAAGCTGAGGTCCTTTTTCATTCTAGCACTCTTGTCCCTTATCCGCTTATCCCGGATTTCGATATCTTCAGAGATAACTTCGGTTTATCTGAGATCACCTCGGCGTCACGACCAGGACACGTGGCACCTCGGCTGACACGTCGGCATCACCTTGGCCACGTGTTGGTATTCAGAAAATACATCCCCACATAGGGTATATAATATTTCATCATTTATTGGCCAGACATCTTGTCTGTCATCCAACCGAACATCCTGCCAAATGACCGACTGTTGCACAAAATTTATTATTTTTTTTTAGGATTATGAAACTGTATAGATATATCCTATACACTTTGGATGTCCAAGCGGACAACCGCTGCTAGGCACAATTTTTTTATTATTATTTTTTAACATGAAATTGCATATATATAACAATACAAAATTAAGTTCTCCTATACTACTTTGATTGCTTTTTAACAATACAAAATAAATATTTTATAAATTTAATTTTAGAATAGAGAGTCTGATATAGTGTGTACATAAAAATAATGCTAGCTAAAATAGAAAAGTAGTTTTTTAGTTATTTTTTGACTTAAAATTTGTTGAGACTAATCTAGATGCTCTAACAAATTCATAGATCTTTGATTCATTATTCAAAATTTTGAAAGTAGAATAAATTTCATAAATATTTGATTCGTCAATTTTTTTTTTTATAAATCGGGAAGAAAATCTTTATTATAAAACCAGTAAAAGATTGGATATCTGATATAGCAGTATCACAAGATCTTAAAAAGAGATAAATAACCTTCACAGAATGAAGGATCCAAAGGGCCTCCCAAGGGAGGAAAGCAAACATCCACACATGAAGGATTATTATATCAACAAACTAAAAATTAAGAAAACCAAACAGAAAAAAAAAAAAAAAAAAAAAAAAAAAAAACAAAACGAAACAAAAACAAACAAACAAATCCAAGTAACCAACAAACTTATTCAAAACTCACTACTCTATAACCTTCAACTTGAAAATCTAAAACCTCTACCTTCACTGATCAGTATAGAACATTGATTCATGATTTAAAATTTCAAAAAGTATGGTAAATTATAATTGTATTGTGAGATTTATGAAAAATATATTTCACTTCATTCTCCATCATTTAGCCTACTAGTAGGTGTAGACACCCCATTTTTGACCGACCTTAAGACGCAGACGTCACCGATTGAGAGCTTGGTGATGTTGCATATTGCGCTCGTCCAGGAGTTTCAGAGTCGCGGCTGCGAGCCTTGCCTCCGGACTTCCGGGCTCTTTCTGTACTTTGCCTCGGTTTGCAAACCAGTCTCGGTTTTCTCTTTTTATTTTCTTGAGGCGAGGGAGAGGTCCCGTAGACCATCTCTCAGTAGCCGTAGGCTACGTTTCGTGGTCGCAGGCCATTTTCCCCATTTCATTGCCCGGTTCCCGGTTTTCGTGGCCATCAGGCCGTGTGCCTCGGTTCGGGACTGCCTAACCACCTCCGTTTTCTCCGGTTTTTGGCATGCATCCTATTTACTCCCTTTTGAGGGACACTGTGGTACGAGAGACCCACTTCGTGGTCGAACACCACTTTCGATGCCTAACAGTCAGTTTTTGGGGCCCCGAACTGTGCGTTTTGGCCCCTGAACATTCATTTTACATCAGTTTGTGTTTAATTTTGGCGGGGACCTCTGTTTTATCACCAGGAAGGACATAGAAGGACGGGAGGCCAGTAATTGTTCCAGCAACCAGTTATATTCCTTCATCGCCTGCCGTCGCCCGTTGTTCCTCACTTCGAAGCCAATGTTGACCATCCTAAGGCCACTTTCTTCAACTCCAAACCACATATTTGTGTTGTACACACCTGGGAGGACACAAATATCATATGGCCGTCTAGTAATTGTGATTGACCCTTTTGAACCCCTTCTAAAAGTGGCCTTTTCTCTCTCCTGGTTCACTTTCTCTAGTTTTTGACCACATGGCTGTGTTGAACATACATGGGAGGCCACCAATATGTGGTGGCTGGCCACTAATTCCCAGTTGGACCTTTTGACCCTTGGCCGGCCGGCCATGGGGAGGCTTGGCCACCGAGCCCAAGAAAGCTGGTGGCCGTGTTCCTTACACAGTACATCACAGATATGCATATTTTCTCCTCCAAAACACATGTCAGGGACCAACTTTTGGAGGGAAACTTGGAGTGATTTCCCTCCCTTTTTCCCCCATTTTTCTCCCCATCTCTTGTCCATAAAACCAGCCTCCCAGGTCTGGTTTAGAGGTTGGAAAAATTTCCTTGAGCTTAAAGATACATACCTTCCTCCATCTCTCTCTTTAAACCTCAAAAACACCAAGTTCTACCTCTTTTTCTTCATCACCACCTAGCACCACACCACCACTTCCATTTCCAGCAGCTTGGAGGTCTTCTCAGAGGCTAGGAGGCAGCTTTTCTTGGTCCAAGAGGAAGCCAAGGCTTGGTCTTCAAGGGTAAGCACCATTTCCCCATTTTCTAGTTCATTTTTGTACCATTTCTTAGCCCTCTTTGCTTACTATTTTGAGCTCCGGCCATAACTGGAAATGTCATTTTTTTGAGCTCATATTTCTGTTTCATTAAGGGTCTTACCCTGTTTGGGACCCCCATCTTGCACTTGCTTCATTACCCCTTTGTATGCCATAATCTTGCATAGTACTTTTGGCCCATGTGTAATCTGTTTTGGAGCATGATGTAAACGGTGAATAGGATTATTTTGAGCCCTTATTCAACATTGAATAAGGGCTCATCCTTGTTTGGGACCTCCATGTGTCACTTGCCATTGAACCCCTCTTTGGTCCCCATTTTTGCATGATTTATTAGCCTATTGTGTCTCTGTTTTTTGACTTTGGTCCGAACTGAAAATGGCCCTATTTTGACCCCCAATTCATGTTTCATTAAGGGTCTATGGCTGTTTGAGACACCCTTTGTATACTTCATGTTATAGCCCTCTTGGTAGCCTCATCTTGCATGACATTTTGAGCGTATTTGGATATTGGTTTGAGGGTTTCTATAAACTGTAAGTGGTCATATTTTAGGCCCCTCTTCAACATTGTAGAAGGACCTTTTTCTTTTTGGGCTTTGCATCTACCACTTGCTTCATTATCCCGCTCTCGGGCCCCTTTCTTGCATGCTAATTTAATACTACTTGTGTTTATTTTTTGGCCATGCTTTAAACTGTAAAAATGCTTGTTTTGGGGCTGCCTTGCTTCTTATTTTACACTTCATGTTCAAATTATGCATGCTTTGTATAGCTGTAGGCCATTTCGTATGCTTAGTTTTGTGTTTCGGGACTCGTTTCATGCATCGGGTTTCAATTTACCGGGTTTTGGGGCTGTTTTGCATCATTTATTGCCACTGATTTTTGCATGTTTGCATATCATATTCCATGTCTTTGCCATGTCTCATTAGAGTGGCATTTCGGTGCCTGAGGGTCGGTCCTCGGTTTGCGTGCATGCACGCATTTCGAGTTGTTTTGTTTTCATCTGATGGCCTCCTATGTGATTGTGGCTGAGGTCCACTCATGTTGGTGTAAGTCCATTATGCATTGTGTATGCCATTCCATTCCATAGCATTGTGTATGCTAGGTTGTATATTAGCGCATTGTGTATGCCATATTACCTCGTGCATCGTGTATGCCATTTCATAACATTTTGCATGTTAGGATGGTATCTTAGTTGCATTTCATGCATGTCATGCATATTGCATCGTGTTCGGGATAGGAGTCAGCCTGGGCACGGGAAACGAGGTGCGTTTCGTACTCCGAGTGACGGAACGTGTCTTAATTCCCCAATCACCGACACTCTAGATTATCCATGATGGAGTTAGGTCTTGTTGTGTTTTCATGTGCATTCATTCCATATTGAATTGTGCAATTCGGCTCCTCGGCCATCATGCATCGAGATGCGTGATTGGTGGGACGAGGATCGAGGCATCCATACATTTGTGAAAATACATTGCTATGCCTCTTTCCTGCTCCTGTTGCAGCAAATCAGGATTCAGCAGTCTTCCGAGGCTTGGCGCGCTTTCGAAGAACAATTGCAAAACAGAGGCTAATTGGGGCATCCCAGTGGATTTCCGCGCAAAGGCATCCGGGCATGCATCATTCATTATCTGGAGCGGAATCAAGGCAGTCCCTGGCTTGCATGCCAGTTTTACAGCTTTCTTAGTTAATTTGTTAATTAATTAGGAATTTGTACATTATTCGGACTGTACTATTCTTTCATTTGGGACTGTATATTTATTTGGACCCTCTGTGCGAGGGCAAAATTGTAATAAGTGTGCATGTGTGTGATGTATGCCTTCCAACCTCACGTCTTTCTTCCCTTTTATTTATCTGCTTATGATGGTTAGATTAGGGCATATTTCAATTAGCATACAGTATGACAGCATGTTTGCATCATTCATCTGTTTTGCACGCACCGGGCTCGGTGCATCATACAAACTGCATTTGTATTTCAATTCCAAATTGAATACGTGTTAATTGTAGCATTCCATATGCCATGTTTAGAATAGCCGAGCCTACTATAGTTTGCATCTTTGCGTGTGTTGCATTAGGCAATTCTGTATATCTAGGATCATGCATGGATTTCTAATGAGCTTCTATTTTGGCTTGGAGTACTCGGTGAGTTTTATGCTTTAGCATCCTTGCATGCGTGCGAGTGACTGCCATAAATAGCATGCTTACCATGAGGCTATTTGCTTATGTGATATAACTGCTTGAATGCCTGTGGGTGAAGGTTGGATTACTTAGATTGGAACAATGCATTGATTGTTTGTTTTAAGCCCACTAGATAGTGGCAAAATCATGTTTTTCTAAGCCCACCCGAGGGTGGCAAATCCACGTCTTAGCCTACCTGCGGGTAGCACCATCAAACCATTTTCAAACAAACAAAAAAGTGTTTTGTTCGAATTCAGGCGATGCAGTCTATACTTGTATGTTGTGCGCATCACATAGTAATCCTAGGCTAATAACCGGAATAAGAACACACAATGTTTTCAAAATCAGATATCATGGTTAGTAGAGGCCGGTCTTTGACCGGGCGAGAATGCTCACGAAGTGACCTTCCCTAATCGTACCCAAGTTCCCGAGCTGAGGCAACTTTGGTGATGACATCACACGTGGCCTTTGGCACCGAGTCATGGTTTCCTAAATTTTCCAAAAATAAAATATTTAGGTGGCGACTCTGTATCTGGCAAAGCAGTCCATGTTTTGGCACTTCTTTTCAAAAATTCTATTTTTCTCAAAAAGGATTTGCCGGATTTGGACTCTTTGGTTCAGACTAAGAACCGTGACATTTGAGTCCTTGAACTGTAGTAGACCCGCAATGGCAGGGGGACTCGCACTTCTCACCCCGGGATGCGTTCGGGGACATCTACAGTTTCTGGCGACTCTGCTGGGGATTTAGAGAACTTGACTCGAACTCATGATATCTGGTTTTGATTACACTTGTATGTTTCTTTGCATTGCATTTGCATTGGTGCGCCTAGGACACCGTGTTTGCCATCTGCTATTCCTGAGCGGTTTGCCGGAGGCTTGTCTTGTCAAGGCATGTCCATAAGGTTGACGATTCTGAACTCTGCCCGATAGAACACAAACCCCAGTTTTACCGGGGCACCCTTTTTGACCATTCGACCTAGTGCATATTTGGATCCATAGTGACCATTCCAAACTAGGATAGGTTGCTTACCCGATATAGGTTGTTTGAAACCGCTGCGTGCGTAGTGAAACCCTAGATCCTGACAAAATAGGACAGGGAAACCCTACCCCAACATTGGGGTGTTTTGGCTCTCACTTATCTGTTATGTGCTTGTTAGAGTGAGTTTCTACAGGGAATGCATGTATCAGTTTATGAGTTTGGGCATCAGGCCTGCGGGCATCAGCGTTAGTGTTTTGGGGAATCAGTTTCACCTGAGGGTATCGGTTTCTGAGCATAATTTTGGGCGAATCGATGAAACACACTCATTCGACTTTGCTCATATTGACTATGGTGAAATTAAATTTGAGATCTTTGTCGGTTTTCTCTCTTGCTAGGTAGTCTCGGAACTATAGCCCGAAGGCTCGATATCCCCGGTACATTGGACTAGTCTTGATAGACTTTGTTAGGTCGAAATTCAATTCAAGGGCAACCGGTGTTCTTTCACGAGGCAAGACAAAAGAAAGGCGGTCGGCTCACCGGTTCATCGATCCGGTCACCGATCCATCATCTTTGTTCGGACTCAATGACCGTGATGGCACAAGGTTCGGAAGAATTTGTGGCCGTGGTAGCCGTTCATCGAGGAAGCCATGCAGGTGAGACCCGATGTTAAACGCCGCGCCCATCTAGGCATCTGCCTCACATCGACAGGACCCCAGCCGAACTTTGACCCACTTCTGCCAGTTGAAGATTTGCAGTGTCCGAATCCTCGAGAAAGGTTGACCCAAGCCTGAGTTTTCAAACCTCTGGTGTAGCCTAATGAGAGGCTTTATCCCCTTGATACTAATGACCTCGATCTGACCGCAATGAAAATTGCGAACCTTGAGAAGCAATTCAAAAAGGCACAGGGCCTTAACTTCATTCCCGACATTAAGGATGGGTACACTGAGTCTGCCGTCCGGCTCACAGACAGATTCAAAATGCCACATATTGACCGTTTCGACGGGTCTGGGGATCCAGTGGTATATATCTGACTTTTCTTGGATGTCCCAAAGCCGATGGGTCTGGCTAAGCCACAGAAACTCTCTTTGTATAGAAGAACCCTGTCCGGTGTAGCAGCCACTTGGTACGCTAAGTTGGAGGACAAAGTGAAGTAAAACTAGGAAGAATTGGTTGAGGCCTTTGTCGATCAGTATTTCTACAATACCCAAGTTGAAATGACCATCCAAGAGCTTGAAGCAACCCACCAAAACCCAAAAGAGCCTTTTGTGAAATTTGTTGCGAGGTGGAGAGCAAAGGCAGCACAGATGATAGATCGCCGCCCTTTTGAGAGGGATCAAGTGCAGATGATGGTGAGGAACCTCGAGCATGATATGTTGTAGAAATTGATAGTCGCTCCGTTATTCACTTTCAAAAGTCTGCATGAGCTGCGGGTTCAGGTCGAGAATGCGTTCAACAGCGGGATCATTCCCAGAACAAGTGAACCAACAAGGAGGGTAATTTCAAGGAGTACCAATGTCGGAAGCAGCACTATTTCCGAACCCACTGAAATCGATACAATCACCGCAGCCAACCCTTTTGCCAATCCAAGCCTGCAAATAGCCGATGACCCGAGCTCAGGTACTTTCACCCCTCTATATGAGCTTGACTAGCGCACTAAAAGTCTTGATGGAAAAAGGGCATCTCAAACCCCTCGATCCTTAACCTCTTCCCAACCCACTCCTAGTCAGACATAACCCTGCCAAGTACTGTATGTACCATCAGCAGCGCGGTCATGGCACCGACCGTTGCTACCGCCTTCGTCACGAGGTCCAAAATCTCATCGACAATCGGACGATAGCTCCACCTTTAGACCCCAATGACCAAACATCTCCTGCCTACCTCAATCTCATCCATATACTGCCATCCACCTATGACCCCAGTATATACATCACCCCAGCCCATCTACCCAAACCTGAGGTGTTTATGCCAGAAAGTATGGACTTATGCATGATGGGTGCACCTGAACCCCAATCATCTCAAACCCGAGAACCCACTACTTCTGAGTTAATGGGAATGATAAAAGATCTTCAAAGAATTGTGACCGATCTGGCCTCCAGGACATTGGCTCCATCATCGACCACACCACATACTGGGAATTTCATGTCAAAAGGCTCCCCAGACTTGGGGTGGGCTACATCTGAGGAAGGCCAATCCCTTGGCAAAGTGGAGGCGAGTGGAAAGAACAAGATAGGGGTGAACATGGATCCCCGTGAGCATCTTCTGTTGGCTGTTAAGGCTTTGAAAGCCGAGGGACAAAACAAAGAGCAAGTGCTCGCAGTTGTTCCAAAAACTGTGGACGGCATTTTCGCCACTCAAGTTGGGGGCAGTCTAAATCAAAGGGAAAACTGGGAGAAGGGCCGTTATCCTAGAGGCAATCCAGTTAGCTCTAACCCTCCACTCAGAAGAGATTAGCAAACTAGGCCAGCACCTGCCAATCCCTTTCCTGGTGCGTCCAGCAAAAATCCACAAACCCAGAAGTACCAACCCCGAGGTCAGAGGGTCTTCCATGCCCTCCACGTGCCTTTGTCCAAAGCCTTCCAAATCCTTGTTAGACAAGGCCATCTCAAACCCCTTGAGCCTCGGCCTCTCCCAAACCCTGTTCCGGCTACGCATGATGCTACCCAATACTGCGTATAACATCAGCAAACTGGCCATACTACCGACGACTGCTTCCGTCTTCGCCATGAAGTACAGGATCTATTTGACAGCGGGGTCATCCTCCTGCAGAGCTCAGCAAAGTCTATCGACACTGGGTCAGTGAACTTGGGGGATAATGTTATGTGAACGGGGGATAAACCACCTGCGGGTGGCGCTCGATTAACTCCAGACGTGGGAATGGCACGCACTGTTCTGAGCAATGTGCAAATACCAGTTTTTGTGCTTTCTGACTTGGGTATTGGGTCAGTTTTGTCCTTTTGTTTTGAGTCTGTCCTTTTGTTTTGAGTCAGTCTCTTTTGTCCCGGGTCTGTCTTGTTGTATCGAGTCAGTCTTGTTGTATAGGAGTCGGGTGATTCCGGGGGTGTTACCTCGGGCGTCACCATTTTGTTTTGCGTTTGTCTTGTTGTTTTGTTTTGAGTACTGAGAAGGACCCTAGCTTTGATCCAGATTGGTCCTACACTGTCTTCAGCACGAGCGATTTGTCGCTTTCTTAAAAACTTTCAAAAATTGTTTTGCGCGGTCCTGCGAAGACATGTGTGGAATCGCTCTTGAGATTGTGCAGCTTAGGATCGTTCTCGGCCTTGAGACTCAACCCCTTTTCTTTCAAACCTTGAACTTGGATTCAGAACGTTCAAAGAACAATCATGATGTGAGGCCTGTGTGGCCAGACTTGAAGCAGCCCTCGAACAAGAGGCACCAAAGTCAGATCAAGAGGATCAGATGTCGTCAAAAGAAGCTTGCGAAGCTAGAACATAAACACCCCTCGAACTGGGGGTAAAAATGTGCGATATGCTTGAAGAGCCGAAGATGGATCCTTCTGCAAATCAATACAGTAGTCATTTTCTGGGATTCAGATGACTTCAGGATCACAAAACCAGTTGGCATGGACCTGTTACACTTTTACCGTTTGAGAGGCTCGCTGGGCCGAAAACCCGGAAGGGCGACCCAGGCAAAAGTTAGAGCAAGACAAAAAATATATATATACAAAAAAATGAAGAAAAAAAAAAGAGAAAAATACAAAAAAAAAAAAAAAGAAAGAAAAAAGAGAAGAAAAAAAGAAAAGAACAAAAAAGAAGAATTGAAAAGAAAAGAAAAACATAGCTCGTAAGGTCGAAAACCTGCAACAGACGCCTTGGCAAAAGTTAGAGCATAAAATGGAGAGGTTAAATACCCGAGTGTACCTTAACCCCGAACTACGTAAGGCTTGATTCCCATCTTTGGGATACGTATGCAACTTCATTCAAGTCCGGTAGTAAAAGCACTTCAATTTGATTGTGTCCATGCGATGGTTCTGGTCATTTTTGTCTTCACTGTATCCGAGAGTTTGGTTGCGTTCAACACTCTAAGGACTGACTACAATGCGCTGCGGTGCCATTCAAACAAGGGGCAGCTTTCCGTTGCCATTCAACACGCTGCGGTGCCATCCAAACAAGGGGTAGCTTTCCGTTGCCATTCAACGCGCTGCGGTGCCATCCAAACAAGAGGCAACTTTCCGTTGCCATTCAATGCGCCGCGGTGCCGTTCAAACAAGGGGCAACTTTCCGTTACCGTGCAGCTCTCTTCAAGCACGGGGCAGTTTTCCTTCGGATCTGAGGTTGTGCATCTCGAGAGTGGGTTCTATGCTCGTTGGCGTTGGCGATTAAAAAAGCGACTTTGAGAATTTTTACTGAGGTTGACTATTTTCTCGAAAATCATTCTATCTTTTCCAAAACTGGACCCTTTTCATGGACCCAAAAAAGGAAAATTTTCAGTGCTCATAGCCTAACTTGCATGATTTTAAATCAAAAATTGAACAAGCATGTTGATCTAACTCTAATTTTGGTCAAAACTGTTTTAGTGGAAAGCAAAAACAAAAAATGGTCGAAATGATGAACTAGGGGCACAGTTGAGTCAGGTGTTTTGTCTTTTCCCCATTGTCAACATACTTGCTAGAAAGGGCACTCTATTTGCCGGAAAGGGCACCATATTCGCCAGAAAATGGCACCACTAAAGCTAATTGCAAAGGGCTGAAAGCTCTCTCATCCTCTAAGCAGTGAGGTAGTGCGAAGCACGAATTGGAATGGACCAAGATATTCCAATCCCTCATCCGGACAAATCTAATCACGTCCAAACTCCCTAGCAGAGCATCATCGATCGATGTTAGCTGCAGATTTGCTACACAACCAGTTGTAGCGCAACTCCTCCGTGGGAGGAATTCACTAACTGTGCGCAGAATAAAGAGAATCTAGCAGAATGCTAGGGGCACGAGCCCACAACTTGCTGTTTATCTATCAACCACCCAGGGGAGGGATGAAAAATGAGAGATTGAAGAATAGAGAGGTGTGCGATGAGAGAAAAAGTGAGAAAAGGGCTTTTTCAGAAAAACAGAGCTTGAGGGCTGAGTGATGTGAGAACGACAAATGAGAAAGGGTGGGAAACACTACCCGGTGAAACATGCTCTCTGTATACGTCTGTGTGTCGTGTCTTTTGTTTTGTTTGTCTCGATTCTTGCTTTGAGTTGCCTCGAGTGTTACTCGATGTATCTAGGTTGTGTGCCTTCTATTTCCGTTTTGAGTCGTTTTGCTGTGATTAGTCATAGGCTCAATACCTAGTCAAAAATTCATATCTCAATTTCAAAAATAAAATCGTTTTGTGCTCCGAGTGCCATGCCATTCTCCACATTTGTGCAAAACAGAATTGGTTCTTTCATAAAACCACAGGGTTCAACCCAGGTCATGTCAGAATAAGTAAAGCAAGGACCTATTTGAAGCTATTTAGGCTCCGGACTGTGAAGCAAAAGAAAAAAGGAAAAGTTGGAGCATCTTAGCATGTTTCAACTTTAGCAAAATCTGAGACTGCATTCCTGGTGCACCTTCTGAGGCCTCGCCATTTCCCTGGAGTATGAGTGTGTCTCGACCCCAAGTGTAAGCCTGTTTCAAGTCAGAATGGCAGTCCAAGCAGCACCCGAGGGTTTCATATGCAGATGTTATCTCTTGCCAATTTGAATAGGGTGTGCCCCTTTTGAGCTGAGTATGTTGTGAAGTCCTCTAAGAGGCAAATCAAAGGCACCAGAGTACATATTTGATGCCCCTCTATTGCATAGAATGCGAGCTTTCATATACACTGTTGTTGTATGCGTGCCGCGCATCGTTATGATTCATGCATAGAATATGCTTGCTTTCGATTCCGCATAGAATATGCTTTACTTGTTTCATGCATAGAATATGCTTGCTTTCAATATTGCATAGAAAATGCCCCCATACTTGCATAGAAGATGCATTTTATCGCACTTTCTTATGCATTTTATCTCGCTCGCACTATCTTGGGCACTTACACTTTGTATCTCACTTGCACTGTCTTGTGCATCTTGTGGTTGTATCTCACTCACACTATCTTGTGCATTGCATATCAATCGCGCTGTTTAGCGTATCGCGCTATTTTGCGCACCGCACTGTTTTGTGCAATTTATCATTCGCGCTACTTTGCGCACCTCAATCACACTGTTTTGTGCAGTTTACATTCGCGCTATTTTGCGCACCTCAGTCACATTGTTTTGTGCAGTTTATCATTCGCGCTATTTTGCGCACCTCAATCGCACTGTTTTGTGCAGTTTATCACTTGCGCTATTTTGCGCACCACGATCGCACTGTTTTGTGCAGTTTATCAGTCGCGCTATTTTGCGCACCTCAATCGCACTGTTTTGTGCAGTTTATCACTCGCACTATTTTGCCCACCACAATCGCACTGTTTTGTGTAGTTTATCACTCACGCTATTTTGCGCACCACAATCGCACTGTTCTGTGCAGTTTATCAATCGCGCTATTTTGTGCACCTACATCGCACTATTCTGTGCAGTTTATCAATCGCGTTATTTTACGCACCTGCATCGCACTATTCTGTGCAGTTTATCATTTGCGCTATTTTGCACACCTCAATCGCGCTATTTTGCGCACCTGCATCGCACTATTTTGTGCACATTACTTGCATTGTGCATGCATTTTATCGTGCTATCAAGCGCATCTCACCTGCACTTGTTAGTGTGTTGCATCGCGCTATCTTGCGCACCTTACTTGTATCACACTGCTTTATGCATTCACCCTACTCGCACTGTGTTGTGCACCTCCAGCTCGCACTGTCTTGTGCACTCTTTGGTCTAGGAGACCTTAAATCCTGCATCATCATTCGCCTTGTTTTGCACATCGTACTTGCATTCTACTTTCGTTTCATTCGCACCGTCTTGTGCACTTTCCGGTCTAGGAGACCTTAAATCCTCTAAAGGTGCAATTCCTTTGGTGTTTGTCATGCCCGAACGACTTCTAGTGGTCTGGTATAGCCACCTGCCTGTGTTAGCGGTGAGTTCCTAGGAGACCAACTGAGACGGTGGAAACTAGAGTTCGAATGGCTTATGCCTAGAACGCAAAGGTTCAGGATTTCCGAGACTAAAGTCTGGTTTAAATACCCAGGGGTATGTCCTCGGCCTGAAATCTGTATGGCAGCCCCATAGATTGAGATAGCATGTGTATGCGCCTTAATTCTAGATACTGAATCAACCTAGTCTGTCACCCTGTTAGAGAATAGGGAAAGTTGCGACCATAGTCAGGGAGAAAAGTAGTACCTGTGCTTCAACCAAGAAGAAGCGGAAGATTCTCACATCAGCATAAGGTAGGACATTGCCGAGGTAAGTCATTGCCAATTGCCCCTGTAAGGTACCCCCCTTTTCCTAGCTATCACATTGCATTTTAGCCACTACATTACAGTGCATTGCATGAATCCCCAATTTTCAAACCGGCTTCGCATAGCGTATAAGTCCAATTTTCAAACCGGCTTCGCGTAGCGTATAAGTCCAATCTTCAAACCGGCTTCGCGTAGCGTGTAAGTCCAATTATCAAAATCTTGTGCATATCGCTTCGCATTTTGCCCCCTGCCTGTGAGCACATCTCTGTTTATCTCGTATGGTTGTCTAAGTCTTCGGCCTTGTCAAAAATGGGTCGTCTCTGGGCTTTGACATTCACTCCCGTCACTTGTGACTTCCGAGTTCTGTCAAAGAGGGGCAACTGTAGACACCCCATTTTTGACCGACCTTAAGACTCAGACATCACCGATTGAGTACTTGGTGATGTTGCATCTCGCACTCATCCAGGAGTTTTAGAGTTGCGGCTGCGAGCCTTGCCTCCGGACTTCCGGGCTCTTTCTGTACTTTGCCTCGGTTTGCGAACCAGGCTCGATTTTCTCTGTTTCTTTTCCTGAGAGGAGGGAGAGGTCCCGTAGACCATCTCTCAGTAGCCGTAGGCTATGTTTCGTGGTCGCAGGCTATTTTTCCCATTTCGGAGCCCGGTTCCCAGTTTTCGGGGCCGTCAGGCCGTGTGCCTCGGTTTGGGACCGCCTAACCACCTCCATTTTCTCCGATTTTTGGCATGCATCCTATTTACTCCCTTTCGAGGGACACTGTGGTCCGAGAGACCCACTTCATGGTCGAACACCACTTTCGATGCCTACCAATCAATTTTTGGGGCCACGAACTGCACGTTTTGGCCCCCGAACATTCATTTCACATCGGTTTGTGTTTAATTTTGGCAGGGACCTCTGTTTTATCACTAGGAAGGCTGTAGAAGGACGGGAGGCCAGTAATTGTTCCAGCAACCAGTTATATTCCTTCATCGCCTGCCGTCGCCCGTTGTTCCTCACTTCAAAGCCAATGTTGACCATCCTAAGGCCACTTTCTTCAACTCCAAACCACATATTTGTGTTGTACACACCTGGAAGGACACAAATATCATATGGCCGGCTAGTAATTGTGATTGACCCTTTTGAACCCCTTCTAAAAGTGGCCTTTTCTCTCTCCTGGTTCACTTTCTCCAGTTTTTGACCACATGGCTGTGTTGAACACACATGGGAGGCCACCAATATGTGGTGGCCGGCCACTAATTCCCAGTTGGACCTTTTGACCCTTGGCCGACCGGCCATGGGGAGGGCTAGCCGGCCACCTGAGCCCAAGAAAACTAGCTGGCCATGTTCCTTACACCTGGTACATCACAGATATGTATCTTTTTTCCCTCCAAAACCTGTATCCGGGGGACCAACTTTTGGAGGGAAACTTGGAGTGATTTTCCTCACTCTTTCCCCCCCTTTTTCTCCCCTCTCTTGTCCATAAAACCAGCCTCCCAGGTCTGGTTTAGAGGTTGGAAAAATTTCCTTGAGCTTAGAGATACATACCTCCCTCCATCTCTCTCTTTAAACCTCAAAAACACCAAGTTCTACCTCTTTTTCTTCATCACCACCTAGCACCACACCACCACTTCCATTTCCAGCAGCTTGGAGGTCTTCTCAGAGGCTAGGAGGCAGCTTTTCTTGGTCCAAGAGGCAGCCAAGGCTTGGTCTTCAAGGGTAAGCACCATCTCCCCATTTTCTAGTTCATTTTTGTACCATTTCTTAGCCCTCTTTGCTTACTTTTTTGAGCTCTGGCCATAACTGAAAATGTCATTTTCTTGAGCTCATTTTTCTGTTTCATTAAGGGTCTTACCCTGTTTGGGACCCCCATCTTGCACTTGCTTTATTACCCCATTGTATGCCATAATTTTGCATAGTACTTTTGGCCCATGTGTAATCTATTTTGGAGCATGATGTAAACGGTGAATAGGATTATTTTGAGCCCTTCTTAAACATTTAATAAGGGCTCATCCTTGTTTGGGACCTCCATGTGTCACTTGCCATTGAACCCCTCTTTGGTCCCCATTTTTGCATGATTTATTAGCCTATTGTGTCTCTGTTTTTGGACTTTGGTCCGAACTGAAAATGGACCTATTTTGACTCCCTCTTCATGTTTCATTAAGGATCTATGGATTTTTGAGACACCCTTTGTATACTTCATGTTATAGCCCTCTTGGTAGCCTCATCTTGCATGACATTTTGAGCGTATTTTCATATTGTTTTGAGGGTTTCTATAAACTGTAAGTGGTCCTATTTTAGGCCCCTATTCAACATTGTAGAAGGGCCATTTTTTGTTTGGGCTTTGCATCTACCACTTGCTTCATTATCCCGCTCTCGGGCCCCTTTCTTGCATGCTAATTTAATCCTACTTGTGTTTATTGTTTGGCCATGCTTTAAACTGTAAAAATTCTTGTTTTGGGGCTTCCTTGCTTCTGATTTTACACTTCATGTTCAAATTATGCATGCTTTGTATAGCAGTAGGCCATTCCGTATGCTTAGTTTTGTGTTTCGGGACTCGTTTCATGCATCGGGTTTCATTTTACCGGGTTTCAGGGCTGTTTTGCATCATTTATTGCCACTGATTTTTGCATGTTTGCATATCATATTCCATGTCTTTGCCATGTCTCATTAGAGTGGCATTTCGATGCCTGAGGGTCGGTCCTCGGTTTGCGTGCACGCATGCACGCATTTCGAGTTGTTTTGTTTTCATCTGATGGCCTCCTATGTGAGTGTGGCTGAGGTCCACTCATGTTGGTGTAAGTCCATTATGCATTGTGTATGTCATTCCATTCCATAGCATTGTGTATGCTAGGTTGTATATTAGCGCATTGTGTATGCCATATTACCTCGTGCATCGTGTATGCCATTTCATAACATTTTGCATGTTAGGATGGTATCCTAGTTGCATTTCATGCATGTCATGCATATTGCATCGTGTTCGGGATAGGAGTTAGCCCGGGCACAGGAAACGAGGTGCGTTTCGTACTCCGAGTGACAGAACGTATCTCAATTCCCCAATGACTGACACTCCAGATTATCCGTGATGGAGTTAGGTCTTGTTGTGTTTTCATGTGCATTTATTCCATATTGAATTATGCAATTCGGCTCCTCGGCCATCATGCAACGAGATGCGTGATTGGTGGCACGAGGATCGAGGCATGCATACATTTGTGAAAATACATTTCTATGCCCTTTCATGCTCTCTGTTGCAGCAAATCAAGATTCAGCAGTCTTCCGAGGCTTGGCGCGCTTTCCAAGAACAATTGCAAAACAGAGGCTAATTGGGGCATCCTAGTGGATTTCCGCGCAAAGGCACCCGGGCATGCATCATTCATCATCCGGAGCGGAATCAAGGCAGTCCCTGGCTTGCATGCTAGTTTTACAGCTTTCTTAGTTAATTTGTTAATTAATTAGGAATTTGTACATTATTTGGACTGTACTATTCTTTCATTTGGGACTGTATATTTATTTGGACCCTCTGTGCGAGGGCAAAATTGTAATAAGTGTGTGTGTGTGTGATGTATGTCTTCCAACCCCACGTCTTTCTTCCCTTTTATTTATCTGCTTATGATGGTTAGATTAGGGCATATTTCAATTAGCATACAGTATGACAGCATGTTTGCATCATTCATCTGTTTTGCACGCACTGGGCTCGGCGCATCATACAAACTGCATTTGTATTTCTATTCCAAATTGAATACATGTTAATTGTAGCATTCCATATGCCATGTTTAGAATAGCCAAGCCTGCTATAGTTTGCATCTTTGCGTGTGTTGCATTAGACAATTCTGTATATCTAGGATCATGTATGGATTTCTAATGAGCGTCTGTTTTGGCTTGGAGTACTCGGTGAGTTTTATGCTTTAGCATCCTTGCATGCGTGCGAGTGACTGCCATAAATAGCATGCTTACTATGAGGCTATTTGCTTATGTGATATAACTACTTCAATGCCTGTGATTGAAGGTTGGATTACTTAGATTGGAACAATGCATTGATTGTTTGTTTTAAGCCCACTAGATAGTGGCAAAATCATGTTTTTCTAAGCCCACCCGAGGGTGGCAAATCCACGCCTTAGCCTACCTGCGGGTAGCACCATCAAAACATTTTCAAACAAACAAAAAGGTGTTTTGTTCCAATTCAAGCGATCCAGTCTATACTTGTATGTTGTGCGCATCACATAGTAATCCTAGGCTAATAACCGGAATAAGAACACACAATGTTTTCAAAATCAGATATCATGGTTAGTAGAGGCCGGTCTTTGACCGGGCGAGCGGGGGTGCTCACGAAGTGACCTCCCCCAATCGTACCCAAGTTCCCGAGCCGAGGCAACTTTGGTGATGACGGACACGTGGCCTTTGGCACCGAGTCAGGGTTTCCTAAATTTCCCAAAAATAAAATATTTAGGTGGCGACTCTGTATCGGGCAAAGCAGCCTATGTTTTGGCACTTCTTTTCAAAAAATCTGTTTTTCTCAAAAACGATTTGCCGGATTTGGACTCTTTGGTTCAGACTAAGAACCGTGACATTTGAGTCCTTGAACTATAGTAGACCCGCAAGCGAACCAGAACGGGGGGGGGACTCGCACTCCTCGCCCGGGATGCGTTCGGGATGTCTCTGATTCTGGGCTCTATTTGAGATTTAGAACTTGACTCGAACTCATGATATCTGGTTTTGATTACACTTGTATGTTTCTTTGCATTGCATTTGCATTGGTGCGCCTAGGACACTGTGTTTGCCATCTGCTATTCCTGAGCGGTTTGCCAGAGGCTTGTCTTGTCAAGGCAAGTCCATAAGGTTGACCGGTTACGGGCTCTACCAGTATGGGAACACAAACCCCAGTTTTACCGGGGCACCCTTTTTGACTATTCGACCTAGTGCATATTCGGATCCATTGTGACCATTCCAAACTAGGACAGGTTGCTTACCCGATATAGGTTGTTTGAAACCACTGCATGCGTAGTGAAACCCTAGATCCTGACAAAATAGGACAGGGAAACCCTACCCTAACATAGGGGTGTTTTGGCTCTCACTTATCTGTTATGTGCTTGTTAGAGTGCGTCTCTACAGGGAATGCATGTATCAGTTTATGAGTTTGGGCATCAGGCTCGCGGGCATCAGCGTTAGTGTTTTGGGGAATCAGTTTTACCTAAGGGTATCGGTTTACAGGCAGAATTTTGGGCAGAATTCAGTAGAGAGCACACTCATTCAGCTTTGCTCATATTGACTATGGTGAATTTAGGCTGAGATGCTAGCGGTTTTCTCTTTTGCTAGGTAGTCTCGGAACTATAGCTTCAGAAGGCTCCGATATCCCCCGGGTACATTGGACTAGTGCTGATAGACTTTGTTAGGTCAGAAATTCAATTCAAGGGCAACCAGTGTTCTTTCGCTGAGGCAAGACAAAGAAAGCCCAGTCAGGGCTCACCGGTTCATCTGATCCGTCAGTCACCAGTCACATCATCTTTGTTCGGACTCAGCAGACCGTGATGGCACAGGGTTCAGAAGAATTTGTGGCCGTGGTAGCAGCGTTAAATCAGGGAACTGCCATGCAGGCTGAGACTAGTATTGAAACATAGCGCTCATCTGGGGCATCTGCCTCACATCCAACTTTGGGACCCCAGCCGAACTTTGACCCACTTTCGCCAGTTGAAGATTTGCAGTGTCCGAATCCTCGAGAAAGGTTGACCCAAGCCCGAGTTTTCAGACCCCTGGTGCAGCCTAATGAGAGGCTTTATCCCCTTGATACTAATGACCTCGATCTGACCGCAGTGAAAATTTCGAACCTTGAGAAGCAATTCAAAAAGGCACAGGGCCTTAACTCCATTCCCGACATTGAGGATGGGCACACTGAGTCTGCCGTCCGGCTCCCAGACAGATTCAAAATGCCACATATTGACCGTTTCGACGGGTCTGGAGATCCAATGGTACATATCCGAATTTTGTTGGATGTCCTAAAGCCGATGGGTCTGACTAAGCCACAGAAACTCTCTCTGTATGGAAGAACCCTGTCCGGTGTAGCAGCCACTTGGTTCGCTAAGTTGGAGGACAAAGTGAAGCAAAACTGGGAAGAATTGGCTGAGGCCTTTGTCGATCAGTATTCCTACAATACCCAAGTTGAAATGACCATCCAAGATCTTGAAGCAACCCGCCAAAACCCAAAAGAGCCTTTTGTGAAATTTGTTATGAGGTGGAGAGCAAAGGCAGCACAGATGACAGATCGCCGCCCTTCTGAGAGGGATCAAGTGCAGATGATGGTGAGGAACCTCGAGCATGATATGTTGCAGAAATTGATAGTCGCTCCGTTATTCACTTTCAAAAGTTTGCATGAACTGGGGGTTCAGGTCGAGAATGCGTTCAACAGCGGGATCATTCCCAGAACAAGTGAACCGACAAGGAGGGTAATTTCAAGGAGTACCAATGTCGGAAGAAGCACTATTCCCGCACCCACTGAAATCGATACAGTCACCACAGCCAACCCTTTTGCCAATCCAAGCCTGCAAATAGCCGACCCAGCCCGAGCTCAGGGCAGAACTTTCACCCCCTCTATATGAGCTTGACTAGCGCACTAAAAGTCTTGATGGAAAAAGGGCATCTCAAACCCCTCAATCCTCAACCTCTTCCCAACCCACTCCCAGCCAGACATAACCACCGCCAATCTTGTATATATCATCGGCCATAGCATGTCATGGCACCGTTGTTACCGCCGTCACGAGGTCCAAAATCTCATCGACAATCGGACGATAGCTCCACCTTTAGACCCCAATGACCAAACATCTCCTGCCTACCTCAATCTCATCCATATACTGCCATCCACCTATGACCCCAGCATATATGTCACCCCGGCCCATCTACCCAAACCTGAGGTGTTTTTCCCAGAAAGTATGGACTTATGCATGATGGGTGCATCTGAACCCCAATCATCTCAAACCCGAGAACCCACTACTTCTGAGTTAATGGGAATGATAAAAGATCTTCAAAGAATTGTGACCGATCTGGCCTCCGGGACATTGGCTCCATCATCGACCACACCACATACTGGGAATTTCATGTCAAAAGGCTCCCCAGACTTGGGGCGGGCTACATCTGAGGAAGGCCAATCCCTTGGCAAAGTGGAGGCGAGTGGAAAGAACAAGATAGGGGTGGACATGGATCCCCATGAGCATCTTCTGTTGGCTGTTAAGGCTTTGAAAGCCGAGGGACTGAACAAAGATCAAGTGCTCGCAGTTGTTGCAAAAACTGTGGACGGCATTTTCGCCACTCAAGTTGGGGGCAGTCTAAATCAAAGGGAAAACTGGGAGAAGGGCCGTTATCCCAGAGGCAATCCTGTTAGCTCTAACCCTCCACTCGGAAGAGATCAGCAAACTAGGCCAGCACCTGCCAATCCCTTTCCTGGTGCGTCCAGCAAAAATCCACAAACCCAGAAGTACCAACCCCGAGGTTAGAGGGTCTTCCATGCCCTCCACGTGCCTTTGTCCAAAGCTTTCCAAATCCTTGTTGGACAAGGCCATCTCAAACCCCTTGCGCCTCGGCCTCTCCCAAACCCTCTTCCGGCTACGCATGATGCTACCCAAGATCACTGCGCATACCATCAAGAAATGGCCCATACTACCGGCAGCCTTTCGTCTTCGCCATGAATCTGGGATCTATTTGGCACCAGGCTCATCCTCCTGCCGAGCGCAACAAAGTCTTTCGGCCGGGTCGTGAACTTGGGGGATAATGTTATGTGAATGGGGGATGAACCACCTGCGGGCGGCGCTTGATTAACTCCAGACGTGGGAATGGCACGCACTGTTCTGAGCAATGTGCAAATACCAGTTTTTGTGCTTTCTGACTTGGATATTGGGTCAGTTTTGTTACTTTGTTTTGAGTCTGTCCTTTTGTTTTGAGTCAGTCTCTTTTGTCTTGGGTCTGTCTTGTTGTATCGAGTCAGTCCTGTTGTATAGGAGTCGGGTGATTCTGGGGGTGTTACCTCGGGCGTCACCATTTTGTTTTGCGTTTGTCTTGTTGTTTTGTTTTGAGTCTGTTTCTGCCAGGGAGCCAGTTATGCCAACAGATTTTGAATGAAACAACAGTGATTTCCACGCTCTCGCATTTGCTTTTGCCGTGTGCTAGTTGTGCCGAGATTTGAATGAAATGGCGAGGCATTCCACGCTCTCTTGTGACTTGACGTCGTTGTATTGTCCTAAGTTTTTCAGAACCTTTTTGAACACAGCGGTGGAAAGCAAGAGGGAGGAATCCCCCGGGATTTGGAAAACTTTGATCAAATTGAGAGATAGAGAGGCGAGCTAAGCCCTTAATGAATGAAATCATGCTTGTTAGTGTAGTCTTGAGAAGGACCCTAGCTTTGATCCAGATTGGTCCTACATCGTCTTGGTATGAGCAATTTGTCGCTTTCTTAAAAACTTTCAAAAATTGTTTTGCGCGGTCCTGCGAAGACATGTGTGGAATCGCTCTTGAGATTGTGCAGCTTAGGATCGCTCTCGGCCTCGAGACTCAACCTTTTTGCTTTCAAACCTTGAACTTGGATTCAGAACGTTCAAAGAACAATCATGATGTGAGGCCTGTGTGGCCAGACTTGAAGCAGCCCTCGAACAAGAGGCACCAAAGTCAGATCAAGAGGATCAGATGTCGTCAAAAGAAGCTTGCGAAGCTAGAACATAAACACCCCTCGAACTAGGGGCAAAAATGTCCGATATGCTTGAAGAGCCGAAGATGGATCCTTCTGCGAATCAATAAAGCAGTCATTTTTCGGGATTTAGATGACTTCAGGATCGCAAAACCATTTGGCATGGACCTGTTACACTTTTACCCTTTGAGAGCCTCGCTGGGCCGAAAACCCGGAAGGGCAACCCAGGCAAAAGTTAGAGCAAGACAAAAAATATATATATACAAAAAAATGAAAAAAAAAAGAAGAGAAAAATACAAAAAAAAGAAAGAAAAAAGAGAAGAAAAAAAGAAAAGAACAAAAAAGAAGAAATGAAAAGAATTGAAAAGAAAAGAAAAACATAGCTCACAAGGTCGAAATCCTGCAACAGGCGCCTTGGCAAAAGTTAGAGCATAAAAAGGAGAGGTTAAATACCCGAGTGTACCTTAACCCCGAACTACGTAAGGCTTGATTCCCATCTTTGGGATACGTAGGCAACTTCATTCAAGTCGGTAGTAAAACACTTCAATTTGATTGTGTCCATGCGATGGTTCTGGTCATCTTTGTCTTCACTGTATTCGAGAGTTTGGTTGCGTTCAGAACTCTAAGGACTGACTACAATGCGCTGCGGTGCCATTCAAACAAGGGGTAGCTTTCCGTTGCCATTCAACGCGCTGCGGTGCCATCCAAACAAGGGGTAGCTTTCCGTTGCCATTCAACGCGCTGCGGTGCCATCCAAACAAGGGGCAACTTTCCGTTGCCATTCAATGCGCCGCGGTGCCGTTCAAACAAGGGGCAACTTTCCGTTGCCGTGCAGCTCTCTTCAAGCACGGGGCAGTTTTCCTTTGGATTTGAGGTTGTGCATCTTGAGAGTGGGTTCTATGCTCGTTGAGCAGTGGCCGATTGCAAAAACAGCTTTTGAGAATTTTTATTGAGGTTGACTATTTTCTCGAAAATCATTCTATCTTTTCCAAAACTGAACCATTTTCATGGACCCAGAAAAGGAAAATTTTCAGTGCTCATAGCCTAACTTGCATGATTTTAAATCAAAAATCGAACAAGCATGTTGATCTAACTCTCATTTTGGTCAAAACTGTTTTAGTGGAAAGCAAAAACAAAAAATGGTCGAAATGATGAACTAGGGGCACAGTTGAGTCAGGTGTTTTGTCTTTTCCCCATTGTCAACATACTTGCTAGAAAGGGCACTCTATTTGCCGGAAAGGGCACCATATTCGCCAGAAAATGGCACCACTGAAGCTAATTGCAAAGGGCTGAAAGCTCTCTCATCCTCCAAGCAGCGAGGTATCGAGCCAAGTGCGAAGCACGAATTGGAATGGATCAAGATATTCCAATCCCTCATCCGGACAAATCTAATCACGTCCAAACTCCCCAGCAGAGCATCATTGATCGATGTCAGCTGCAGATTTGCTACACAGCCAGTTGTAGCGCAACCCCTCCGTGGGAGGAATTCACTAGCTGTGCGCAGAATAAAGAGAATCTAGCAGAATGCTAGGGGCACGAGCCCACAACTTGTTGTTTATCTATCAACCACCCAGGGGAGGGATGAAAAATGAGAGATTGAAGAATAGAGAGGTGTGCGATGAGAGAAAAAGTGAGAAAAGGGCTTTTTCAGAAAAACAGAGCTTGAGGGCTGAATGATGTGAGAACCACAAATGAGAAAGGGTGGGAAACACTACCCGGTGAAACAGGCTCTCTGCATACGTCTGTGTGTCGTGTCTTTTGTTTTGTTTGTCTCGATTCCTGCTTTGAGTTGTCTCGAGTGTTACTCGATGTATCTAGGTTGTGTGCCTTTTATTTCCATTTTGAGTCGTTTTGCTGTGATTAGTCGTAGGCTCAATACCTAGTCGAAAATTCATCTCTCAATTTCAAATATAAAATCGTTTTGTGCTCCGAGTGCCATGCCATTCTCCACATTTGTGCAAAACAGAATTGGTTCTTTCATAAAACCACAGGGTTCAACCCAGGTCATGTCAGAATAAGTAAAGCAAGGACCTATTTGAATCTATTTAGGCTCCGGACTGTGAAGCAAAAGAAAAAAGGAAAATTTGGAGCATCTTAGCATGTTTCAACTTTAGCAAAATCCGAGACTGCATTCCTGGTGCACCTTCTGAGGCCTCGCCATTTCCCTGGAGTATGAGTGTGTCTCGACCCCAAGTGTAATCCTGCTTCAAGTCAGAATGGCAGTCCAAGCAGCACCCGAGGGTTTCACATGCAGATGTTATCTCTTGCCAATTTGAATAAGGTGTGCCCCTTTTGAGCTGAGTATGTTGTGAAGTCCTCTAAGAGGCAAATTAGAGGCACCAGAGTACATATTTGATGCCCCTCTATTGCATAGAATGCGAGCTTTCATATACACTGTTGTTGCATGCTTGCCGTGCAACGTTATGATTCATGCATAGAATATGCTTGCTTTTGATTCCGCATAGAATATGCTTTACTTGTTTCATGCATAGAATATGCTTGCTTTCAATATTGCATAGAAAATGCCTCCATACTTGCATAGAAGATGCATTTTATAGCACTTTCTTGTGCATTTTATCTCGCTCGCACTGTCTTGTGCACTTACACTTTGTATCTCACTTGCACTGTCTTGTGCATCTTGTGGAGGTATCTCACTCGCACTATCTTGTGCATTGCATATCAATCGTGCTGTTTAGCGTATCGCGCTATTTTGCGCACCGCACTGTTTGTGCAATTTATCATTCGCGCTACTTTCCGCACCTCCATCGCACTATTTTGTGCAGTTTACATTCGCGCTATTTTGCGCACCTCAATCGCACTGTTTTGTGCAGTTTATCATTCGCGCTATTTTGCGCACCTGAATCGCACTGTTTTGTGCAGTTTATCAGTCGCACTATTTTGCGCACCTCAATCGCACTGTTTTGTGCAGTTTATCACTCGCGCTATTTTGCCCACCACAATCGCACTGTTTTGTACAGTTTATCACTCACGCTATTTTGCGCACCACAATCGCACTGTTCTGTGCAGTTTATCAATCGCGCTATTTTGTGCACCTACATCACACTATTCTGTGCAGTTTATCAATCGCGCTATTTTGCGCACCTGCATCGCACTATTCTGTGTAGTTTATCATTCGCGCTATTTTGCGCACCTCAATCGCGCTATTTTGCGCACCTGCATCGCACTATTTTGTGCACATTACTTGCATTGTGCATGCATTTTATCGTGCTATCTTGCGCATCTCACCTGCACTTGTTAGTGCGTTGCATCGCGCTATCTTGCGCACCTTACTTGTATCACACTGCTTTATGCATTCACCCTACTCGCACTGTGTTGTGCACCTCCAGCTCGCACTGTCTTGTGCACTCTTTGGTCTAGGAGACCTTAAATTCTCCGGTCTAAGGAGACCTTAAATCCTGCATCATCATTCGCGCTGTTTTGCACATCGTACTTGCATTGTACTTTTGTTTCATTCGCACTGTCTTGTGCACTTTCCGGTCTAGGAGACCTTAAATCCTCTAAAGGTGCAATTCCTTTGGTGTTTGTCGTGCCTGAACGACTTCCAGTGGTCTGGTATAGCCACCTGCCTGTGTTAGCGGTGAGTTCCTAGGAGACCAACTGAGACGGTGGAAACTAGAGTTCGAATGGCTTATGCCTAGAACGCAAAGGTTCAGGATTTCTGAGACTAAAGTCTGGTTTAAATACCCAGGGGTATGTCCTCGGCTTGAAATCTGTATGGTAGCCCCATAGATTGAGATAGCATGTGTATGCGCCTCAATTCTGGATACTGAATCAACCTAGTCTGTCACCCTGTTGGAGAATAGGGAAAGCTCCAACCATAGTCAGGGAGAAAAGTAGTACCTGTTCTTTAACCAAGAAGAAGCAGAAGATTCTCACATCAGCATAAGGTAGGACATTGCCGAGGTAAGTCATTGCCAATTGCCCCTGTAAGGTACCTCCCTTTTCCTGGCTATCACATTGCATTTTAGCCACTACATTACAGTGCATTGCATGAATCCCCAATTTTCAAACCGGCTTCGCGTAGCGTATAAGTCCAATTTTCAAACCGGCTTCGCGTAGCGTGTAAGTCCAATTATCAAAATCTTGTGCATATCGCTTCGCATTTTGCCCCCTGCCTGCGGGCACGCCTGCGGGCACATCTCTGTTTATCTCGTATGGTTGTCTAAGTCTTCAGCCTTGTCAAAAATGGATCGTGTCTGGGCTTTGACATTCACTCCCGTCACTTGTGACTTCCGAGTTCTGTCAAAGAGGGGCAACTGTAGACACCCCAGTTTTGACCGACCTTAAGACTCAAACGTCACTGATTGAGCATTTGGTGATGTTGCATCTCGCGCTCGTCCAGGAGTTTCAGAGTCGCGGCTACGAGCCTTGCCTCCAAACTTCCGGGCTCTTTCTGTACTTTGCCTCGGTTTGCAAACTAGGTTCGGTTTTCTCTGTTTCTTTTCTTGAGGGGAGGGAGAGGTCCCGTAGACCATCTCTCAGCAGCTGTAGGCTACGTTTCGTGGTCGCAGGCCATTTTTCCCATTTCGGAGCCCGGTTCCCGATTTTCGGGGCCGTCAGGCCGTGTGCCTCGGTTCGGGACCGCCTAACCACCTTCGTTTTCTCTGATTTTTCATATGCATCCTATTTACTCCCTTTCGAGGGACACTGTGGTCCGAGAGACCCACTTCGTGGTCGAACACTACTTTCGATGCCTAACAGTCAGTTTTTGGGGCCCCGAACTGCGCGTTTTGGCCCCCGAACATTCATTTTACATCGGTTTGTGTTTAATTTTGGCGGGGACCTCTGTTTTATCACCAGGAAGGCCATAGAAGGACGGGAGGCCAGTAATTGTTCCAGCAACCAGTTATATTCCTTCATCGCCTGCCGTCGCCCGTTGTTCCTCACTTCAAAGCCAATGTTGACCATCCTAAGGCCACTTTCTTCAACTCCAAATCACATATTTGTGTTGTACACACCTGGGAGGACACAAATATCATATGGCCGGCTAGTAATTGTGATTGACCCTTTTGAACCCCTCCTAAAAGTGGCCTTTTCTCTCTCCATGGCTGTGTTGAACACACATGGGAGGCCACCAATATGTGGTGGCTGGCCACTAATTCCCATTTGGACCTTTTGACCCTTGGCAGGCTGGAGGGCCGGCCGGCCACTTGAGCCCAAGAAAACTGGCTGGCCATGTTCCTTACACTTGGTACATCACAGATATGCATCTTTTTTCCCTCCAAAACCTATATCCGGGGAACCAACTTTTGGAGGGAAACTTGGAGTGATTTCCCTCCCTTTTTTCCCCGCTTTTTCTCCGCCTCTCTTGTCCATAAAACCAGCCTCCCAGGTCTGGTTTAGAGGTTGGAAAAATTTCCTTGAGCTTAGAGATACATACCTCCCTCCATCTCTCTCTTCAAACCTCAAAAACACCAAGTTCTACCTCTTTTTCTTCATCACCACCTAGCACCACACCACCACTTCCATTTCCAGTAGCTTGGAGGTCTTCCCAGAGGCTAGGAGGCATCTTTTCTTGGTCCAAGAGGCAGCCAAGGCTTGGTCTTCAAGGGTAAGCACCATTTCCCCCTTTTTTAGTTCATTTTTGTACCATTTCTTAGCCCTCTTTTCTTACTGTTTTGAGCTCCGGCCATAACTGAAAATGTCATTTTCTTGAGCTCATTTTTCTGTTTCATTAAGGGTCTTACCCTCTTTGGGACCCCCATCTTGCACTTGCTTCATTATCCCTTTGTATGCCATAATCTTGCATAGTACTTTTGGCCCATGTGTAATCTGTTTTGGAGCATGATGTAAACTGTGAATAGGATTATTTTGAGCCCTTATTAAACATTGAAGAAGGGCTCATCCTTGTTTGGGACCTCCATGTGTCACTTGCCATTGAACCCCTCTTTGGTCCCCATTTTTGCATGATTTATTAGCCTATTGTGTCTCTGTTTTTGGACTTTTGTCCGAACTGAAAATGGACCTATTTTGACCCCCTCTTCATGTTTCATTAGGATCTATGGATTTTTGAGACACCCTTTGTATACTTCATGTTATAGCCCTCTTGGTAGCCTCATCTTGCATGAGATTTTGAGCGTATTTTCATATTTTTTTGAGGGTTTCTATAAACTGTAAGTGGTCATATTTTAGGCCCCTCTTCAACATTTTAGAAGGACCTTTTTCTATTTGGGCTTTTCATCTACCACTTGCTTCATTATCCCGCTCTCGGGCCCCTTTCTTGCATGCTAATTTAATCCTACTTGTGTTTATTTTTTGGCCATACTTTAAACTGTAAAAATTCTTTTTTTGTGGCTTCCTTTCTTCTGTGTTTACACTTCATGTTCAAATTATGCATGCTTTGTATAGCTGTAGGCCATTCTGTATGCTTAGTTTTGTGTTTCGGGACTCGTTTCATGCATCGGGTTTCATTTTACCGGGTTTCGGAGCTGTTTTGCATCATTTATTGCCACTGGTTTTTGCATGTTTGCATATCATATTCCATGTCTTTGCCATGTCTCATTAGAGTGGCATTTCAGTGCCTAAGGGTCGGTCCTCGGTTTGCGTGCACGCGTGCACGCATTTCGAGTTGTTTTGTTTTCATCTGATGGCCTCCTATGTGAGTGTGGCTGAGGTCCACTCATGTTGGTGTAAGTCCATTATGCATTGTGTATGCTAGGTTGTATATTAGCGCATTGTGTATGCCATATTACCTCGTGCATCGTGTATGCCATTTCATAACATTTTGCATGTTAGGATGGTATCTTAGTTGCATTTCATGCATGTCATGTATATTGCATCGTGTTTGGGATAGGTGTTAGCCCGGGCACGGGAAACGAGGTGTGTTTCGTACTCCGAGTGACGGAACGTGTCTCAATTCCCCAATCAGCGACACTCCGGATTATCCATGATGGAGTTAGGTCTTTTTGTGTTTTCATGTGCATTCATTCCATATTGAATTGTGCAATTCGGCTCCTCGGCCATCATGTATCGAGATGCGTGATTGGTGGCACGAGGATCGAGGCATGCATACATTTGTGAAAATACATTGCTATACCTCTTTCTTGCTCTCTGTTGCAGCAAATCAAGATTCAACAATCTTCCGAGGCTTTGGCGCGCTTTCCAAGAACAATTGCAAAACAGAGGCTAATTGGGGCATCCCATTGGATTTCCGCGCAAAGGCACCCGGGCATGCATCATTCATCATCCGGAGCGGAATCAAGGCAGTCCATGGCTTGCATGCCAGTTTTATAGCTTTCTTAGTTAATTTGTTAATTAATTAGGAAGTTGTACATTATTTGGACTGTATTATTTGGACTATACTATTATTTCATTTGGGACTGTATATTTATTTGGACCCTCTATGCGAGGGCAAAATTGTAATAAGTGTGCGTGTGTGTGATGTATGTCTTCCAACCCCACGTCTTTCTTCCCTTTTATTTATCTGCTTATGATGGTTAGATTAGGGCATGTTTCAATTAGCATACAGTATGACAGCATGTTTGCATCATTCATCTGTTTTGCACGTACCGGGCTCGGTGCATCATACAAACTGCATTTGTATTTCAATTCCAAATTGAATACGTGTTAATTGTAGCATTCCATATGCCATGTTTAGAATAGCCGAGCCTGCTATAGTTTGCATCTTTGCATGTGTTGCATTAGGCAATTCTGTATATCTAGGATCATGCATGGATTTCTAATGAGCTTCTGTTTTGGCATGGAGTACTCGGTGAGTTTTATGCTTTAGCATCCTTGCATGCGTGTGAGTGACTGCCATGAATAGCATGCTTACCATGAGGCTATTTGCTTATGTGATATAACTGCTTGAATGCCTGTGGGTGAAGGTTGGATTACTTAGATTGGAACAATGCATTGATTGTTTGTTTTAAGCCCACTAGATAGTGGCAAAATTATGTTTTTCTAAGCCCACCCGAGGGTGGCAAATCCACGTCTTAGCCTACCTGCGGGTAGCACCATCAAACCATTTTCAAACAAACAAAAAAGTGTTTTGTTCCAATTCAGGCGATCCAGTCTATATTTGTATGCTGTGCCATCACATAGTAATCCTAGGCTAATAACCGGAATATGAACACACAATGTTTTCAAAATCAAATATCATGGTTAGTAGAGGCCGGTCTTTGACCGGGCGAGCAGGGGTGCTCACGAAGTGACCTTCCCTAATCGTACCCAAGTTCCCGAGCCGAGGCAACTTTGGTGATGACGGACACGTGGCCTTTGGCACCGAGTCAGGGTTTCCTAAATTTTCCAAAAATAAAATATTTAGGTGGCGACTCTGTATCTGGCAAAGCAGTCCATGGTTTGGCACTTCTTTTCAAAAAAACTGTTTTTTTCAAAAACAATTTGCCGGATTTGAACTCTTTGGTTCAGACTAAGAACCGTGACATTTGAGTCCTTGAACTGTAGTAGACCCGCAAGCGAACCGGAACGGGGGGGACTCGCACTCCTCACCCCGGGATGCGTTCGGGGACGTCTACAGTCGGTCAATTAATGGATTATGATAATGTCATATTATTATTGGACCTAAATCACCAGTTAAATTTTCCTGGATTGGTTTGATAACAAAAGTTTGTTGTAGGGCTCATAGACCTATAGTCCTTTTTGAATGTGTATATATATATTGGTATATTATTACTTTCAATATTTTTACTTCGAGACTTTGTTTAGGAACAAGTTATTTTAGATTTTTTACGAAAAGATGTGCAGAAAAATAAAAAGAGTGTGACAAATTTATAATAACTTTTTGACTAAAATTTCAAATTGCCAAACAAGTTTTAAAGTAAGAGAAAGAGTTCTCTTAGAGTCAGTGCATTTAAAAATATAAAACAAAAGTGTTCCTAACACAACTATTTTAATAAATTAGGTTAGAAATACCTAATCTCCTCCCGAGCCAAACGCAAACAAGATTCTCTATGAAGCCAAACCAAAGTTCCATGGTCCATTTCCAAAAGAAGGATCACTTCTTCTTCTTCTTTTTTTTCCTTCTTTTCTTATGCAATGAAAATATTAACGAATTTAGGTAAGAATGAAAAGAAAATATTAGACTAGACTTTCCATGAAACCAAACAAACGTGTTTGCATAAAAGAATTTTGGTCACCTTCGAGGAAATATATGAAAAAAATACCTTACCCCGTCTAATCCTGGAATGATTCTCGAAATTATTAATTTTTATTCAATGACGTATGTACTCAACAATCTAGTATTTTTTCACGCACTGAAAACCCTTGCTCAAGTTAATACCAATTGAGGGCCCAAAAAAAGGAGAGAATTTCATGTTAAAGTCACAAAAATTAAAAGTATGCAATGAATTTCCTAGGAAGTGGAAAATGAACCCCCTAAAAATACCTCCATTGTTGTGCTTGCAACGCAAGAATATAGGCACACTTTTATCTCTCTCTTTCCATTTTCTACATTGGGTAATACTATATAAATATTTATTAAAAAATGCACACAAAAAATTTATACAAAATGACATGATTGTATTATGAGATTATCACTTCAAAGCAATGAACTCACCAAATGATTGTCATTGCAAAAATATCACCATCGCATTATTTTGTATGAATTTTTTTGTAAGAACAATTTTTTTTACTATGAAATATGTTGGAAATAAGAATACTTGAACCTCTATCTCATGCGACCCAAAAGGATGGGCACGCATTTTTCTCTATCCATCTTTTGAGGAAATAGGCAGGAAAGGCCTACCTTAGTTTATGTCACTCAAATTTTCCAATATTTTAACTAGTGGAGAATGTTTCAAAATCACATTCTTATTCCTTCAAGAATTTTATTATCCAAATATATAGTGTAGATTAAAATTTTGTTTGTTTGTTTGATTAGATTGATAAATATGATGGAAAATGAAAAACATTTTTACATTCTTAATTAAATGCATTTGGTTAAAAACTTTGGTAGAATTTTTGGGATATCTAGCATTTTTGTTTCACCACTCTCATGTCAAACAAACGCATTTAAATTTGTATTTTTTATAAATATTTTTTACACTTTTTTCATGCTCTCAAGTCTTATATTAGAAAAAAGAACACCGAGAGAAGAATTTTCATAAAATTAAAAGTTAATTTCCTGGCGTCATGACTTAAATTGTTCAAATTTTGAAATAACTTTTTTACCTACCATATTAGGCTTTAGCATTTATTGATTTGGACAACTATCTGAAATTATACTACATGAGTTAAAATCAGAAATTCAAAAAACTAAATAATTGAAATTGATAATTTAGGGAGAAATATAAATTTTTTTTAAAAAAAAATAATGGTTAAAAATTAAATTAACCCTAAAATTAAATCACTTTCAGAGATTGATTTTCAAATACCTAATTTTAGTTGACGTGGTAGAGAAGACAATTCACAAAATCAAATACGCCTAGAAAAACTAGTTGAGAGATCACTTACAAATACCTAATTTTAGTTGAGGGGGTAGAAAAGACATTTCACAAAATCAAATACATCTAAAAAAATAGTTGAGAGAATTAATTTGGAATTAAAAGCTATCTTTTAACTTTTAACCTATTTTAGGCCATATTATCTCTCATATTTTTTGTCTTTTAAAAAAAGTCAAAAAAAAATTAAAAATTCAATTTTTAATCATCTTCCCAAAACAATCCAAAATTAATGATGTCTAATTTTATGTTTGGGTTTGGATTACAGATAATAGTGATTAATGTGACATTGACACTTCCAGTAAATTAAATATTTAGATTTTATTCACTCATTAACCTATTAAATATTGAGCTCATAAATAAGTAAATCAAATTAAAATCATTAATTTATAAAACTATTAAGGTGATGAAGATGGATTCGTTAGACTACACGTCCATTTTGGACTCCGAACTGGAAAGGAATTTGGCCAAAAATGGAAAGTCTTTTATTGTTTTGGATTTTCAATTTTAGGAAATAGGTTGGAAACTCTTCAAGAAGATTATCATGTATTCCTATGAATGACAAGAAGTTTTCCATGACCAACGTAATAAACTCATTAAATGGTCTGGTGGTTGCTGTATCTGGTGGTTGCTGTCTCTGTTGGATTCTCACCGACAGGCTCTTGCTTTGGTGCCGCCATGTTTTTGTTGGCTTTGGTTCTTTGTTGTTGATCAAAAATGGTGTGCGTGTGCAGACATTTTCTGTGAAATTACTTATTTCAGTTACATTACAGGCATTTTCTGCGAAATTACCATGCAATGTATTCGAAATTATGATTCAAGGCATTACAATTACAACACAGTAGGTACGTTTGGTGTGTTTTTTATTTTTATTTTTTTTTTCAAATTAAAAGTTAGATTATCAATAAAGATAAAATTAATAAATAAAAACGATAATTACATTTAACCCATTTTGTGTTTGTTCATTTTTTTATTTTAGTTCAATGTACTCCAAAAACTAATTTATGTCAAAAAGTGACACATTGAGAATCACCTTGTATAAAAATATTTTATTATATATAACTTACACCTTTAATACAAACTCAAATCCCAATATAATCATATATTGTTTATATTATGCAGTAGTTAAAATGATATTTTATGTTGCTAATTTTGAACATAAATTAATTTCAAGAGTAAAATAAAAAATTTAAAAAAAAAACGTAAAACACGAAGGGTCAAAGGAAAAAAATAAACAAATTTTAAGAATCAAAGTGAAAACAAAGAAAGATCAAATATAAAAGAGAGAAAGTATAATTTGCCCAAAATTATATCAAATATTTTGAAATAAATACCTAAAATAAATAAATAAGAAATATTAATAATTCAAATGAATTATACGAAATAAAAAAAAAAACTCTATGATTTAAATCTTGGGATGAAACCATAATAAATTTAGCAATCTGAACAGCACGGATTAAGAAGCTTCTGTGAAGTTGCCTTGCACATCTGTGTGCATATAAAACCCTAAAGCCTCCGTCAGCTTCAAATCATGAAAGATCAATTTGTTTCCAAACTATACCAACACAATTTTGAATATTTTTATACATTAAAAAAAAAAAATGTTCTTTGACTCTTCTTGAGACCTCTCTGGACCTTCTCTCTTCCTTTTTTCTTCTTCATCGTCCTGCCTCTTCAACAAAAAGAAAAAATTTTGCAATTCATCAAAAATCACCCATGAAGCCTTACCAAAGATGGCGGTTGGCTGTTGCAGCCATCAACATCTCCCAATACCTTGTTTCCCTGGCCAAGAAAGTCGTTATCAGCAACGCCTAACTCCCCATTACTGGAATCACACACTCTCCATCGTACTCGATCATTGATATCCAACACGAGGATGACTAGCCTGAAGATCGCTTACCATTGCTCAATATCAATCAGAAGACACTAGCCGACATGATCAAGGAGAAAAACTCCAACCAACTTCATCAATTTAGAGGAGCGAAAGGCATGGCTGGTATTCTTGAAACCAATGAAAAAGACGGTATCAAAGGTAATGATGCTCATCTCATTCACCGAAAGGCGGTTTTCGATTCCAACAGGTATCCAAAACCGCCATCTGTAGACGCGCCCGTGAGGGCCTCATTCTACAGTTCGGACTCCCTTTGTGTCACTGTTCTAAATCTAAACCAAAGAGTCCAAATCTGGCAAATCGTTTTGAAGAAAAACAAATTTTTTTGAAAAGTAGTGCCAAACATGGACTGCTTTGCCAGATTACAGAGTCGCCACCTAAATATTTTAAAATGGGAAATTTAGGAAACCCTGACTCGGTGCCGAAGGCCACATGTCCGTCATCACCAAATGTCTCGGCTCGGGAGCTTGGGTACGATCGGGGAAGGTCAGCTATGAGCAACCTTTTTCCCGCTCAAGACCGCCTCTACTAACCGTGATATCCGATTTTGAAAACATTACATGCTCTTATTCGGTTATTAGCCTAGAATTACTATGTTATGCGCGACAAACAAGTATAGGCTAGATTGCCTAATTTGGAAATAAACATTGCACATCCGTTCGTTTTGAAAATGCTTTGGAATTTGCTACTCGCAAGTAGGCTAAAACATGGATTTCAATGAGTCTTTCCAACTCAAGCAATCCAACCTCCACCCACAGGCATTCAAACAGTTTATCTCACATCAGCACTTAGCCGCATGGTAAGCATATTGTCATGGCAACACTCACACGCATGCGGTATGCTAAAGCATAAAATACTTACATCGTACTCCGTGCCAAAACAAGAAACTAGTTAGCAGACATGCATGTCCCTAGGTCATGTTAAGTGGCTAATGCAACACAGGCAAGGATGCAATTTAGAGTAGGCTCGGCTAACCCTAAAGATGACATGTGAAATGCACTTTATTCGATGCACGTATTCAATTTGGAATTGAAAATACAATGCAGTTTGTATGATGTACCGAGCCCGATGCATGTCAACAAATGCATGGATGCACGCATGCATAGCATAAGGTATGCTAAAAGAAACGTGCCCTAATCTACCATCATAAGCAGGTAAATAAAAGGGAAGAAAGAAATGGGGGTTGGAAGACATGCACACCACTCACCCACACTTATTACAGACGCGCCCTCACTCGGAGGGACCAAAATAATAATATAAATAATTAACTACGCAAGCTAATTAAATATTACAAATTAATTAAGTTAACAAAATAATTAATCTAAGCAAAGCAGTAAATCGCCTTGGGGCGAGGGCTTAATGCACGCGCGCTCGGATTCTGCTCGGAATTGCACTACCATGCCTAGCTTGCCTCTGCTTTCTGCTTTTGCTCCTCGAGATCGCCAAAGTCCTAGGAATACTTCCTTAGGTATCAAGATCACTACCGCTGCACAAAACTTCCACCGGAAGTGGATTGAGCTCATCGGCAGAATTGATCCATCGGCGAAAATTGATCACGGCCGGCACTAAAATCGGCCGGCACAAAATGTCTGCAGAACCTGCAACTCACAGCAGCAGAGGGCAAATACTGGCATGGCAAAGAAATTCCAACAATGTATGCACTAAACATGCCCCTTATTATATTGATGACTCAAGGGAAGATGTGCCTCGGTTCTCGGACCACCAATCACGCATTTCCATGCATGATGGCCCAAAGAACCAAGTGTGCAACTTTGATTTCAAATGCATGCAATGCAAACAAGCACATAAGAGTGCTAAACGTCTATCACACTTCACTTCAAGAGGCTTAGCATGCATGCCAATATGATGCAATCCTAGACATGTCAACTAGTATGCAAAATGGGCCATGCAAGCAAGCAAAACATGCTAGGTGCACAACCTAAGCAAGGAAGCATATGTACTAAGCAAGGGGGTGGACTCAAGCATGGATTAGGCAGCTCCAAATAGGCCTAAAACCATTGGCCAAAATGCTAAATCATGAGGGCCAAACACACATGCACACATGCACAAGTTAAGGCACCAACACTTAAGCATAATAAACAACATTCAAGCACACTTGAAATGAGTTAAACATGGACTACTAGCATGCATAGAAAGCTCTGAAAATCATGCAAAATATGATGCCAAATCATGCAACAAAGCACGCTAAACATGCAACAAATGGCCCAAGTCTTCAAAGCAAGTCTATGAGGCATTGAACTACACTCATGCAAAACAAATATGGAACGCGTTGAACAACCCAAAACAGATTTTTAGCATGTAAAACTAAGCCCAAAAGACTACTTAGATGGCATCTAAGAGGCTTGAATCTAAAGGCATGCAACATGGCCAAAACATGGAGCATTCAACACATGCTTTTAAAACATTAAAGAGGCAACTAAGGCAAGCATACAAGCACACCGAAGGGTCTGAAATGACATATTAAATGGTTCCAAACCATCAAAAATAAAGCAAGCAAGACATGCTACCCTCTCATGCTCTTAAGGCCAACAAGCCAAATACAAAGGAGCTATATAATGCATGCCAAGATCAACCCAAATGACTATGGACAGAGCTAAAACATGTCAAAATAAGCATAAAATATTCATAAGTCTAAGCCTAAAGCATGCTCAAACTAGGGCTAACAACCTAGGCATGTTAAGGGACCAAAGAGGCATTACAAAGCAACCATGCAAAACATGCAAGGAGTACTAAAACCAACACTTAGCAATGTCATATTAGGGCATGATAAACATAAAATGCAGCCAAGACATGCTCTTCAAACAATCAAACACTATGCTCTCTCAAGAGGCCAAATTTTGCCCTTTTCAAGGACATCAAGGAGAGGGGGTGGCCCCCTCCTTCTTGAGACTCTAAGGCACCATCTACACCACTGAAATCCTTCAAGATTTCAGTGGTGAAGAGATCCTAACACCAAAGTCTCGGATCTTTCACCAAATAGCACAAAAAGTGGCCTTTTCAAAGCCTAAGGGTGGTCAAACCTCCCCAAAGCACAAAGTACCCTTAATGAACTATCAAGAGGACTAAAAAAAAGAACTTTTTTGTATTGAACACCAAGCACAAAAACAGTTCAAGGATAGGTCAAAATGGAGTGCAAGAATGGGGTAAATAAAGTAAGTTTCTCACCCTTGTTGACCCTCTTCACAAATGTTGACTTTGTTGCTTCCTTGAGCTCCAAACCAGTCAAGAATAGCAAGAATAGCCTCTTGGGACCTCAGTAGCCAAGGGAAGGTGAAACACTAGGTGTTGATGTGCAATAGTAAGGCACAAACACCTAGTGCACAAATAAGAGAGCAAAAGAGAGATAGGATAGATATAGAATTCAAACCCTAAAACCAGAAATTCTTCTCTGTATTTTCTCCCTAAAATGTCTAAGTTTGCTCCTCTTGAACGAAGAGAAGAGAGCCTTCTCTTATAGAGGACAAAGCTTACAAGCTAAGTCCAAACAAAGGCTCATCCCTCCATACACTGTATGGAGGGGAAACAAATGCAAGAAAGCTGTCTGAAAATATCTCCAAAAACAGCTGTAAAGTGATCGGCAGGGCAAAATAGTCATTTTGCAAAAAAGAGTGCCGACCGGCACAATATAGTGCCGGTGGAAACATCAACCAGCCGGTGGCCTCTAGCCACTGCCGGTGGTGTGTGGGGATGCCTCAAAAGGCATTCCCTGCCCCTCCAAGGCAAAGCACAAGTGTTTGGTGCCAAACCAAACATAAAACAGTCAAGTTCGGAGGTCCTGAGGCAAGGAACGTAGCCGAGGACTCCGGGAACTCCAAACAAACATAAACATGGGTAATCACCGAGTGTTCAAGCGGTGACGTCCAAGTCTTGAGGACGGTCAAAAATGGGGTGTCTACACCATCGAAAAGTTTTCTAAGTTTTGTTATTGACGCCTTTAAGGATACCACCATAATTATCCTCTTGGTCTGTGCTGTTCTCTCTCTTGGTTTCAGAATCAAACAGCACGGTCTGAAAGATTGGTGGTATGATGGAGGGAGTATTGTTTTCGTTGTCTTTCTAGGCATAGCCATTTCAGCGGTAAGTAACTTTATTCAGAGTAGACAGTTCGCGAAGCTCTCTAACGAGAGTAGTGATATAAACGTTGAAGTAGTGAGAGATGCACGGCGACAACAGATATCAATCTTTGATGTTGTAGTCGGTGACATTGTGTGTTTGAAGATCGGTGACCAAATACCCGCTGACAGGTTATTCATGAACGGTCACTCGTTGAAAGTGGATGAATCAAGCATGACAGGCGAACGTGACCATGTTGAGATCAATGGCACCAATAATCCCTTTTTTCTCTCTGGTACAAAGGTCACTGACGGTTATGGCTTCATGATTGTCACTTCAGTCGGCATGAACACTGCATGGGGCGAAATGATGAGCTCAATAAGCCGTGACTTGAATGAACAAACCCCATTACAAGCTCAACTCAACAAGCCGACTTCTCATATCGACAAGGTTGGTTTGGCATTTCCTTTACTTGTCCATGTGATTATGATGATTCGGTACTTCACGGGAAACACACTAGATGAATTGGGAACTAAGATAGATGATGTGATGAATGAAGTTGTCCAAATCATTGCTGCAGCAGTCACGATCGTTGTGGTGGCCATTCTGAGGGATGCCTTTGGTCATTACGCTTACTCTGGCATACTCGATGAAGTGAATGATGGCAGACCATGCCATGGTTCGGAAACTATCTGCGTCTGAGACTATGGGTTGGGTCACAACTATCTGCACAGACAAAACCGGTACACTTACATTAAACCAAATGAAAGTCACTGAATTTTGGCTTGGAAAAGAAGCAATGAATGACCCAAGATCATCAGATATAGCACCCGATGTCCTTGAATTTCTAAAACAATGTGTAGCTTTAAATACTACGGGTGGCATTTACGTACCATTATCTGCATCACTCCCTGAAATCTCTGGTAGCCCAACTGAGAAAGCACTGCTCTCTCGGGCTCTGTTTGATTTAGGTATGGATATTGATCAACTAAAGGCAAAGTTTCAGATTCTCCACGTCGAAGCTTTCAATTCGGAAAAGAAACGAAGTGGGACCTTCATAAGGAGTAGAAGTAATAATACAGTTCAAGCACATTGGAAGGGAGCTGCCGAGATAATCCTAGCAATGTGTTCGAGTTATCATGAGAGAAGTGGGACGAGTGTAACCATGCATGACGAAGATAGAATACAATTGGAGAAAATTATAAAAGATATGGCAGCTAAAAGCTTGCAATGCATCGCTTTTGCCCACAACATAGTCACAGAAGATAATGTCGAGAATCACCAAAGAGTTGAAGAAAAACAGACCTTATTAGGGTTCGCTTGGGTTTGAAGGACCCGTGTCGACCAGAGTCAAAACAAAGCAGAGAATCTTGCAGAGATGCCGAGTAAATGTCAAGATGATCATCGGGGATAATGTGTTCACCGCAAAGGCTATAGCAACCTAATGTGGGATTCTTGATACTACTGAGGAATTGAACAAAGGAGCAATAGTGGAGGAAAAGACTTTAAACTTCTCCAATCAAGAGCGAATGGAAAGGGTAGAGACCATCCGTGTGATGGCAAGGTCATCCCCATTTGACAAGCTTCGATGGTACAATGCTTGAAGCGTAAAGGCCACGTAGTAGCGATACAAAGTTATGGAACTAATGATGCACCATCATTAAAAGAAGCAGAATATCGCTTTCGATGGGGATCCAAGGAACAAAAGTGGCCAAGGAGAGCTCGGATATAGTCATATTGGACGACAATTTCACTTCGCCGTGATTCGGTCTTGACGTGGGGAAGGTGTGTATATAACAACATTCAAAAATTCATCCAGCTTGCAACTCACAATCAATGTCGCCGCTCATCATCAACTTTGTGGTCAGACTTCTTCCCTGAAGTTCCATTAATCTGCGTCCGATTATAGTGGGTGAACCTCATAATGGATACCTTGGGGCCTTTAGCCTTGGCCATCGAAAGCAACCCACCAATGATTTGATGAATAAAAACCCGTGGGTCGATTTGAACCGCTTATAACCAATGTGATGTGGAGGAATCTCCTTGCTCGTGCCTTGTACCAGATGACTTTGTTGATACTTCAATTCAAGGGAGAGTCTATCTTTGGTGTGAATGAAAAGGTTAAAGACACCCTCATTTTCAATAGCTTTGTGCTCTGCCAAGTCTTCAACGAGTTCAATGCGAGGAAGCTGGAAGCGAAGAACGTGTTCACAGGGATACTGAAGAACAAACTGTTTCTTGGGATTGTTGGGATTACAATAGTTCTTCAGGTGGTGATGGTTGAGTTCCTCAAGAAGTTCACTAATACGGAGAGGTTGAACTGGGTACAGTGGATGGCATGCATCATAATTGCAGCAATGTCATGGCCCATTGGTTGGCTTGTCAAGTGCATTCCAGTTCCAACATCCTGAAAAAAAAGTGCATCAATTTCAGATCTCCTTTACATCAATCGGTTGAACTTACAAAGTAATCTTTAGTATAAGATTCCATATTAGTACAAAGTTTATGTTAAAGCAATTTAGACAGTTCTGCCTGGGTTGGGGGTCGGGGTGTTGTTTATTTTCTTTTTGCTCTGTGTTCTGCCTGGGTTGGTCTCTCATCAACCTGGGTTTGTTTGCATCTATCAGTGCTTCTTAAGTGGTGCCATCTTTGGGATAATTTGAGTAGCATTTGTATGCAGCCTTCCCCTCTCTGTATTGCTGAATGTTGTTTGTCTCTTCTCTTCATCAATAAAACTTCTCTTTGCTTATCCAAAAAAAAAGAAGAAAGAAGCAATTGAGACAGTTATTTTAAATATGAAAGCAGATTACTGCTATCTGTTGAGTTTGTTTGTGATTTAGAAATTTGAATATAACATTAGCTCTGTTTAAAAGTAACAGTTTCAATCATCAAATTTTACTTGGAGAATATGGGACAAATTTACAATACAACGTGCTTGAACATCACATCAGATCACTGAATATTTGAATGGTGTGTGCGGTACGACATTAATTACCCGAGGTCCGCTTCTGCAGCCCATCTTGTCGGGGAGGTGGAGCCGGTGCCCGAGGAAGTCTTGCTTGCTCTTCCCTTGTCCCGCCTCATCTACAAGGTCCTCAAATGGCTCTGCCTTACTGTGTCTTCAGTGTGACTTCGTGGCTCTGCAACTCGAGTCGATGTGCCCATCTTCATTATGGTAAGCATGATGCTTACCAAGGCTTCTTCCCATAAACTCTCTTGGTACCCTTGTTGGCACTCTGAAATAGGGTTGGGTTCGGATTTTATCCAGGACTTTGTGAATTGGGATTCGGAATATAGTTGTGACTGCATGTGCATCCCTCAGTCCTACCTCTTGCTTATTGGATCCGTTATTTCCTCGGCCTTGCTTCGGTGAGCTGTTAGCTTTCTCTTGCTTTGTCGCCTTAGTCCCTGGCATGTCTTCCTCGGCTCTGGCATATTTCTCAATTTTGGCCATGAGCTCCTCCATGCTTTTTGGCAATGTCTTTGCCAATGACTTTCGTAGTGGACAATTATTTTTTAGGCCATTCTTGAAAGACACGACCGCCACCTCTTGATTGCACTCGAGTATCGCTTGAACACCTTATAATATCTCTTTGTGTAGGCCCTAAGGCCTTCATCCTCGCTAATTCTCAGAGCCATCAGGGCGTCTACCCTTAATGGCTGTAGTTTGTTTGTCACGAACCTGGCCACGAACATCTCGGCCAGGCCTTCCCAGGTCTTCACACTTCCTTTTGGCAATTTGTGAAACCAATTCGATGCAATTTTCCCGAAGGATGAGGGGAACACCTTGCAAAACAACGACTCGTCCCAGTGTATAATACCATCGAGTTCAGGTATAAACCGATGTGAAAGTGGGGGTCCGACTTACCATCGTATATCTGGAACCTCGGCATACTGAATCTTTTTAGGGCCTCAAATTTGTCTAACTCCACGAAGAATGGTGTTCTCAGCTTAACAGGGGAAGTTACCTCGGCATTTTGTTGTTTCCTCTTGTGGTAATCTCTCAAGTCCTTTTTGGTCTGCCTAGGAGCTCGGCTATCTCCTGATTTTAGTCTTCTAGGTGCATTACTCTCAACTTCGTTGTGAGCCCTTTTCGACCTTTCTCCATTAGTTGCGTCGAAGCACAACTCCTACCTTTGAACATGCCGATGTTCTTCGGGGTCTGCCTCCTTGGTGCAATGTGTCCTTCGAGATTCTTCCATTGTCGACTCTCCTCACCCGACCTCCCTTAAAGGCCGGTGAGAGTGTTTTTCGCTCCTGGCGTGCTGGGGGGCCACAGGGATTGTTTTCTGTCCTCCCTTTTGGGCATTGGTCGCTTGAATCGGCATGTCCTGCAGCGGGAACGGTGGCTGCATGACGTTGTTTTGCATCATGAAATTGACGACCGATTGCAGGTCTACCAATTTGTTCGCCATCCCTTTCATCTCTTCGTCCCTCCGTAGGCATCTGGCTTTCTATACCTGGAGGTTATCCTCGTTATAGTACCCGCTTTGGTCCGTTTTCTTTGGTATGTCGCCTTCCTAGCCAACGTCCTTTCCTCCGTGATTCTGGTCACGAGTCTCTTCATTGCAATTGTCCTCTTCGACGTCAAGGTCAACAGGTCTCCCACTCCTAGTAAGAGTGTCATCCCCAATCTTCTCTTTCTGTCTATCGTTGGCCATCTATTCTCCTTTCTTTCTCACAGACGACGCCAAATTGTGTGTGTCAATTTCCGACCACACTGCCAATCAAGCACTTAGCTGGAGAACACCAGCAAAATAGATTAAGCCCAAATGACCTGTCACAAAAAGAAGAGATTCCGGCGGTGGTTCGTCCACCCAGGGGCACTCCAACGATCAATTCAATTATCTCTCAAAGATATCAAAAGTTTTTAACTCACTATTTAGAATATAAATTGCGTACCTTAGACCCATTGAGGGTGCCTTTCTTTTATAGCCAACTCAATCCTAATCCCAATATAAGCCTAGCTTCGATGGACTTCAGCTCAGTGCTTATCTTGGACTCTCCAATAGATAAAGATAAACTCCCTAAAAGCTTTATCCTTATCCAAGCTGAGGTCCTTTTTCATTCTAGCACTCTTGTCCCTTATCCGCTTATCCCGGATTTCGATATAATCAGAGATAACTTCGGTTTATCTGAGATCACCTCGGTGTCACGACCAGGACATGTGGCACCTCGGCTGACACGTCGGCGTCACCTTGGCCACGTGTTGGTATTCAGAAAATACATCCCCACATAGGGTATATAATATTTCATCATTTATTGGCCAGACATCTTGTCTATCATCCAACTGAACATCCTGCCAAATGACCGACTGTTGCACAAAATTTATTATTTTTTTTTTAGGAATATGAAACTATATAGATATATCCTATACACTTTGGATGTCCGAGCGGACAACCGCTGCTAGGCACAATTTTTTTATTATTTTTTTTAATATGAAATTGCATATATATAACAATACAAAATTAACTTCTCCTATACTACTTTGATTGCTTTTTAACAATACAAAATAAATATTTTATTAAATTTAATTTTAGAATAGAGAGTCTGATATAGTGTGTACATAAAAATAATGCTAGCTAAAATAGAAAAGTAGTTTTTTAGTTATTTTTTGACTCAAAATTTGTTGAGACTAATCTAGATGCTCTAACAAATTCATAGATCTTTGATTCATTATTCAAAATTTTGAAAGTAGAATAAATTTCATAAATATTTGATTCATCAATTTTTTTTTTAAAAAATCGGGAAGAAAATCTTTATTATAAAACCAGTAAAAGATTGGATATCTGATATAGCAGTATCACAAGATCTTAAAAAGAGATAAATAACCTTCACAGAATGAAGGATGCAAAGGGCCTCCCAAGGGAGGAAAGCAAACATCCACACATGAAGGATTATTATATCAACAAACTAAAAATTAAGAAAACCAAACAGAAAAACAAAAAACAAAAAAACAAAACAAAACAAAAACAAACAAACAAATCCAAGTAACCAACAAACTTATTCAAAACTCACTACTTGTAGACACCCCATTTTTGACCGTCCTCAAGACTTGGACGTCACCACTTGAACACCCGGTGATTATCCATGTTTGTGTTCGCTTTGAGTTCCCGGAGGTCCCTAGCGTCGTGCCTCGTGATCTCTCAATCGGCTTGTTCTCAGGCTTGGTTTTGCACCAAGAACTTGTGTGTTTTGTATCTAAGGGTAGGAAGAGGCTTGTTAGCCACCCTCGAAACCCACTGCTGTTTCTCTAGGCCACTTCGTTTCAGGAGGCTATCGGCCATCGGTGAGTTACAGTTGCTTCGGCACTTTATGTTGCCGTCCGGCACTCTCTTTTGACCGGTGACCTCCTTTCTTGGCCGGTATGCACCCTTTGCACCCTCCTAGCCTGGTGCATCCCAGCTGTGCCAGTTGGAATGCACCAGCACACTCCCCCGTGCATGGGAATGACCCCTTTGCACCTTTGAACCCTTTAACCTTCTAGAAGGTTGAACCCTTTTGGCCAAGCTTCTTGGAGAAGCTTGGCCAACTGTTTTGGCTTCTCCAAGAAGCCTTGCACCCCCCCCCTTGAACCCCTTGGCCCCCTTGACCCTTTTCCTTTAGCTTAGCCATTAAGTTTCTTGGCTTTGCTTGGCCTATATAAGCACCATTCCTCTCCCTTTGTTGGAGGTTAGCCATTTTTAAACAAAAACCAGAGCTTCTATATCTATATATCTGTCATATACTCCTCTCTAGATTCCCTTATCTCTCCCCCTTTGTGTGTGTTTTGTGGCCTAAATAGTGCATTTTGACCTTACTTTTGCACTAATACACACACCATTACACCTAGCTCCGAGATTGAGAGGCTTTGAGGGTTGTTTGTTGAGGTTTTGGACTGATTTTGATCAATAGAGAGTGGCTGGACCACCTGTTCTTCAAGGGTTCTTCAAGGGTAACTACTTTACTTTAGTTTCCCCAATCTTGCATTAGCTTTTGACCTATCTGGCTTTGTGTTTTAGAATTTGTATAACTAAAAAAAAGAGCTTATATTTTCATGCTTAAGAACATTCATTAAGGTCATTTTCTGGTTTGAGTGCAAACTGACCCTCTTAGGCCTTATTTGGCCTTTTTGGTGCTTCCATTGTTAGGCTTTGTTTACCTTGGTGTTTGAGTCTTCTCACCACTGAAAACCAGTGGGTTTTTAGTGGTGAGAAAGGTGATTTGAAGTCTTGTATAGGGGAGGGACATCACTCTCCCCTTGGTCCCTCTTTAACCTTTGTTCCTGGCTCACAAGGTAGCATGTATATCTAGTCTTGTATGGCTTCATTTCAGAGTTTATTTGGGTGTTTTTGGTCATATTATATCTCTTTCCAATGGTGATTTGTTGGCCCTTAGCATGCATTTTATACTTGCTTTGTAATCCTCCATCTTGCCTAGAAGTGTGCCATGTGCTTGACCTAGCATATCCTCTTGTTTTGACTTAACATTGTGAAGTACTTGGCCATGATTTGTCATGCTTAAGGTCTGTTGGCCACTGATTTTGTCATGTTTGGCATGCTTGATATAGTTGCTTTGCATTTTGGCTAGTAAGCCTTGGTTGTGTGGGTCACTAACATGCTTAGCATAGCTTATCCTCATGATTTGGCATCATTTAGGATCATATTTCAGTCCATAAATCATGTTTGTATGTTTGCATATGTGACCTCTTTCATGCTTTAAGGATGTGTCCTTTTATGCCTTGAAATAGGCCTTGTGCATGCTTGTATGTTTAAAGCATTTGGGTTGCTATATTATTGGGTTTTGGGGACTCATTTCACATGTTAAAAATCTGTTTTTGATCATCTAATTCATGCCATGAGTGGTCATGTTGGTGGTAGTGGAATGCTCCACTTTGTGCCTTAGTCTTGGGCCCTTTTTGTTGCATGTTGGCTTGAACATTTGTCCAACATTTTGGGCACTTTTAGCCACTGTTTTGGGGGTGTTTGAGGCCTCCCATTTCAGTCTTAGTCCCTTCTAGGACATGGTTGTATGCTTGATTTGTTGCCTCTAATCGCATGCTTGCATTATACCATATTAGCATTGCATATTAAGTTGCATTGTATGGCACCTTGTATGCTTAGCATTTTACATTTGCATGCTTGGTTTGCATCACATTTGGCATGTGTTGTTAACTTAGATTCATGTCACATTCTTGAGCCATGTTTGCATAACATGCATTGCATTGCTTGGTTTGGGGTGTCAAACCAAGTGTGAGGGTTGAGATGAGTTCATACTACAAGTGATGCAACTTGTCTCAACTCTCGGTCACCGAGGCCCTTGACCAATACATGATAGGGTCTTGGACTTCATTTGTGTGTTGCATGCATTTCTCATTGAATTGCAACCTTGACCCCTTTAGGCCATCATGCATCAAGATGCATAATTGATGACCCGAGGATCGAGGGCCATGCTCTCTTGAGTCTAACATATGATAAGGAGCATGGCCATGCTCACATTTGCCTGAAATTACATGCCATCCACTGTCTGTCCCCTGTTGCTATCAAAACTCTTCGCAGAATTTTTCGCCGACCGCAACATTCAGGCCGATCGCCATCGCTGAATGGCCGATAACTCCATCAGCAGCAGATGGCAATTCTCTGTGGCGGTTGGGCATTTCCTCCAGCGAATGGTATTCTACGGTGTGTAGGGGACATGACCCAGGACTTTGGCGCTCGAGAGGCAGGCGGTAAACAGAGGCAAAGAATGGCATGGCACGGGTTTTCCGGGCAAGACGGACTCGAGCACGCATCATTCGCGCATCCCGAGGTGGGGGGCTGTGGCCACCTTTCTTTTTGCATTTATTTGTTAAATAATTAGAAATTCTGTAATAATTAATTTATTTATTTTTCGGGCTGTAATATTTATTCGGTCCCTCTGAGTGAGGGCACAACTGTAATAAGCGTGTGTGAGTGAGTGCTTGTCTTCCAATCCCACGCCTTTCTTCCCTTTTATTTACCTGCTTATGATGGTAGATTAGGGCATATTTAAATTAGCATACCTTATGCTATGCATGCGTGCATCCATACATTTGTCTTACATGCACCGGGCTCGGCATATCATGCTAACTGCATTGTATTTTCAATTCCAAATTGAATACGTGTTAGTTGCGCATTTCACATGCCATTTTTAGGGTTTGCCGAGCCTGCCTAATTGCATTCTGTATGCGTTGCATTAGCCACTCTAACATGAACTAGGATCATGCATCTGATTACTAACTGGTTTCTATTTTGGCTCGGAGTACTAGGTAAGCTTTTATGCTTTAGCGTATCACATGCGTGTGAATGTTGCCATGATAGCATAATTACCATGAGGCTAGCTGCTTATGTGATATAACTGCTTGAATGCCTGTGGATGGAGGTTGAATTACCTAAATTGGAGCAATGCATTAAAACTGAGAGTTTTAATGCCCACTAGATAGTGGCAAAATCTTCCTTTCTAAAACCCACTCGAGGGTGGCAAAACCCGCATTTTAGCCTACTTTAATAGTAGCAAACCATTTTAAAAAACAAACATGAAATGTTTTGTTCCAATTCGAGCGATTTGGTCTATACTTGTTTCTTTGTCATGCATAACATAGTAATTCTAGGCTAATAACCGGAATAAGAATACATAATGTTTTCAAAATTGGATATCATGGTTAGTAGAGGCCGATCTTTGATCGGGTGAGCGGGGGTGCCCACGAAGCGACCTTTCCCAATCGTACCCAAGTTCCCGAGCCGAGGCAACTTTGGTGATGACGGACACGTGGCCTTTGGCACCGAGTCAGGGTTTCCTAAATTCCCTCATTAATATAATATTTAGGTGGCGACTCTATATCTAGCAAAGCAGTCCATGTTTGGCACTTCTTTCAAAAATCTTTTTTCTCAAAACGATTTGCCGGATTTGGACTCTTTGGTTCAGATTAAGAACCGTGACAATTTGAGTCCGAATCAGAGTAGACCCAAGAAAAACGAATGGAACGGAGCTCACCTCCCGGGCGTTCGGGACGCCTGATTTCGCGACTCTGGGGACTTAGAGAGCTTGACTCGAACTCGTGATATCCTGTTTTGATTTCACTTATGTGTTTCTTTGCATTGCATGTGCATTGGTGTGCCTAGGAACACAGTGTTTGCCATCTACCATTCCTGAACGGTTTGCCGGAGGCTTGTTTTGTCAAGGCATGACCATAAGGTCGATTTGCCAGGGCTCGACAAAGATGGGAACACAAACCCCGATTTTACCGAGGCACCCTTTTTGACCATTCGACCTAGTGCATATCGAAATGTATAGTGACCATTCCAAACTAGGATAGGTTGCTTACCCGATGTTAGGTTGTTTGAAACCGCTGCATGTATAGTGAAACCCTAGCTCTTGACAAAATAGGATAGGGAAACCCTACCCCAACATAGGGGTGTTTTGGCTCTCATTTACTTGCTATGTGCTTTCAGAGTGTATCTCTACAGGGAACGCACACGTCAGTTTGCAAGTTTGAGTATCAGGCCTAAGGTCACCAGTATCAGTATTTGTAGGGATCAGTTATCTGCGGGTATTCAAATCAGACTTAGGGGCAACGGTTCAAGGACAATGATTAGTGTTTGAGGAACAGTGTATCTAGCTTTTTGGCCGTATATTATAATACTCGACTGTGTGTTGTGTATCTTTATTTTACACCGTTATGATGTCCGATTGTCTGTTTATTTATATGCTTTATTTATCTTTTTACTAGGTAGTTGAGCACGATTGCTTCTGACCCAGTAGATATTCCCCAAGCACTCTGGATAAGAGGTCGTCGACTCTATCAATCTGAGGATCTGGTAGACGGACAACCAGTGTACCGCTCTCTAACCCCGGTTACTAGATGGAGAACAGTTAGGTAGAAAACATCAGTTCAATAGTCAGTTCAGAGGGCTTTGTCTACCCCACCCGAGTACAGTAGGGATCAGATTGCTTTCTCCCACAGAAGGAACATATACCGAATCCGCTTAGAAACGAAACAGATGGCGCTTTAGAGGAGATGGTGCGCCAACTCCAAGAGAGCATGAAAATGATGCAACAGGATGCTGTCCGACAGGCAGAGTTTGCTAAACAGCAGGCCATGGTTGTGAATGAACAAGCAGAGTTAATCATGAGGTTGCAAAGAAGAATCGAGGCGTCGCTTCAAGAAGTTCCTCCGCCAGAGTTCCAAACCCCGGGGAGGCAACCAATGTTCAGAATAACATGGACATTCCCACAGGACCACCTCCACCCCCGATCCTACCCCCAATCCTACCCCGGTTGTCTAAAACACCCACCAACCTACCAGACTCTCCCTTTGAGTTCGAGACTGATCCCACCGCACTAAAGTTGAGCAAGCTTGAAAAGCTATTCAAGAGATCCCAGGGAGTCAAGACCATCCTTGACATTCAAGATGGATACATCGATGCAGCTGTGACGCTGCCTGACAGATTCAAAATACCTCATATCGACCGATTTGATGGGTCTGGGGACCCCATGGTGCACCTAAGACTGTTTTCAGATATCCTAAGGCCGATGGGCCTCACCAGATTGCAGAAGCTGTCTCTATTTGGCCGGACCCTGTCGGGTGTGGCGGCCATATGGTATGCCAAGCTAGAAGATGATGTTAAGAGAAACTGGGACGAAATGGCTGAGGCCTTCATCTTGCAATACTCATACAATACACAAATAGAGATTACAACATGTGATCTCGAGACAACAAGGCAAGAGTCTAAAGAAAGCTTCTCAGAATTTGTGACTAGATATAGGGCCAAGGCTTCGATGATGACCTTAAGGGCTACGGACAAAGATCAGATTCGCATGATTGTGCGCAATCTTCATTCGAAGTTGATGCAAAAGATGATTGTACTTCCTTTCCCTACTTTTTCCGACCTACATGAAATGGGGGTACAGATTGAGGATGCCTTGAAGCAAGGCTTAATTGACAATGACCGGGAGCAACCCCGGAGAACTTTCAATCGCAGCAGCGCTGCAGGCCCAAGTGGCACTACCACTGCAAGAGCCTCCGAAGTGAGCATGGTCACCACCAACCACCCTCCAAGAACCATGGCAGCTGCGCCATTCTCCGGTGCGTCCGGAAGCAACTCGCGAACAACTAAATACCCACCCAAAAACACCAGAACCTTCGCTCCACTATACATGCCCCTGTCCAAAGCTCTGGGGTTTTGATCAAGAAAGGGCATCTGAAGCCCCTCGAGTCGCGGCCATTACTGGAAAACCTTCCTGCTTCCCACAACCCAGCCAAATATTGTGCATTTCACCAACAGCATGGTCATGACACCGATCTGTGCAACCGATTACGTCATGAGATTCAAGATCTCATCGATAACGGAGTGATTTTGCCTCCCGAGAAACCCAATGTTACTACAAATCCTCTCCCCACACATAACCAAGCTCCACCGCCCAAAAGAATCAACTTCATTCAAACTGGGGTTGTGCCATACGATCCTAGTGTCTATATCACTCCTTCCCACCTACCTAAGCCGGAGGTGTTCCTCCCTGATTGCACCGACTTGTGCATGATGGACATCTCCACAACCCAATCTAAGCCTATGGTGGTAACTGTCAAGGATACAAGAGGGGAGATTTCAGAGGAAAAGAGGATTGTTGAGCCAGAGTCTGCGGAATCTGGGAATTGTGTTGAGAAGGCATATAGTCCGAGCGACTACATTTTGTAAATAGGCCAAGATGGGCCAGGAGTAGAATTGCCAACAGGGGCAGAGCTGTGTATGACCCGAGGGGATAGTCTGGAACAGGGAACAGATGATGTAACAACTGTGGAGGAGAACCTTGCCAATCTCCAGTTTTATAGTGACCAAGATCCAGGGGACGCAGCAGTCAACTGGTTTGATTACGAAGAATTAGCCGAGGCTACTAGGTGGTTGGATGATCAACCAGATGTGGTGGAAGAGTTCCAGCCAGAACGGGGCCCGGTAGGGGCGAGAGTGTCAGTAATGACCGGAAGGGTCGGAGAACAGAATACATCACCAGAGAGCACTGGTGTCGAGAACTTCGCTCGGGATTGGAGCATTTCGAATACAAGAATTATTGAGCAGCCAGTTGTGTTGGTACAGTCGGGACAGGAAAGATTTGAAGATTCTGAGAGAATCAGAAATGCAAAGGCCCACGTAGGGACTGAAACTGCTGTGTGCACAGAAACAGGTGATGCTGCGAGCATAAGGATGGAAGGTATCGTGAGTACAAGAACAGTCATACCAGAGCCGGACAGATGTCTGTCGGCTGCTGATGGGATGTGGTGGGAGGACGAGGACTTATGTCTCGCCCACACAGATGAAGATTGAGGAAGCAACCAACCCGATGACACTTGGTACCTGGGAGAAGTTGACCATATGACACGGAGCGGGCGGTACTTCAAATCCCCACACCTAGATCAACCCGAAGCTTCTGGGAAGGATAGAGAGGCTGAGAAGCAGAAGGAAAAGCATCTCGAAGACGAGGCCGTTTTGAGACAATTGAAAAAGATACAGGCAGACATCTCCATCTGGGATCGCTATGGCTTCCCGAAAGTGCATGACAGCCGTCCTTTTCGCCATGGACAAGGCTAAGCTTTCGATAGAGACTACGCCAGAGCAGCTAGTCGGATTGGTTTTTCCGGGAGGAGGTTCCCCGACATTGACCTTTTCTGACAAAGAGCTACCGCCTGAGTGCGTAAATCACAACAAACCTCTCTACATCTCTGTGGAATGTAGAGGCAAGTGGATACCGGTGGTTCTTGTTGATACAGGATCCGCCATCAACGTCTGCCCAGCAAAGACAGCGTATGCGATCGGTTTGAAAATCGCGGATTTTGTACCAATGACCCAGGTGATCAGGGCATACGACAACACAAGCCGGGAAGTGATGGGAACACTTAAGATTCAAACAAAAGTTGGGCCGGGACAACATGAGATAGATTTTCATGTCTTGGAGGTTCTTGCAACTTTCAACTTGCTTTTGGGGCGGCCGTGGCTGCATCAGGTAAAGGCAGTTTCCTCCACCTTGCACCAAATGGTGAAATACCCCTACGGGAAGGGAGTAGCCATTGTCTTCGGAAACTCATCAATTCATCTACCACCGGAGGTATTTACGCCTCTTCTAGAAATTGAGCACGGCATGGAGGATGTGTTCATATAAGGTTTTACCTTGGCTGAGGCTCGGGTTGTGCAAAATATCATGGCAGCTAATGAGGGGTTGTATATCAGTGCTCAAGCAGTATATCTCATGAACAAGCTCCAACACATCCCCGGGATGGGATTAGGAAAGAGCGGCCGAAAAGGCGTCGCAACATTGGCCGAAGTGCCACACAACCCTCATACATTTGGATTGGGTTATCTGCCCACCAAAGATGACTGGGTAAGGAAGGGAAAAGAAATGGCTGGGAGAGCCAAAGCAAAGCAAGCTGGAAAGCCATTTGAGTTGATGCACCGGCCCATTTGGGGTACCCTAAACGGACGCTTCGTCCGGGAGGGGGAGGACTTTCCATTCTGTGGCTTCTCAGAGCCGTGGCTGAACGCGGAGAGGAAGCGCGTGCCGGGATTCGAGATCTTCTTTGACCTACAGTTATCCGAGGATGACGTTGCCAGAGAGCAGGCAGACCCATCAGTTGAGGCTGAGTATAGCAAAGAAATGGAGTATGAGGACACAGAGCTTGAAATGGGGGTAGCATTGGCATGTCTACTTTCAAATCCTTCGATCGACCAGTTGTGCTTTGGGGATAACTCCTCGGTGTCCATGATCGGAGATGAAACGGCTGCGGGCCTACCGGCAAATATTTTGGATACATCCATCGCACCTTCTCTCGTCTGGCAGTACCAAGAGGGATTTTTGAGCGGCACCGGGTTAGGTAGTGAGCCGGAATCTGATTCCACCGAGTCTTGTGAGTCGGAATCAGGTTCCAGCTCAACTGAGTCCGAGTCCGGTATTCCTGGGGTTGATAACCCAGATGCCACTGTCCTGTCCAGGTCGTCTTTTTCTTTCTCTTTCGAGTCTGTTGTAACAGAAGAATCAGACGGTTTGGAAGTATGTAATGAGAATGAGCTGAATGTGGTTTATGAGTACTTTTCTGTGCCTTTGGTTTATTGCTTAAATCAGGATTTTCAAAATTTTGATGAAAACGACGAGGACCAAATTCCTCCAGTTTTGCAACGTTTAATTGAACAGGAGTAGGAGAGATTTGTTAAACCCTTAATGGATGAAATCACTGCTGTGAATGTTGGTACTGAGAAGGACCCGCAACTGGTCCAGATCGGGTCCACGTTGTCTTCGGAGGAACGCGAGCGCTTAGTCGCGTTATTAAAAGATTTCAAAGATGTTTTCGCGTGGTCCTACGAAGACATGCCTGGAATCGATCCTGAGATTGTACAGCATCGGATCCCTCTTGACCCCGAGGCCCGACCTATCAAGCAGAAACTCAGGAGAATTCGCCCAGACTGAGCCATCAAGATTAAAGAAACGGTCACTAAGCAAATAGACGTAGGCTTCCTGCTGGTATCCGAATACCCGACTTGGTTGGCCAACATTGTTCCAGTGCCGAAGAAAGATGGCAAGATCAGAGTATGCATGGACTTCAGGGATTTGAATAGAGCCAGTCCGAATGACGACTTTCCCTTGCCGCACATCAATGAGCGGGTGGATTTCACAGCGGGGCATGCTTTGCTTTCATTTATGGATGGCTTCTCAGGCTATAATCAGATAGTGATGGCACCCGAAGACCGGAGAAGATCAGATTCACCACCCCTGGGGACATATCGCTATGGTAATGCCGTTTGGGTTGAAGAACGCTGGAGCTACATATCAACGGGCTACGACCACAATATTGCACGACATGATCCACAAAGAGGTTGAGGTGCACGTGGACGACATGATTGTCAAGTCCAAAGAAAGAGAGGGCCACTACACTGCCTTGCAAAAGTTTTTCCAAAGGATTAGAGAATTTCGGTTGCAGTTGAATCCTCAGAAGTGTATGTTCGGTGTTACAAATGAAAATATCGGGTTTCGACACAATAAAGGCATCGAAGACGACCCTTCCAAAATCAAGGCCATCTTAGAAATGCCACCACAAATGACTGAAAAGGAGGTGCGAGGCTTTCTAGGTAAAGTGCAATTCATAAGACGGTTTATCTCAAAATTAACCTTGACTTGTGAACCACTTTTTGGTCTCTTGAAGAAAGGAAAGAAATTCCAATAGGACGGCCGATGCCAAGCTGCTTTCAAACAGATCAAAGAATATTTACAGAACCCACCCGTGTTGTCACCGCCAGAACTGGGGAGGCCATTGATATTGTATCTTTCAGTGACTGAGACTACAATGGGCTGTATGCTCGCACATGAATCCGATGACAAGGTGGAGAGGGCTCTCTACTATCTGAGCAAGAAGATGCTAGAGTATGAGACTCGCTACACACCATTGGAGAAGGCTTGCTTAGCCTTAGTATGGGCTACCAGGAAGCTGCAGCACTACCTGTTAGCTCACTCCGTAATGCTGGTTTCACGACTTGATCCCATCAAATATCTTTTCGAGAAACCGGCACTTATGGGTAGGCTAGCTCGTTGGTTGCTGTTGCTCTCCGAATTTGATCAAAAAGTATGTGACGCGCAAGTCAGTTAAAGGAAGAGCGGTAGCAGAGTTCCTTGCCGACCACCCGGTTGAAGGGGATGAAGCGGTTGAGTACCTATTCCCAGATGAGGCCATTTTGCACATCGATGACGAAACTTGGACGATGTACTTTGACGGAGCGTCAAACCAGTATGGATATGGGATAGGAGTGCTGTTGATAGCACCCGACAATTCCCGTGTCCCCCTAGCTTTCAAACTCCAGTTCAAAGTCTCGAACAACGAGGCGGAATATGAGGCATGCATTGCCGGTTTAGAAGCAGCCCTAGAACTAGGGGCACAACGGTTGGACGTCATTGGGGACTTGTAGACACCTCATCTTTGACCGTCCTCAAGACTTGGACGTCACCGCTTGAACACTCGGTGATTACCCGTGATTGTGTTCGTTTGGAGTTCCCGGAGTTCTCGGCTACGCGCCTTGCCTCAGGACCTCCGAACTTGACCGTTTTGTGTCTGGTTTTGCACCAAACATTTGTGCTTTGCCTTGGAGGGGCAGGGAATGCCTTTTGAGGCATCCCCACACACCACCGGCATTGGCTAGAGGCCACCGGCTGGTTGGTGTTGCCATCGGCACTATATTGTACCGGTCGGCACTATTTTTGGCAAAATGACCATTTTGCCCTGCCGATCACTTTACAGCTGCTTTTGGAGATATTTTCAGACAGCTTTTTACTACTTTCTTCCCCTCCATACACGTGTATGGAGGGATGAGCCCTTTGTTTGCTTGGTTGCTAAGCTTACAAGATGGCCTCCTCTATAAGAGGAGGCCTTGTCTTCTTGGCTCAAGGGTTAGTCATTTGAGAGAGTAAAAAAATCAGAGCTCACATATCTCTCTCTATATTTTCCCTCTCTCTCCTCTTGTGTGTGTGTTCTTGGGTCTAAAAGTGTAGTTTTACCTCATTTTTGCACCATTACACACACTATTACACCTTAGCTCGAGATTGTGGGACTTGGGAGGTTAATTGTTGTGATTTTGGACTGACTTTGATCATTAGAGAGTGGCTACTCCACCTGTTCTTCAAAGGATCTTCAAGGGTGAGCTTGTTACTTTAGTTTCCCCATTCTTACACTAGCTTTCTACCCCTCTTGCTTTGTGTTTTTGGATTTGTGTTTAACATAAAAAAGGCTTATATTTTCATACTCTTGAACATTCATTAAGATTGATTTGTGGTTTGGGTAGAGTCTCACCCTCTTAGGCCTTGTTTTGGCCATTTTGGAGCCTTTTCTTGAGGCCTTATTTACTTGGTGTTTTTGATCCTCTCACCACTGAAAACCCATGGGTTTTCTGTGGTGAGGAAGGTTTTTCGAAGTCTCATATAGGGGAGGGACACCCCTCTCCCCTTGGCCCCTTGTCTGCCTTTGTTTTGGACTCAAATATTAGCATGCATGCATGGTCGGGTTTGGCTTCATTTCAGAGCATATTTGTGGTTCATATGACATGTTATGCCTCTGTTTTAGGTTGGTTTTGTGGTCCTTAACATGCCTCTTATGTTTGCTTTGAAATGCTCTCTTATGCCTAGAAATATGCCATGCATCTAGGCCATGTTCTTTGCATGTTTTAGCTTGGTTCCATAAGGGTATTAGCATCATATTACCATGTATAAGGGTCGTGAGCCACTGATTTTGCCATGTATAGTGTGCTTGACATGGTTGTTTTGCATTTTGGGCTTGTAAGCCTTATGTATTTTGGCCCCCTAGCATGTTCAACATTGATCATCCTCATGATTTGGCATCATTTGTGACCTTATTTCAGTCCATAAGTCATGTTTGAATGTTTGTATATGTAGCCTATTTCATGCTTTAAGGGTGTGCTCATGTATGTCTAGGACTTGGCATTGTGCATGCTTGCATACTTGGGGCATTTTGGGGCTGCCATATGAGGGGATTTGGGTGTCATTTTGCATACCAAAAATCTGTTTTTGGTTGTTAGATTCATGCCGTGAGTGGTTGTGTAAGGGATGGTTAGATGCTCTCTTGAGTGCCCTTGGTTTTGGGCTTATTGGCTTGCATGCTTGTATGGCATTTTGCCCATGATTTCAGTCCATTTCGGCCACTGTTTTGGGGAGGTTTGAGGCCTCCCCCATGGTGGTTAAGGCCACCATTGTATGCTCATTATATGCTTGTTGCATGTTTGGTCCACTAGGTGTTGTAGCACATTGATTCCATTGCATACTTGGCTCATGTTTGCATCACACTAGCATCTCACACACTTTGGCATTTTGCATGCCTAATATGTTAGTTGTGTGGTACTTAGCTTGCTAGCATCCTAATTTCCGTAATGCATTATTGATGCATGTTTGCATGAGTTGCACTTCATTACTTGGTTTGGGGTGTCAAACCAAGTGTGGGAAATAAAGGGGTGTTTGTACCTCAAGTGACAAAACACACCTTAATTCCCATGTCACTAGGGCCCTTGACCTTAGCATGATAGGGCCTTGGTTCCCATGTTTGCGTTGCATGCATTTTTACATCAAAGTGCAATCTTGGTTCTTTAGGCTATCATGCACCAAGGTGCACAATTGATGGCCCTAGAATCAAGAGCCATGTTTCCTTGAGTCCCATTCATGATAGGAAGCATTGGCCATGCATAAATATGCTCAAAAATCCAATACCATGCACTGCTGCCTGCTGTTGCTGTCAAACTGTCTTCTGCAGGAATTTTGTGCCGACCGGCAGGAAAGAGTGCCGACCGGCACTGTATTGCTAGCCGATAGATTATTTTGCAGCCGGTAGCCACTATAAGCAGCCGGTGGGAATTTCTTCCAGCCGGTGGCACTCAGCAGCATGCAAGGAAGGTGTTCTGGGGCTTTGGCAAATTTTGGAGAAGCAGGGGAGTAAAAACAGAGGCAGCAGTGGCACGGTGTAGGCTTTCCGGGCAAGTCGGATTGAGCATGCATCATTCACAAGATCCTTGAGGTATGAGGCCCCATTTCTTTTAATTATTTGATTTAATTTTAATAATTAGAATTCTGTAATAATTTATTCATTTATTCTTCGGACTGTATTATTATTTGGTCCCTTCGAGTGAGGGCAAAGTTGTAATAAGGGTGTGTGAGTGGGTGTATGTCTTCCAATCCCCATTTCTTTCTATCCCTTTTATTTACCTGCTTATGTTGGTAGATTAGGGCATTTCTATCTTAGCATACCTTATGCAATGCATGCGTGCATTCATGCATTTGTTTACATGTACCGGGCTCGGTACATCATACAAACTGCATTGTACTTCCAATTCCAAATTGAATACATGCTATTTGTCGCATTTCACATGCCAAGCTTAGGATAGCCGAGCCTGTCTAATTGCATTCTGTATGTAGTGCACTAGTCACTTAACATGAACTAGGTCATGCATGTTTGCTAACTAGTTTCTTGTTTTGGCACGGAGTACGATGTAAGTTTTTTACGCTTTAGCATACCACATGCGTGTGAATGTTGCCATGACAGTATGCTTACCATGCGGCTAAGTGCTTATGTGAGATAAACTGTTTGAATGCCTGTGGGTGGAGGTTGGGTTGTTTGAGTTGGAAAACTCATTGAAATCCGTGTTTTAGCCTACTTGCGAGTAGCAAATTCCAAAGCATTTTGAAAACGAACGGATATGCAATGCTTGTTTCCAAATTAGGCAATCTAGTCTATACTTGTTTGCTGTGCGCATAACATAGTAATTTTAGGCTAATAATTGGAATAAGAGCGTGTAATGTTTTCAAAAACGGATATCATGGTTAGTAGAGGCCGGTCTTCGGACCGGGCGAAAGGGGGTGCTCATAGCCGACCTTCCCTGATCGTACCCAAGCTCCCGAGCCAAGACCACTTTGGTGATGACGGACACGTGGCCTTCGGCACCGAGTCAGGGTTTCCTAAATTTCCCATTTTAAAATATTTAGGTGGCGACTCTGTAATTTGGCAAAGCAGTCCATGTTTGGCACTACTTTTTCAAAATCTGTTTTCTCAAACGATTTGCCAGAGTTGGACTCTTTGGTTCAGATTTAGAACCGACACAAATCGAGTCCGAACTGTAGTGACCCCAATATGAACGGAACGGGACTTAACCCTCCCGGGGCGTTCGGGGACGTCTACAGGACTCAAACCTTGTTGTGTCTCAAGCAAAAGGAGACTGGAAAATCAAAGAAGAAAAGATGGTAATGTATCAGCAGACCTTGGACTTGTTAATTCCTCGGTTTGAAAAGCTAAATATCACTCACCTAGTAAGAGAGAACAACAGGTTCGCTGATTCACTAGCAACTCTATCTTCCATGATAGACATCCCATTTGGAGTCCGGATGCGTCCAGTCATCATCGACCAGAAATTTGCGCCAGCATACGAGTCAATTGCTGCTATAGATGAGGTTCAGGATGAAAACCCCTAGTATTACGATATTTGGAATTTCTTGGAGAAGGAAGCATATCCACCAGGGGCGAATGCCAAGGATAAAAGGGCAATCAGAAGAATGGCCGTTCAGTTCATCATCTGTGGGGGTAAGCTGTATAAGAGAGGTCATCAGGGAATGCACAAGCTGTGTGTAGAAACTGAAGAATCGAAATGCCTGATGGAGGCCATCCATGGAGGAGAATGCGGTGCGCACATGAATGGAGTAATGCTAGCACGGAAAATCCTCAGACAGGGTTACTACTGGTCCACCATGGAGGAGGATTGTATTGGTTTTGTTCGGCGATGCCACAAATGTCAGATCCATGCAAACTGCATGAACATCCCGCCGTCGAAGCTGTACAACATGACTTCGCCGTGGCCATTTTCAGTTTGGGGAATTGATGTGATCGGGGCTGTTACTCCGAAGGGGTCGAATGGGCATGAGTTCATCTTGGTCGCCATAGATTATTTCACAAAGTGGGTCGAGGCCCAATCCTATGCGGTGTTGAAAGCTTCACAAGTTGCGAAGTTTATCAGAAACAACATCATTTGTCACTATGGAGTCCCAAACGAGATAATTTTAGACAATGGTTCCCACTTCAAGAAGGAAGTGATTGATTTGTTGGAGAAGTACAATGTGGCTTTTCATAAGTCATCTCCATATCGGCCGCAAACCGACAGAGCAGTTGAGGCCGCCAACAAGAATATCAAGCACATACTACAGAAGATGGTGGAAACCTACCGGGATTGGCCAGATACGCTGTCCTTTGCTCTGTGGGGCTACCGGACTTCAATCAGAACTTCAACTGGGGCGACTCCGTATTCGTTGGTTTATGGGATGGAAGCCGTTCTACCTATCAAGATTGAGGTCCCGTCATTGCGAGTGCTGACTGAGTGTCAGATAGCTAAAGCAGATTGACAGCAGAGCAGGTTTGAGGAACTCATGCTCTTTGATGAAAGAAGACTGAAAGCACTGTACCATGTTCAAGGTTATCAGTGCAGAATTGCCTGGGCTTTCAACAAGAAAATTAAGTCCAGGAATCTAAAGGAAGGAGATTTGGTGCTCAAAGACAACCGAGCTCCCATCCATGACCCAAGGGGCAAGTTCAGACCCAATTGGACTGGTCCCTATATCATCAAAGCTATTTGGTCGGGTGGAGCTGTGGTTCTGATGGATCTAGATGGCCTAGAGTTTTCACAACCAATCAACATAGACAAGTTGAAGAAATATCACCCCTGAGAGGCTCGCTAGGCCGAAAACCCGAAAGGGCGACCTAGGCAAAAGTTAGAGCACAAAAAAATTAGAAAATATAAAAACTGAGCTCGCAAGGTTGAAAACCCGCAAAGGGGGGCCTTGGCAAAAGTTAGAGCGCAAAAGGAGAGTGAAAATACTCGAGTGAACCCAAGCCTGAACTACGTAAGGCTTGATTCCCATCTTTGGGATACGTAGGCAGCTTCATCCTGGAGTTCAGCCATAAAACTCTTCCCCGATCAACTTTGTCCATTTGATCACCTCGGTCATCTTTGTCTATCAGCATTCACGAGTTCAGTTAAGATCTCCGGTGCAGTGCTATTCAGACCAGGGGCAACTTTCCATTGTCGTGCAGTGAGGAAAGGGGCTTTGTGAGAAAAATCGAGCTTGAGAGCCGAGTGATGTGAGCCATACATATGTAAGATCAGGTGGGAAACATTACCTACAACAGTAGTGGACTACCCGCAAATCTGGTCGTCTTGCGATGATAGAAAGCATCCAAGCCCATCAACGTCTCGGCCAGAGTCATGGCAATGAGGCTCTTACCCTCCTTTAAGCCTTGGGCAACCTTGATCAACCGGACACTAAATCCTCCGGAGCCTGAGGCGAATAGAAAATGAGATAGCATGCACAAACATAGGGCGTGTCACCGGAAGCCTTGCCAATGATGGTCGTTGCGATCACCGGCATCAGAAAACCGATAGACCAAACTTAGAATATCCAGCATTCCATCACAAATCAAAGAACGAGCATCGGGTATTGATAGTCCACACATTCGCCCTAATGCTTGAGCGTGACCAAAGTTGGACTGAGGCAAGATCTCCTCGATGCGCTCGGATTCCATCAAAACTTGGACATCCTCAAAGGTAGGACATACCTCTTGTCCGCTAAAGCTGAAGATGTGCATCATCGGGTTCCAAAACCTCGCCGCGGCGTGCAGAAACGGAAGATGCAATGGGTTACGACCCAGAGTGAATAGTGCATTTATGCCAAAACTCCGGAAATTCAGCTTTTCCGAGCCATCCAAGTTGTTAATCTAAGTGGTAAGATTTTGGGCAAGAAGCACTTCCATTTGGAGCAAATCAGTGTTAAAATGAAGAGAACCACGAAGCTGAGATCCTTTTGTAGAAGATAAGGTTGAGTGGAGGACAGGTGTCAGTGTTCTGCTGGTGTTGACAACTGATGGCCGACCGGCAAAATATAGTGCCGACCGGCCATCACTTTTGGCCGATTGATCAAATTTTTGGCCGATGGCCATTCCTCACGGCCGATGGCCTTTGTGTTTGGCCGGTGGTCTTCCCCCTTTGTTCCCTGGGCTGTTTATGCTGAACATTGGGGAATTCCACCCCTTCTGATACTCTCCGATGATCGATTCTTGCAGAGCCACATCCATTTGCTTATCGAGTTGTTGTACATTTGCTTATCGAGTTGTGTCTCGCTTTTGCTGAATCTTCGAATATTTGTTTATCGAGTTGTACTCGCACTTGGCTAGCTTGTCGAGTCTTTGTTTATCGAATTGTAATTGGTTCACTACCTAATTATTACGATGCGATGCTTTGTTTTCAAAACACAGTTTCAATTTCATTCACACTGTTATGTGATGACATGCGATGCGATGCATAGAGCACGCAAGTGCAACACCTTTTGAACAAAATGGCTGTTTCATTTCCATCATGCGTTTTGCAAAAAACACATGCTTTTGAAAAATAAAACCTGCCCGAGGCAGTGCAATGTGCTTAAACTACCGTTAAAAAGGAAAGTAAAGCAGAAGAATGGCAGGGTAGCAGAGTATCGGAATTGATACCAGTAACCTCCCCTTGCGGTCAATGTACCTTCCGCACCTTTGTTCGGGCCGACTGTGTCGTTCGGCACCTTCATCGTTCAAGACAATGCAGGAAAAATGCACTTTTGGAACATAAGTGGACCTTCGAGTTGACCTCCGGCCATGGCGTTTGTGAGCGATGCTCGTTTCATGCGAAGAACATCCCTCCTCGTATCCTTTTCATATCTTGTGAATTTTACTAATCATTTAATAATATTGTGTTGCGGTACTTTCAATTCCTTTTTTATACAGATTGTGTGCATGCGTGCATTGCTTTACTTGCATGTGTTCAAGTTCCTTTTTTTTTTTTTTTATACACATTGCGTGCATGCGTGAATTGCTTTACTTGCATGTGTTCAAGTTCCTTTTTTTATACACATTGCGTGCATGCGTGCATTGCTTTACTCACATGTGTTCAAGTTCTTTTCAGTACACATTGCTGGCACGCGTGCGCTGCTTTACTCACATGTGTTCAATTACAACTGCCCATACACATTGCGTGCATACGTGAATTGCTTTACTTACATGTGTCTGTACCTTCACAGCATTGTTATGCATCCCCCTCGACTTACATTGTCGCGCACTTTCGATTGCATTGTCATGCATATTGCTAACAATATTGTATCTGTTAAAGTTGCTTTCTTTGCAGGCACGATATTGTATGTACGGTTCACTTGAGGCTGGTACAACCAGACGAACCGGACAGGTATTGTATCCTCCGAGTGAGACGTATCGAGAATTACATAATTCTCTTACATCCTTTCTGCATTGTAGTGTAGTTTAGTGTATGCTAGCTTAAAACTGTTGCATGTGTGCTTTGTTACAGCTTTCTTTGCATGATCATAAGTTATGCTCGACTTCTTGCATTTTCAATTGCATTTTACCCCTGCCTTCGGGCGCATATCTTGATTGTCTTGTATGCTTGTCTAAGTCTTTGGCCTACTCAAAAATGGGTCGTCTCTAGGCTTTGACATTCACTCCCGTCATTGTTATGACTTCCGAGTTTTGTCAAAGATGGGCAACTGTAGACACCCCATTTTTGACCGTCCTCAAGACTTGGACGTCACCACTTGAACACCCGGTGATTATCCATGTTTGTGTTCGCTTTGAGTTCCCGGAGGTCCCGGCTGCGCGTCGTGCCTCAGGATCTCTCAGTCGGCTTGTTCTGTGCTTGGTTTTGCACCAAGAACTTGTGTGTTTTTGTATCTAAGGGTAGGAAGAGGCTTGTTAGCCACCCCTGAAACCCACCTGCTGTTTCTCTAGGCCACCGGCCGTTCTGTGAGGCTATCGGCCATCGGTGAGTTACACAGATTGCCGGTCGGCACTTTATGTTGCCGACCGGCACTCTCTTTTGACCGGTGACCTCCTTTCTTGGCCGGTATGCACCCTTTGCACCCTCCTAGCCTGGTGCATCCCAGCTGTGCCAGTTGGAATGCACCAGCACACTCCCCCGTCCATGAGAATGACCCCTTTGCACCTTTGAACCCTTTAACCTTCTAGAAGGTTGAACCCTTTTGGCCAAGCTTCTTGGAGAAGCTTGGCCTGCTTTCTTCTCCAAGAAGCCTTGCACCCCCCCCCCTTGAACCCCTTGGCCCCCTTGACCCTTTTCCTTTAGCTTAGCCATTAAGTTTCTTGGCTTTGCTTGGCCTATATAAGCACCATTCCTCTCCCTTTGTTGGAGGTTAGCCATTTTTAAACAAAAACCAGAGCTTCTATATCTATATATCTGTCATATACTCCTCTCTAGATTCCCTTATCTCTCCCCCTTTGTGTGTGTTTTGTGGCCTAAATAGTGCATTTTGACCTTACTTTTGCACTAATACACACACCATTACACCTAGCTCCGAGATTGAGAGGCTTTGAGGGTTGTTTGTTGAGGTTTTGGACTGATTTTGATCAATAGAGAGTGGCTGGACCACCTGTTCTTCAAGGGTTCTTCAAGGGTAACTACTTTACTTTAGTTTCCCCAATCTTGCATTGGCTTTTGACCTATCTTGCTTTGTGTTTTAGAATTTATGTATAACTGAAAAAAAGAGCTTATATATTTCATGCTTAAGAACATTCATTAAGGTCATTTTGTGGTTTGAGTGTAAACTCACCCTCTTAGGCCTTATTTGGCCTTTTTGGTGCTTCCATTGTTAGGCTTTGTTTACCTTGGTGTTTGAGTCTTCTCACCACTGAAAACCAGTGGGTTTTCAGTGGTGAGGAAGGTGATTTGAAGTCTTGTATAGGGGAGGGACACCCCTCTCCCCTTGGTCCCTCTTTGACCTTTGTTCTTGGCTCACAAGGTAGCATGTATATCTAGTCTTGTATGGCTTCATTTCAGAGTTTATTTGGGTGTTTTTGCTCATATTATATCTCTTTCCAATGGTGATTTGTTGGCCCTTAGCATGCATTTTATACTTGCTTTGTAATCCTCCATCTTGCCTAGAAGTGTGCCATGTGCTTGACCTAGCATATCCTCTTGTTTTGACTTAACATTGTGAAGTACTTGGCCATGATTTGTCATGCTTAAGGTCTGTTGGCCACTGATTTTGTCATGCTTGGCATGCTTGATATAGTTGCTTTGCATTTTGGCTAGTAAGCCTTGGTTGTGTGGGTCACTAACATGCTTAGCATAGCTTATCCTCATGATTTGGCATCATTTAGGATCATATTTCAGTCCATAAATCATGTTTGTATGTTTGCATATGTGACCTCTTTCATGCTTTGAGGATGTGTCCTTTTATGCCTTGAAATAGGCCTTGTGCATGCTTGTATGTTTAAAGCATTTGGGCTGCTATATTATTGGGTTTTGGGGACTCATTTCACATGTTAAAAATCTGTTTTTGGTTGTCTAACTCATGCCATGAGTGGTCATGTTGGTGGTAGTGGAATGCTCCACTTTGTGCCTTAGTCTTGGGCCCTTTTGGTTGCATGTTGGCTTGAACATTTGTCCAACATTTTGGGCACTTTTAGCCACTGTTTTGGGGGTGTTTGAGGCCTTCCATTTCAGTCTTAGTCCCTTCTAGGACATGGTTGTATGCTTGATTTGTTGCCTCTAATCGCATGCTTGCATTATACCATATTAGCATTGCATATTAAGTTGCATTGTATGGCACCTTGTATGCTTAGCATTTTACATTTGCATGCTTGGTTTGCATCACATTTGGCTTGTGTTGTTAACTTAGATTCATGTCACATTCTTGAGCCATGTTTGCATAACATGCATTGCATTGCTTGGTTTGGGGTGTCAAACCAAGTGTGAGGGTTGAGATGAGTTCATACTACAAGTGATGCAACTTGTCTCAACTCTCGGTCACCGAGGCCCTTGACCAATACATGATAGGGTCTTGGACTTCATTTGTGTGTTGCATGCATTTCTCATTGAATTGCAACCTTGACCCCTTTAGGCCATCATGCATCAAGATGCATAATTGACGACCCGAGGATCGAGGGCCATGCTCTCTTGAGTCTAACACATGATAAGGAGCATGGCCATGCTCACATTTGCCTGAAATTACATGCCATCCTTTTCATCGCTGTTCTGTCGCCAAAACTGCCTTCTAGGAATTTTCTGCCGACCGGCAACATTCAGTGCCGACTGGCCATCAGTGAATGGCCGATAACTTCATCAGCAGCCGATGGCAATTCTCTGTGGCCGGTGGGCATTTCCTCCAGCCGATGGTATTCTACAGTGTGTAAGGGACATGTCCCAGGACTTTGGCAGTCTCTGGAGAGGCAGGGCAGTGTAAACAGAGGCAGCAATGGCATGGCACGGGTTTTCCGGGCAAGACGGACTCGAGCACGCATCATTCGCGCATCCCGAGGTGGGGGGCTGTGGCCACCTTTCTTTTTGCATTTATTTGTTAAATAATTAGAAATTCTGTAATAATTAATTTATTTATTTTTCGGGCTGTAATATTTATTCGGTCCCTCTGAGTGAGGGCACAACTGTAATAAGCGTGTGTGAGTGAGTGCTTGTCTTCCAATCCCACGCCTTTCTTCCCTTTTATTTACCTGCTTATGATGGTAGATTAGGGCATATTTAAATTAGCATACCTTATGCTATGCATGCGTGCATCCATACATTTGTCTTACATGCACCGGGCTCGGCATATCATGCTAACTGCATTGTATTTTCAATTCCAAATTGAATACGTGTTAGTTGCGCATTTCACATGCCATTTTTAGGGTTTGCCGAGCCTGCCTAATTGCATTCTGTATGCGTTGCATTAGCCACTCTAACATGAACTAGGATCATGCATCTGATTACTAACTGGTTTCTATTTTGGCTCGGAGTACTAGGTAAGCTTTTATGCTTTAGCGTATCACATGCGTGTGAATGTTGCCATGATAGCATAATTACCATGAGGCTAGCTGCTTATGTGATATAACTGCTTGAATGCCTATGGATGGAGGTTGAATTACCTAAATTGGAGCAATGCATTAAAACTGAGAGTTTTAAAGCCCACTAGATAGTGGCAAAATCTTCCTTTCTAAAGCCCACTCGAGGGTGGCAAAACCCGCATTTTAGCATACTTGCGAGTAGCAAACCATTTTCAAAAAATAAACATGAAATGTTTTGTTCCAATTCAGGCGATTTGGTCTATACTTGTTTGCTGTCCGCATAACATAGTAATTCTAGGCTAATAACCGGAATAAGAATACATAATGTTTTCAAAATTGGATATCATGGTTAGTAGAGGCCGATCTTTGATCGGGCAAGCGGGGGTGCTCTCGAAGTGACCTTCCCCAATCGTACCCAAGTTCCCGAGCCGAGGCAACTTTGGTGATGACGGACATGTGGCCTTTGGCACCGAGTCAGGGTTTCCTAAATTCCCTCATTAAAAAAATATTTAGGTGGCGACTCTATATCTGGCAAAGCAATCCATGTTTGGCACTTCTTTCAAAAATCTGTTTTCTCAAAACGATTTGCCGGATTTGGACTCTTTGGTTCAGATTAAGAACCGTGACAATTTGAGTCCAAACTGTAGTAGACCCGGGGACGTCTACACTACTCTATAACCTTCAACTTGAAAATCAAAAAAACTCTACCTTCATTGATCAGTATAGAACATTGATTCATGATTTAAAATTTAAAAAAGTAGGGTAAATTATAATTGTATTGTGAGATTTATGAAAAATATATTTCACTCCATTCTCCATCCTTTAGCCTACTAGTAGGTCAATTAATGGATTATGATAATGTCATATTATTATTGGACCTAAATCACCAGTTAAATTTTCCTGGATTGGTTTGATAACAAAAGTTTGTTGTAGGGCTCATAGACCTATAGTCCTTTTTGAATGTGTATATATATATATAGGTATATTATTACTTTCAATATTTTTACTTCGAAACTTTGTTTAGGAACAAGTTATTTTAGATTTTTTACGAAAAGATGTGCAGAAAAATAAAAAGAGTGTGACAAATTTATAATAACTTTTTGACTAAAATTTCAAATTGCCAAACAAGTTTTAAAGTAAGAGAAAGAGTTCTCTTAGAGTCAGTGCATTTAAAAATATAAAATAAAAGTGTTCCTAACACAACTATTTTAATAAATTAGGTTAGAAATACCTAATCTCCTCCCGAGCCAAACACAAACAAGATTCTCTATGAAACCAAACCAAAGTTCCATGGTCCATTTCCAAAAGAAGGATCACTTCTTCTTTTTTTTTTTTTTTTTTTTTCCTTCTTTTCTTTTGCAATGAAAATATTAACGAATTTAGGTAAGAAAGAAAAGAAAATATTAGACTAGACTTTCCACGAAACCAAACAAACGTGTTTGCCTAAAAGAATTTTGGTCACCTTCGAGGAAATATATGAAAAAAATATCTTACCCCGTCTAATCCTGGAATGATTCTCGAAATTATTAATTTTTATTCAATGATGTATGTACTCAACAATCTAGTATTTTTTCATGCACTGAAAACCCTTGCTCAAGTTAATACCAATTGAGGGCCCAAAAAAAGAGAGAATTTCATGTTAAAGTCACAAAAATTAAAAGTATGCAATGAATTTCCTAGGAAGTGGAAAATGAACCCCCTAAAAATACCTCCATTGTTGTGCTTGCAACGCAAGAATATAGGCACACTTTTATCTCTCTCTTTCCATTTTCTACATTGGGTAATACTATATAAATATTTATTAAAAAATGCACACAAAAAATTTATACAAAATCACATGATTGTATTATGAGATTATCACTTCAAAGCAATGAACTCACCAAATGATTGTCATTGCAAAAATATCACCATCGCATTATTTTGTATGAATTTTTTTGTAAGAACAATTTTTTTTACTATGAAATATGTTGAAAATAAGAATACTTGAACCTCTATCTCATGCGACCCAAAAGGATGGGCACGCATTTTTCTCTATCCATCTTTTGAGGGAATAGGCAGGAAAGGCCTACCTTAGTTTATGTCACTCAAATTTTCCAATATTTTAACTAGTGGAAAATGTTTCAAAATCACATTCTTATTCCATCAAGAATTTTATTATCCAAATATATAGTATAGATTAAAATTTTGTTTGTTTGTTTGATTAGATTGATAAATATGATGGAAAATGAAAAACATTTTTACGTTCTTAATTAAATGCATTCACTACAAGAAAAAACACTTTTGGCGACCACCTATTTTTTTTGGTCGCAAATAGTCCACTTTCTGCGACCAAAATTTAACTTTTGGCGACCACAATTTTTTAGTCGCGGAAAATCACCCTTTGGCGACCAAAAGAAAAAGTTGGTCACGGAAAGTATACTATTGGCGACCAAAGGCTTTTTTGGTCGCGGAAAAGCACCTTTTGGCGACCAAAAAGAAAAGTTGGTCACGGAAAGTATACCCTTTGGCGACCAAAAAAAAAGTTGGTCGCGGAAAGTATACTATTAGCGACCAAAAGGCTTTTTTGGTCGCGGAAGATTACCCTTTGGCGACCAAAAAGAAAAGTTGGTCGCGGAAAGTATACTATTGGCGACCAAAGGCTTTTTTGGTCACGGAAGATCACCTTTTGGAGAACAAAAAGAAAAGTTGGTCGCGGAAAGTATACTATTGGCGACCAAAAGGCTTTTTTGGTCGCGGAAGATTACCCTTTGGCGACCAAAAAGAAAAGTTGGTCGCGAAAAGTTATGGCGGGATAAATTTTTTTAAAAAGGATACTACTATAATTACATACTATTTTTTTTGTTTAGGCATTAAAAGTTTTATAAAATAATAAATAACCCAATTTTTATGGGTTATATATTTTTATTTCCAAATATGAACAAGAAGCATGTAATTGGCAGAGTGGATTGGGTGCATGGTGACTCTTTGGTCAAGAGTTCGAATCCCAGGCGGCACAAAAGAATTACATTTTTTGGGTAAAAGGCGCTGACTTTTGGCGACCAACTTACCTTTGGTCGCTAAAAGTTTACTTTTGGGTAATATGAATTGGACTTTCCGCGACCAAAAAAGTTGGTCGCGAATGGTCACTTTTAGCGACCAAAGGCTTTTTTGGTCGCAGAAAACTATCTGTGACGAGGCTTTAGCGACCAACTCGCGACCAACATATTTTGGTCGCGAAAAGGTTTTAGCGACCAAATATGATACTTTTCGCGACCAAAATGTTGGTCACAGAAAGTGTTTTTTCTTGTAGTGATTTGGTTAAAAACTTTGGTAGAATTTTTGGGATATCTAGCATTTTTGTTTCACCACTCTCATGTCAAACAAACGCATTTAAATTTGTATTTTTTATATTTTTTATAAATATTTTTTACACTTTTTTCATGCTCTCAAGTCTTATATTAGAAAAAAGAACACCAAGAGAAGAATTTTCATAAAATTAAGAGTTAATTTCCTTAAAATTAAAAGTTAATTTCCTGGCGTCATGACTTAAATTGTTCAAATTTTGAAATGACTTTTTTACCTACCATATTAGGCTTTAGCATTTATTGATTTGGACAACTATCTCAAATTATACTACATGAGTTAAAATCAGAAATTCTAAAAACTAAATAATTGAAATTGATAATTTAGGGATAAATATAATTTAAAAAAAATTAATGGATAAAAATTAAATTAACCCTAAAATTAAATCACTTTCAGAGAAATTGATTTTCAAATACCTAATTTTAGTTGACGTGGTAGAGAAGACATTTCACAAAATCAAATACGCCTAGAAAAACTAGTTGAGAGATCACTTACAAATACCTAATTTTAGTTGAGGGGGTAGAAAAGACATTTCACAAAATCAAATACATCTAAAAAAATAGTTGAGAGAATTAATTTGGAATTAAAAGCTATCTTTTAACTTTTAACCTATTTTAGGCCATATCATCTCTCATATTTTTTTATGTCTTTTAAAAAAAGTAAAAAAAAAATTAAAAATTTAGTTTTTAATCATCTTCCCAAAACAATCCAAAATTAATGATGTCTAATTTTATGTTTGGGTTTGGATTACAGAGAATAGTGATTAATGTGACATTGACACTTCCAGTAAATTAAATATTTAGATTTTATTCACTCATTAACCTATTAAATATTGAGCTCATAAATAAGTAAATCAAATTAAAATCATTAATTTATAAAACTATTAAGGTGATGAAAATGGATTCGTTAGACTACACGTCCATTTTGGACTAACCGAAAGGAATTTGGCCATAAATGGAAAGTCTTTTATTGTTTTGGATTTTCAATTTTAGGAAATAGGTTGGAAACTCTTCAAGAAGATTATCATGTATTCCTATGAATGGCAAGAAGTTTTCCATGACCAACGTAATAAACTCATTAAATGGTCTGGTGGTTGTCAGATTCGTGTTCTTTGTCATTGTTGGATTCTCACCAGTCTTGGTCTTGCTTCTGCCATGTGATGGCATGCATCATCCCCCTCTTTTTGTTGGCTTTGGTTCTTTGTTGTTGATCAAAAATGGTGTGCGTGTACAGACATTTTCTGTGAAATTACTTATTTCAGTTACGTTATAGGCATTTTCTGCGAAATTTTTTTTTTTTTTTGATCGGCAAAAGAGAAACTTTATTGATGAAAAACATAATGAGAATTATAAATTACATCAATAAAGATGAGGGTGCAAAAAGCATCACAGTAGAACGTTTGGATCCCAACTAGGTTGGCACCTAAACGCGCACCAAATCATTTGCTAGCACACACTCAACAAGGGAGCAAAAAGAAAAAAAAAAATAAAGTTAAAACTCTGCCATCATCTATCAACAGCCATAAGCTCTACCAGCAGAGGTCATACCCACACGCACATAGCAGAGGTCATGCCAGCAGATGCTCACACTACCCCCACAAGCCCAGACCCACTTCAGATGACCATACAAAATCTGCAGGTTAACATCCATAAACTCAAATGCACCTCCCATAGACCCATACCAAATCTGCAGGTTAGCCGCTGCTTGCTAGCAACCCAGGCCCAGAATGCTAACAAATTGGGCTAGACTACATGCTAACAAACTCCAGAGGACATCCATACAAACCCAGAATTTCACTCAAGCCATCTCAGAGATGACCATACCAAATCTGCAGGTTAACATCTATAAACTCAATTGACATCCAGCTAGCAGACAATTAACATCCATAAACTCATTGCACCACCCATAGACTCAGGCTGCACCATGATAAACTCAAAGCACTCCACCAATTGGAGGACATACCAGCAGAGGTCATACCCATACACACATAGCAGAGGACATACCAGCAGGTGGTCACACCACCTCCAGCCACAACCAACTCAGCTAGCAGCCCAGACCCAGCCACAACAAACTCAGAATTTCACTCGAGCCATCTCAGAATCACCAAAGCCCCGTAAACATCTCGAATTCTTACCTGCACTCTCGATTTGGCACCAATTGAGAGTTAAATCAATAACTGAATAGGGAAGATGTTTAATAGATGCTTTCAGCCAAAGTGCAGCTCTGAGTTTGATGTTTTCACTCATGACAGAGAGATTAGGTTGAGCCTCAGCAAATACAAATTCGTTCCTAAGTTTCCAAAGCATCCAAAGAACAATAAGAGGGATGGCTCTCCAAATTAACCTGTCAAAATTCTTAAACCTGGCAGCCATCCACCATTGGAGAAGATCACCCACTGAACCATGAATGCACCAAGAGAGCCCCCACTCATTAATTATAGATGACCAAATCAACCAAGAAAAAGGGCAATGGAGCAAGATGTGGACAGCAGATTCAGGTTCAGAGCAACAAAATGGGCAGTTGAGGGAAGCAGAAGCATCTAAAATACCAATTCTGTGCAAAAACACTGCTGTCTTGATTTTGTTTTTCCAGGCCAGCCAACTAAAGAATGAAACCTTAGGGGGGACAGCTCCATTCCAAATATGCTTACAGATTTTCAAGTGAGGCCCTACAGAAGAGTTAGAGGCAGAGTAGAGAGAAGCCACAGAAAAAGCACCCGGAGTTGCAGATGCGAAAGCCTAGAAAAGATGATCAGCCCTACCAATTGACAGGGGGGAAGCTGAAGATAGTAGACAAAGTAAGTTATCTTCTTCTTCCACTTCCCAAGTGAAGAGCACTCTCCTAATAGGAAAATTCCAATTGTTTGGGCTGGATTTTCTTGCCATGTATTGCTGTAAAGAGCCTTCTTTATCTATTGAAAGATTAAAGAGAAGGGGAAAAGTAGACTTGAGACTAGAGCTGCCACACCATCTATCATGCCAGAATTTAATTCTACTCCCATCTCCCACTTGGATTTGACAGTTGTCTATAAAGAAATTGAAAATATTTGTGCTATGAATCCCAATGGCTAAAATGTCCTTCCAAACTCTAGAATGCTTGTAAGAGGACTTCAAAGGCAGATGCCAACTAGCCTCATCAATATTGTATTTGCTACATATAGCTCTCCTCCAAAGAGAGTTGACTTGAGTACCAAATTTCCACCACCATTTGAGCAATAAACAAGCATTGACATCCCTAATACGTCTGATACCCAGGCCCCCTTGGTCCAAGCTTTTAGTTACCTTCCCCCCATTTCACTAAATGCACTTTTCTTTTAAGATCATTGCTGCCCCATAAAAAACCTGCCTTAATCTTTTCAAGTTCTCTTGCCACACCTTCAGGCATCTTAAATAAGGACAGAAAGTAAACTGGAAGACTCGAAAGGGTAGACTTGATTAAAGTTAATCTACCTGCAAACGATAGCAGTTTTCTCTTCCACCCTGAAAGTTTAGATCTAATCATGTCAATCACAGGCTTCCAGGTAGATTTTTTACCAGGATTGGCACCGAGAGGCAGTCCCATAAATTTCAAAGGGAGACTGTGAACTTTACAGTTAAGAAGATGTGCAAATGAGAGTAATAGAGCCTCAGACACACCAACACCACACACCACGCTTTTGTGATAATTAACTCTGAGCCCAGATAGTATTTCAAAGCATCTCAGGATTCTTTTGATATGAACCATTTGTTCCCAATCTGCCTCAGAAAAAAGAATGGAGTCGTCTGCAAATTGTAGGTGAGACAAGAGAACATCTTTAGGACCAACATGAACTCCTCTTTGGTGTGTTTTTTATTTTTATTTTTTTTCAAATTAAAAGTTAGATTATCAATAAAGATAAAATTAATAAATAAAAACGATAATTACATTTAACCCATTTGTGTTTGTTCATTTTTTTATTTTAGTTCAATGTACTCCAAAAACTAATTTATGTCAAAAAGTGACACATTGAGAATCACCTTGTATAAAAATATTTTATTATATATAACTTTCACCTTTAATACAAACTCAAATCCCAATATAATCATATATTGTTTATATTATGTAGTAGTTAAAATGATATTTTATGTTGCTAATTTTGAACATAAATTAATTTCAAGAGTAAAATAAAAATTTAAAAAAAAAAACGTAAAACACGAAGGGTCAAAGGAAAAAAATAAATAAATTTTAAGAATCAAAGTGAAAACAAAAAAAAAGATCAAATATAAAAGAAAGTATAATTTACCCAAAATTATATCAAATATTTTGAAATAAATTCCTAAAATAAATAAATAAGAAATATTAATAATTCAAATGAATTATACTAAATAAAATAAAAATAAAAAAAAACACTATGATTTAAATCTTGGGATGAAACCATAATAAATTTACCAATCTGAACAGCACGGATTAAGAAGCTTCTGTGAAGTTGCCTTGCACATCTGTGTGCATATAAAACCCTAAAGCCTCCGTCAGCTTCAAATCATGAAAGATCAATTTGTTTCCAAACTATACCAACACAGTTTTGAATATTTTTATACATAAAAAGAAAAAAAAAATGTTCTTTGACTCTTCTTGAGACCTCTCTGGACCTTCTCTCTTCTTTTTTTCTTCTTCATCGTCCTGCCTCTTCAAAAAAAAAATTTGCAATTCAGTCCCTATCTTTCATCAAAAATCACCCATGAAGCCCTACCAAAGATGGCGGTTGGGTATTGCACCATCAACATCTCCCAATACCTTGTTTCTCGCCAAGAAAGTCGTTTTCAAAGAACACCCAACTCCCATTATGGAATCACACACTCTCCATCGCATCGATCATTTTTTTTTGATCAAGAAAACTCTTTATTGATGAATGCAAAATAGATACATCTTGAAAACCATCAACAAAGAGAGAAGGCGAGCAAAGCAACACTACAACCCTCCTCATCCCAACAAGGTTGGCACCAGGAGGATGCACTAACAATCGCTAAGCGAGCCAAGAGGGTGGCGAGAAACCAACCAAAAAAACAACAAAACCAAACACCACCACGAAGACATCAGAACTCCATCTGTCGATACAAAGTCACAAAGCGTAAAATGGAGTCAGAGCACTAGCATCGAGCCGATCTTTATGCCGCAAGCCGTAACAACATTTATCCCAAAAAAGGCAAAGAACCAAAACTAAACCCAGATAGCAAACACTACAAACTAGCGAATGACTCTACTTCCAAGTGCACGTCCCCCAGATATCCAACACTACATATCGCCAGAATGACTCGCTTCCAAGTGCACCACCAACCACAAAACGAAAAAACCACCCCAAAAGTACCAAACAGAACACCTTCTTTAGTAGAAGAATTGAACCAACAGCAGAGGTGTAACCCAGAAAAACCAGCAGCATTCCTCACTTGAAGGCCATAACTTCACCAAGGTTCACAGCAGCCTCCCTTCAAATCTGCTACAGACAGACTACACAGCAGCCAGATTAGCAGATTAGCAAACTGCTGAGCTTCAACCTCAGAGTATGCACAATTGCTGCCCAGCAACACCACAGCAGAACCAGATTCACGCTCCCTTCACCTCAAACAATGCCTAACCTGATGAAGATTATGCACAATATCATGCACATTGTAATTCACACTTGGTAACCTACTCTTGGCCCAAAAGGCTACCCTTGTCTTCACCAAATCCTCCAAATCTGAAAAATTAGGATGAGCATCATTAAACAAAACATCATTCCTCAGCCTCCAAATCGACCACAACAAGACTAGAGGCACAATTTTCCACACCTCCACCTCTTTTTTCTTGATCGAAGCACCTGCCCACCAATGCAATAAGTCCTCAATAGACCCAGGGATTACCCACCACATATCCCACCAGCTTAGGATTCGAGACCAGACTCTCCAAACCAATGAGCAGTGCAATAAAACATGATTTACACTTTCAGATTCCTTTTGGCAGAATACACACAGTGTGCTAGCGTTGGCACCCAGCACCCCCATTCTCTGCAGGAATTCTGATGTTTTCACCCTTCCCTTCCATGCTAACCATTAAAAAAATTGAATTTTGGGAGGGGCTACATTTTGACACAGTTCATTTGTTATAGGCAGCTTCGGTCCCTTACCCACTTGCATCCATTTCCAAACTGAGGCCACTGAAAACTGACCAGATGAATCAATCTCCCACCTCAAACAGTCATCCATAGTTCCCCTGTTTATAGGAGCCGACTCACCACCACATAGCCTGTTAACCTCCACTTCTTCCCATGCACGCAACCCTCTTCTAAAAGCCCAGTTCCATTCACCAGTCCTATCCCTACTCAAGGTGTATTGCATCAAAGAACCTTCCTTTGCGATAGATAAACTAAACAATCGTGAAAACTTCTCATTGAGCCTACAACTATTCCACCAAATATCAGTCCAGAAGTGGACTCTTGCTCCATTCCCAACCCTTATCTTAGCGTTCTCCAAATAGAAATCAAGCAGCTGAGGATAATCCGTTGCAATACTTAGAATACCCTGCCAAATTGGAGATAAATTACCTGATTCACCAACATCAGGCCACCACCCACCACCATGTTGCCCATATTTACTGCAGATCACAGCCCTCCACAAGGCTTTAACTTCAACACCATAACGCCACCACCATTTTAGTAAGAAACAAACATTCATCTCACTTAGACTTCTGACCCCTAGCCCACCTTGCTTCTTCGGCTTAATAAGCTCCTGCCACCTCACCAAATGCACTTTCCTCTGAACCTCACTGCTTCCCCAGAGAAACATAGCCTGCAACTTATCAATTGTCTTCGCTACACCCTTGGGCATCTTGAATAAAGAAATATAGTACGACGACAGACAGTAACCGCCGACTTAATCAAAGTCGACGACACGCAAAGACAACAATTCCTCTTCCAAAGAGACCTCACCGTATTCTTTATCAACCACAGGCTGCCAAGTGGCCTTCCTCCTAGGATTGGCTCCTAAGGGTAAGCCCAAATACAGAATAGGCAGCTTCTTACTTTGGCAATTTAACTCCCCTGCAAAATCCTTCACCTCAGAATCAGAGATGCACACACCACACACTACACTTTTGTGAAAGTTTATCTTTAAACCGGACATCACTTCGAAACACCTTAATATTCTTTTAATCAATATCAACTCCTCCAAATCTGCCTCACAGAAAATTATAATATCGTCCGCAAACTGCAAATGTGAGATGCTTATACCAGTGGACCCAACCACAGCTCCTTTAACCAACCCCAACGTCTTGGCTCTATTTAGAAGCATATTTAACCCCTCAGCCACCAAATTAAATAGGAAAGGTGAAAGTGGGTCACCTTGTCTTAACCCTCTTTGCGGTGAAAACTCTTCAGTGGGTGACTCATTCACCAAAACTGATATTCTAGACGAGGATAAGCATTCCTTAATCCACCTTACCCATTTCTCTCCAAATCCAAAATTAGACACCATTGAAAGCAAGAACTCCCAATTGACCGAATCATATGCCTTCTCGAAATCGAGCTTAAGTAGCACCCCTTTTTGCTTTGTTGATTTCCACTACTCAATGATCTCATTGGCAGTCAAAACTCCATCTAGAATACACCTGCCTCCAATGAATGCTGTTTGAACCTCACCAACCAGTCTAGGCAAAACCTTCTTAATTCTCCTGGATAGAACTTTAGCTAGAATTTTGTAGATTGACCCCACCAAACTGATTGGTCTGTAATCCACCAAATCTACTGGACTGTCCTTCTTAGGAATCAACGTTATAAATGAACTATTAAGCCCACTGGCCAACTTACCATTATTATGGAACTCATGCACGAACTGGAGGATTTCACTACTCATCACCTCCCAACTCTTTTGAATGCAAAAAAGGTTGAAGCCGTCAGGCCCTGGAGCTTTATTCCCATCACAGTCCTTCACAGCTGCCCACACATCTTCCAATGTAAACTCCGCTTCTAAATCCCTCTTTGGCTCATCGTTCCCAATGGTAATAAAAGGGCCATCCAACTTTGGTCTACTTTTCCACTGCTCGAAATACAATTTTCTAAAATGCCCTACCACTACTTGTTTCACCCTCCTTGGTTCCCCAATAACTTCACCATTCTGAATAACTGTATCAAATAAATTCTTTCCTTGTCTCCTCTTAACCATCACATGAAAGAATCTCGTATTTTTATCCCCATCTTGAGCCCATTTAACTCTAGACTTCTGTTGCCAGATCCAACCCAATCTCTTGTTCAGTTTCCATACTAAACTTCTTAACTCTCTTCTCCTACCAATTTCAGAGTCCAGAAGAGGCCCAACCTCAGCTTTTAAGTCAATCTCATGGAGCTCCTCCTCGGCGGATTTTAACTGTAGATCAACATTTCCGAAGACCTCCTCATTCCATTTCTTCAATGCCATCTTCAAGGATGCTAATCTTTTTTTCAGTCTAAAGCCAGCCCAACCATGAGTCTCAGCCTCAGCCCAGGATCTGTTTACCAAAGCCATAAAAGTAGGATGCGAACTCCATGCATTTAGAAACCTAAAGGGCCTAGGACCCCAGTCTCTTGCTTCCTCCATCAGCACCAATGGACAGTGATCAGAAAAACTCCTTGGAAGGCCCCACTGCTTGAGGCTAAACTTCTCCATCCACAAGGGATCTACTAAAAACCTATCTAGTCTACTCCATCTATCACCTTCCATTGAAATATACCATGTAAAACCTCTCTCTAACAAAGGCAAATCTACTAACTCCATACGTTCAATAAACTCATTAAATTCAAACATTCCTTTGTCCCTTCTCAGACAACCCCTTCTTTCACTCAAAAAACGAATTTCATTAAAGTCCCCTCCAATACACCAAGGCTTGTGAAAAGATGACTTCAGCCTGCCCAATGCTTCCCACAACTGACCTCGACTTCTCACATTATTTGGAGCATAAATGTTAACAATTACACACTCAAAAGATTGCTTAAAAATACTGGATAGAAGTAAGAAATTCCTCGAGCTACAGCACTCGGACAGCTGGAAGACCCTAGGATTCCACACACATAGTAGGCCCCCTGCACTACCCACCGAGTCCACTACCAAGAACTACAAAGAATCAAAGGGCCACAAGGACTTCACCAGCAATTCATCGACATTGGATTTCTTTGTTTCTTGAAGCAGTAGCATATCCAACTTCTTGTCCTTAACCAACTTCAAAAGTTTCCCCCTTTTTTCTTCCTCCCCAACCCTCTTACATTCCATGACAAGATCTTCATTAAAAGACTTATGACTACTCCTGAGTCCCCCTTTCACCCATCTTAAACTGGGGCTACCCGCAGCCCTCCTCCCATCTTTGCCTTATCTTGTAGCTCCATTTCCACAATCCGATTCACAACTTCCTCCTCCTTCCCCATGCAATTCATCCCCAACAACTTACCCAATTGAACCGTCTCACGAGCTTCCTTTAGCAATGCAGCTCTTCTACTGGGACCACTTGACTGGGGTACTGATAATGAAGCTGTAATAGTTGCAGCTCTACAAATAGCTCCTCTGGAAAAGCAGCTCGAATGCACCGTGCCCCTCTGGTTCATCTTTTTCAGCATAAGCTTCTGCACACCAGCCTCCATCGGCTCTCTGCTTCCCTCGTTATGCTTTCTAGATACTACACCTTTACTCTTTCTAACTGGCACCAACTGTGTAGAATCTGGCCCAATATACCCAACAGCTGGACTGCATACTTCTTGGTCCAACGAAACCCTCCTTTTGGCCCCAGTAAGCACAACCTCTAGATTGATACTGGGCCTCTCCTCTTCAGACCCACTAGTGCTTTTTAAGAAGCCTTTAGTTACAGCTGTATCATCTAGCCCGTGCATGCTGCCCCTCTTTTCCACCCATGATTTTCTCCTTCCCTCTGCTTCCAACTCTTTACTGCAGCCACCATCCGTTGGAACTTCCAACTCCATGTCAGTATTCTTTACCACTGATTCCAACATACTATCATTACATTCTCCTTCACCATTCAGATCCCCAATGCTCTTGTCCACCTCGCATGCCACCTGTTCTGCCACACCCACTTCGCCATCTAGCTTTCCCACCACCCTTGCCTCCCCCCTGAACCACCACCTCTCCGAAAGACTCCGTTGCCGGAAAACTGGTCCACCTCCTCAATGGTGTCCTTCTTGGTGTTTGTGATACAACTCAAGTCAGGCATTGGAATTTCCATTGCCTCACAAACCCTCACTAGAACCACGCTTCCATCGCAACCCAGATATATGACCTTGTACTCGATTATTGATATCCAACACGAGGATGACGAGCCTGAAGATCGCTTACCATTGCTCAATATCAATCAGAAGACACTAGCCGACATGATCAAGGAGAAAAACTCCAACCAACTTCATCAATTTGGAGGAGCGAAAGGCATGGCTGGTATTCTTGAAACCAATGAAAAGACGGTATCAAAGGTAATGATGCTCATCTCATTCACGAAAGGCGATTTTCGATTCCAACAGTATCCAAAACCGCCATCGAAAAGTTTTCTAAGTTTTGTTATTGACGCTTTAAGGATACCACCATAATTATCCCTTGGTTTATCTTTGTTTTCTTTCTTGGTTTCGTAATCAAAGACGGCCGAAAGATGGGTGGTATGATGGAGGGAGTATTGTTTTATTGTCTTTCTAGGCATAGCCATTTCAAATAAGTAACTTTATTCAAAGTAGATTCACAAGCTCTCCAACGAGAGTAGTGATATAAATGTTGAAGTAGTGAGAGATGCACGGCGACAACAGATATCAATCTTTGATGTTGTAGTCGGTGACATTGTGTGTTTGAAGATCGGTGATCAAATACCTGCTGACGGGTTATTCATGAACGGTCACTCGTCGAAAGTGGATGAATCAAGCATGACAGGCGAAAGTGACCATGTTGAGATCAATGGCACCAATAATCCCTTTCTTCTCTTTGGTACAAAGGTCACTGACAGCTATGGCTTCATGATTGTCACTTCAGTCGGCATGAACACTGCATGGGGCGAAATGATGAGCTCAATAAGCCGTGACTTGAATGAACAAACCCCATTACAAGCTCGACTCAACAAGCTGACTTCTCATATCGGCAAGGTTGGTTTGGCAGTTCCTTTACTTGTCCATGTGATTATGATGATTCGGTACTTCACGGGAAACACACAAGATGAATTGGGGACTAAGATAGATGATGTGATGAATGAAGTTGTCCAAATCATTGCTGCAACAGTCACGATCGTTGTGGTGGCCATTCCAGAGGGACAGCCTTTGGCTGTTACGCTTACTCTGGCATACTCGATGAAGCGAATGATGGCAGACCATGCCATGGTTCGGAAACTATCTGCGTCTGAGACTATGGGTTGGGTCACAACTATCTGCACAGACAAAACCGGTACACTTACATTAAACCAAATGAAAGTCACTGAATTTTGGCTTGGAAAAGAAGCAATGAATGACCCAAGATCATCAGATATAGCACCCGATGTCCTTGAATTTCTAAAACAAGGTGTCGCTTTAAATACTATAGGTGGCATTTACGTAGCATTATCTGCATCGCTCCCTGAAATCTCTGGTAGGCCAACTGAGAAAGCACTGCTCTCTTGGGCTCTGTTTGATTTAGGTATGGATATTGATCAACTGAAGGCAAAGTTTCAGATTCTCCACGTCGAAGCTTTCAATTCGGAGAAGAAACGAAGTGGGACCTTCATAAGGAGCAGAAGCAATAATACAGTTCAACCACATTGGAAGGGAGCTGCCGAGATAATCCTAGCAATGTGTTCGAGTTATCATGAGAGAAGTGGGACGAGTGTAACCATGCATGACGAAGATAGAATACAATTCGAGAAAATTATAAAAGATATGGCAGCTAAAAGCTTGCAATGCATCGCTTTTGCCCACAACATAGTCACAGAAGATAATGTCGAGAATCACCAAAGAGTTGAAGAAAACAGACTGACCTTATTAGGGTTCGTCAGTTTGAAGGACCCGTGTCGACCAGGAGTCAAAACAGCAGTAGAACCTTGTAGAGATGCTGGAGTAAATGTCAAGATGATCACTGGGGATAATGTGTTCACTGCAAAGGCTATAGCAACTGAAAGTGGGATTCTTGATACTACAGAGGATTTGAGCAGTGGAGCAGTAGTGGAGGGAAAAGACTTCAGAAACTTCTCCAATCAAGAGCGAATGGAAAGGGTAGAGACCATCTGTGTGATGGCAAGGTCATCCCCATTTGACAAGCTTCTGATGGTACAATGCTTGAAGCAGAAAGGCCACGTAGTAGCAGTCATAGGCCATGGAACTAATGATGCACCAGCATTAAAAGAAGTAGATATCGGGCTTTCGATGGGGATCCAAGGAACATAAGTGGCTAAGGAGAGCTCGGATATAGTCATATTGGATGACAATTTCACCTCTGTCATGACGGTCTTGATGTGGGGAAGGTGTGTATATAACAACATTCAAAAATTCATCCAGTTCCAACTCACAGTCAATGTCGCTGCGCTCGTCATCAACTTTGTGGCTGCAGCTTCTTCCGGTGAAGTTCCATTAATCATGTCCGTCGATTCTGATGGGTGAACCTCATAATGGATACCTTGGGGCCTTTAGCCTTGGCCACTGAGCAACCCACCAATGATTTGATGAAGAAAAAACCCGTGGGTCGATTTGAACCGCTCATAACCAATGTGATGTGAAGGAATCTCCTTGCTCAGGCCTTGTACCAGGTGACAGTCTTGTTGATACTTCAATTCAAGGGAGGGTCTATCTTTGGTGTGAATAAAAGGTTAAAGACACCATCATTTTCAATAGCTTTGTGCTCTACCAAGTCTTCAACGAGTTCAATGCGAGGAAGCTGGAAGCGAAGAACGTGTTCACAGGGATACTGAAGAATAAACTGTTTCTCGGGATTGTTGGGATTACAATAGTTCTTCAGGTGGTGATGGTTGAGTTCCTCAAGAAGTTCACTAATACGGAGAGGTTGAATTGGGTACAGTGGATGGCATGCATCATAATTGCAGCAATGTCATGGCCCATCGGTTGGCTTGTCAAGTGCATTCCAGTTCCAACATCCTAAAAAAAAAGAGCATCAATTTTAGATCTCCTTTACATCAATCGGTTGAACTTACAAAGTAATCTTTAGTATAAGATTCCATATTAGTACAAAGTTTATGTTAAAGCAATTTAGACAGTTCTGCCTGGGTTGGGGGTCGGGGTGCTGTTTATTTTCTTTTGCTCTCGTATTACTGGGTTGGTCTCTCATCAACCTGGGTTTGTTTGCATCTATCAGTGCTTCTTAAGTGGTGCCATCTTTGGGATCATTTGAGTAGCTTTTGTATGCAGCCTTCCCCTCTCTGTATTCCAATGAATGACAACAAGTTTTCCATGACCAACGTAATAAACTCATTAAATGGTGCGCGTGTATAGGCATTTTCGGCGAAATCACCATGCAATGTACTCAAAATTATGATTCAAGGCATTACAATTGCAACACAGTAGGCACGTTTGGTGTGTGTTTTTTTTTTTTTTTTTTTCAAATAAAAAGTTAGATTATCAATAAAGATAAAATTAATAAATAAAAACGATAATTGCATTTAACCCATTTTATGTTTGTTCATTTTTTTTATTTTGGCTCAATGTACTCCAAAAACTAATTTGTGTCAAAAGTGACACATTGAGAATCACCTTGCATAAAAATAGATTATTATATATAACTTACACCTTTAATACAAACTCAAATTCCAATATAATCATATACTGTTTATATTATGTAGTAGTTAAAATGATATTTTATGTTGCTAATTTTGAACATAAATTAATTTCAAGAGTAAAATAAAAAACTAAAAAAAAAAAAATTAAAACATGAAGGGTCAAAGGAAAATAAATAAATAAATTTAAGAATCAAAGTGAAAATAAAAAAAGGCCAAATATAAAAGAGAGAAAGTATAATTTACCCAAAATTATATCAAATATTTTGAAATAAATTCCTAAAATAAATAAATAAGAAATATTAATAATTCAAATGAATTGTACTAAATAAAAAAAACTCTATGATTTAAATCTTGGGATGAAACCATAATAAATTTACGAATCTGAACAACACAGATTAAGAAGCTTCTGTGAAGTTGCGTTGCACATCTGTGTGTATATAAAACCCTAAAGCCTCCACCAGCTTCAAAGCATCAAAGATCAACTTGTTTCCAGATTGTGCCAACATAGTTTCGACTATTTTTATACATAAAAAGAAAAAGAAATGTTCTTTGACTCTTCTTGAGACCTCTCTGGACCTTCTCTCTTTTTTTTTTTTTCTTTTTCATCGTCCTGTCTCTTCAAAAAAAATTGCAATTCAATCCCTATCTTTCATCAAAAATCACCCATGAAGCCCTACCAAAGATGGCGGTTGGCTGTTGCAGCCATCAACATCTCCCAATACCTTGGACTGGCTGGCCGCCGCCTTTGGCTATGGTGGTCGACTGGCCTAGCTCGTTTCAGCGGTAGCCTTGTTAGTGTTCTTTCTTTCAATAAACTTGAGTCCCCCATTCTTCCCACCTAGGTGTGTTGCTGCGGGAGAGTTTTTGGTGAGTTCTGGTTTGCTTAAGGAGCTGCATAGGTTGGTCATCAGTTTGCCCTCATGTGTTTCAACATTGCCGTAATAGCCGATTCTTCAGGGGCAGCCAGGGATTTCATTTGAGCGCTTTTGGCGAGTAGGAGCTTGAGGGGTGCGTTTTTTCGGCGGAAACAAGGGTGTTGTAGGTGATACAGTTCTGTCCGGTTAGCACTCGTGCGCTCCTCCTCGAGGGAGAGTTTGAGGGGTGAAGTTGGGTGTTGTTTCTGTGGAGTTTGGCAGTGGGTGTTGGTCTGTGGAGTTTGGCAGTAGAGGCATAGGCGTGGGTTTTGGGTGTGAGCGAGAAGGCCTGGTGGGAGATGCAGCAGGGGTGGGTTTCGGCAGTGGGTGTTCCCGGGCAGTGGGTGTTGCAGCAGGGGTGTTTTTCTGTCGGCAGTGGGTGTATTCAACTGTGGGTGGTGTTCCCGACGGTGGGTGTTGCAGCAGGGGTGTTTTTCTCACGTGTATTCTGGCGGTGGTGGTGTTCGGCGTGGTGGCTATGGAGTCTCCTCGGTAGAGGCGTGCCTAGAGGTAGCGTGGGCAGCAACTACGAGTGGGTGGTTGGAGTAGTAGAGGCGTGTATTGTTTCATGCAGCAGAGGTGTGCTAGGTCAGGTCACGCAGCAGAGGTGTGCTAGGTCAGGTCACGCAGCAGAGGCGTTTTGGGAGTTGTAGCTGCAGAGGAGTGGTTTAGTGTTTTTAGCTTATTTTGGGTGATGGGTTAGTTCATTTAGTTAGTTTTGGGTGTTTTGGTGGGTTGAGTATGTGGGGATTCTTGTATTTTAAATTCTCTAGTTAAGTTCTTCTTAGCTGTTTTCGTTAAAAAAAAAAAAAAAAAAAAACTGAGAGGGTTAGGGGTTGGTTGTATGGATGGGAGTAGCAGTAGTAGGGGTATTTTTATACTTCCGAATCTCTCTCAATGCATGTCATCTTCCTGTACCTTTAATTTCATGCTGGTTAATGAAATTTTTCTTTGCCGATCAAAAAAAAAAACTCCCAATACCTTGTTTCCCTGGCCAAGAAAGTCGTTATCAGCAACACCCAACTCCTTATTACTGGAATCACACACTCTCCATCGTACTCGATCATTGATATCCAACACGAGGATGACGAGCCTGAAGATCGCTTACCATTGCTCAATATCAATCAGAAGACACTAGCCGACATGATCAAGGAGAAAAACTCCAACCAACTTCATCAATTTGGAGGAGCGAAAGGCATGGCTGGTATTCTTGAAACCAATGAAAAAGACAGTATCAAAGGTAATGATGCTCATCTCATTCACCAAAATGCGGTTTTCGGTTCCAACAGTATCCAAAACCGCCATCGAAAGTTTTCTAAGTTTTGTTATTGACTTTAAGGATACCACCATAATTATCCTCTTTGTCTATGTTGTTCTCTCTCTTGGTTTCGAATCAAACAAAGATGGTCTCAAAGATGGGTGGTATGATGGAGGAGTATTGTTTTCGCTGTCTTTCTAGACATAGCCGCTTTTGATAGTAACTTTATTCAGAGTAGACAGTTCGTGAAGCTCTCCAACGAGTAGTGATATAAACGTTGAAGTAGTGAGAGATGCACAGCGACAACAGATATCAATCTTTGATGTTGTAGTCGGTGACATTGTGTGTTTGAAGATCGGTGATCAAATACCCGATGGGTTATTCATGAGCGGTCACTGCGTTGAAAGTGGATGAATCAAGCATGACAGTAAAGTGACCATGTTGAGATCAATGGCACCAATAATCCCTTTCTTCTCTCTGGTACAAAGGTCACTGACGGCTATGGCTTCATGATTGTCACTTCAGTCGGCATGAACACTGCATGGGGCGAAATGATGAGCTCAATAAGCCGTGACTTGAATGAACAAACCCCATTACAAACTCGACTCAACAAGCTGACTTCTCATATCGGCAAGGTTGGATTGGCAGTTGCTTTCCTTGTCCTTGCGATTATGATGATTCGGTACTTCACAAGAAACACACAAGATGAATTGGGAACCAAGGAATTTACAAAAGGCAAGACTAAGATCGATGATGTGATGAATGAAGTTGTCCAAATCATTGCTGCAGTGGCCACGATCGTTGTGGTAGCCATTCCAAAGGGACTGCCTTTCGCTTTTACGCTTACTCTGGCATACTCTATGAAGCAAATGATGGCAGACCATGCCATGGTTCGGAAACTATCTACGTGTGAGACTATGGGTTCGGTCACAACTATCTGCACAGACAAAATCGGTACACTTACATTAAACCAAATGAAAGTCACTGAATTTTGGCTTGGAAAAGAAGCAATGAATGACACAAGATCATCAGATATAGCACCTGATGTCCTTGAATTGCAAAAACAAGGTGTCGCTTTAAATACTACCGGTGACATTTACGTACCGTTATCTGCATCGCTCCTTGAACTCTCTGGTAGCCCAACTGAGAAAGCACTGCTCTCTTGGGCTTGTTTGATTTAGGTATGGATATTGATCAATCAAGGCAAAGTTTGATTCTCCACGTCAAGCTTTCAATTCGGAGAAGAAACGGCGGACCTTCATAAGGAGTAGAAGTAATACGTTCAAGCACATTGGAAGGAGCCGAGATAATCCTAGCAATGTGTTCGAGTTATCATGAGAGAAGTGGGACCCGGTTAACCATGCATGACGAAGATAGAATACGCTCAAGAAAATTATTAAAGATATGGCTAAAAGCTTGCGATGCATCGCCTTTGCCCACAACATAGTCACGTAAGATAATGTCAAGAATCATCAAAGAGTAGAAGAAAACAGATCGACCTTATTAGGGTTCGCCGATTTGAAGGACCCGTGTCGACCAGAGTTAAAAAATAGTGAGAATCTTGCGAGATGCCAAGTAAATGTCAAGATGATCATTGGGGATAACGTGTTCATCGCAAAGGCTATATGGCAACCGAATGTGGAATTCATGATACTATAGAGGATTTGAACAGTGGAGCGAGAGTGAGGAAAAGACTTAAACTTCTCCAATCAAGAGCGAATGGAAAAGGTAGAGACCATCCATGTGATGGCAAGGTCATCCCCATTTGACAAGCTTCGATGGTACAATGCTTGAAGCGAAAGGCCACGTAGTAGCGATACAAAGATGGAACTAATGATGCACCAGCAATAAAAGAAGCAGATATCGGGCTTTCGATGGGGATCCAAGGAACAAAAGTGGGTAAAGAGAGCTCGGATATAGTCATATTGGACGACAATTTCACCTTTGTCGTGACGGTCCTGACGTGGGGAAGGTGTGTATATAACAACATTCAAAAATTCATCCAGTTCCAACTCACAGTCAATGTCGCCGCACTCGTCATCAACTTTGTGGCTGCAGCTTCTTCCGGTGAAGTTCCATTAACTGCGGTCCAGTTACTATGGGTGAACCTCGTAATGGATACCTTGGGGGCTTTAGGCTTGGCCACTGAGCAACCCACCAATGATTTGATGAAGAAGAAACCCGTGGGTCGATTTGAACCGCTCATAACCAATGTGATGTGGAGGAATCTACTTGCTCAGGCCTTGTGCCCATAGTTCTAAATCGCGGTGTCGGTAACGAATTCTTGATTGATCATGAGTATCGGATTCGGAGTATCGACAGTGCGTGTCGAATCATCGGCGTCATGGTATGAAATTTCAAAAATCATTAGCAATCCCTCTAAAACTCAATTTTATGTATTTTTTTGACTCTTTTAGCCTTAATTTATCACATTTTAATTAAAATTTTGATATGTAAAGGCACTTTTGACTCATTTTCAACTAAATGATATGTATTTATTTTAGTCTCAAGTTTTTATTTGGCATATATGTTAAACTTTAATATAAAATTGATGTAAAAATATTTTTTTACTTATTTGCAACAATGAAATACTTTCACATGCACAACAAATTATATGTAGTTTGGTTATTTAAAAAAATCAAGGATCCCATCAAATAAAAAAAAAATATTCAACACAATAATAATACTATGTAGATACACTTAAAAAGTAAAATATTTGTGAATATTTTTTTATAAAAAAAATTATTAAACCTCTTTACTTAACAATTAAACCTCTTTTAAAAAAATCTAACAGATGAAACTTCTTTTAAAAAAATCTGATATAAAAATAATTTGAAATAAAAAGATTTGACAGATTCAAAAATTTGATAGATTCAAACAAACACACTATAAGGAAATAATTATCCTAATCAACTCATTGTCATGGCTTCTAAGTTTTTCATGGCTCACTAATTCTTTATGACTCAAATGAAGCACGAGAGGTTGAAATGATATCAAATTGGGCTTGAGATCTTCTATATTAATTTATTTATTTATTTATTTATTTTTATCTATTTTAATGCACTTTTAATCAATAATCAGGGTGACTCTAGTCTCATCCCCCATCAAGCAAACAAAAGCTCTTAAATTTTTTTATTTATATTATTAATATTTTATTATATATAATTTGGTTATTTAAAAAAATAATGAAAAAAACCATCCCATACCATAATATAAATAAAAAAAATAACCAAACACAGCTTACCAAGCAAACAAATTATAAACCATTATAAACAACTTACCAGGAAAAAAAAAAACAGATGGTTTGGTTTGAAAAACAGAGCATGAGAGAAATGCAAACAGAGCAGGAGAGAAAACGAAGAAGCTTGAAATCGGTGATGATTTGGGTTCGATTCGATGCTTCTCCTTGCAACACTTTATAAGATCGATGCCTAGGAGATAGATTTGGGTTTGATTGGGGAGTTGAGTTTGGTCCGATTGAGGGAAAACTTTAGAGGTTTTTACACTTTAGAGGTCCGATTAACTTGCTTTCCTCAATTATTTTTCCAAAAGCTTTGCTCGTTTTTCAACCGAATCGGACTATATCGGAACTGGAGCGCTCACGTATCGGATACAAGCCGATACATGTCGGGAATCGGCCGCGACGGATGTGAAAATCATTCTCACCGGTATACCGGTGAGTATCCAACTCGGCACTCCCATTTTCCGTTACGAACCGGCCGGTACGTACCGTACCGACCGATATTTAGAACCTTGCTTGTACCAGGTGACAGTCTTGTTGATACTTCAGTTCAAGGGAGGGTCTATCTTTGGTGTGAATGAAAAGGTTAAAGACACCCTCATTTTCAATAGCTTTGTGCTCTGCCAAGTCTTCAACGAGTTCAATGCGAGGAAGCTGGAAGCGAAGAATGTGTTCACAGGGATACTGAAGAATAAACTATTTCTTGGGATTCTTGGGATTACAATAGTTCTTCAGGTGGTGATGGTTGAGTTCCTCAAGAAGTTCGCTAATACAGAGAGGTTGAATTAGGTACAGTGGATGGCATGCATCATAATTGCAGCAATGTCATGGCCCATCGGTTGGCTTGTCAAGTGCATTCCAGTTCCAACATCTTGAAAAAAAAGAGCATCAATTTCAGATCTCCTTTACATCACTCGGTTGAACTTACAAAGTAATCTTTAGTATAAGATTCCATATTAGTACAAAGTTTATGTTAAAGCAATTTAGACAGTTCTTTTAAATATAAAAGCAGATTACTGCTATATGTTGAGTTTCTTTGTCATGTTAGAAATTTGAATATAACATTAGCTCTGTTTAAAAGTAATGGTTTCAATCATCAAATTTTACTTGGAGAATATGGGACAAATTTACAATACAGCGTGCTTGAATATCACATCAGATCACTGTATATTTGAATATTAACAAAGTATCCTCCAAATACCTTCATCATAAAATGATTAAACAGTAATATGAATACAAAAAAGAACAAAGAAATTAATTTTAGAAGATATGTTCCCCAAATGAATGTTACAGTGAACAATAGATAGAACAATTCTAAAAGTGGCTTCAAAACATACTGTAACAAGCCCCGAATGCCCCGGGAGGGTGAACTCCCGTTCCGTTTGTATTGGGTCACTACAGCTCGGACTCAAATTGTCACGGTTCGTAATCTGAACCAAAGAGTCCAAATCCGGCAAATCGTTTTGAGAAAACAGATTTTTAGAAAAGAAGTGCCAAACATGGACTGCTTTGCCAGATACAGAGTCGCCACCTAAATATTTTTTAATGGGGGAATTTAGGAAACCCTGACTCGGTGCCAAAGGCCACGTGTCTGTCATCACCAAAGTTGCCTCGGTGCGGGAACTTGGGTACGATTGGGGAAGGTCACTTCGTGAGCACCCCCGCTCGCCCGATCAAAGATCGGCCTCTACTAACCATGATATCTATTTTTGAAAACATTGTGCATTCTTATTCTGGTTATTGGCCTAGAGTTACTATGTGATGCGCACAGCATACAAGTATAGACTGGATCGCTTGAATTGGAACAAAACATTTCATGTTTGTTTATTTGAAAATGGTTTGATGGTGCTACTCGCAAGTAGGCTAAGACGTGGATTTGCCACCCTCGGGTGGGCTTAGAAAAACATGATTTTGCCACTATCTAGTGGGCTTAAAAGTTACAATCAACGCATTGTTCCAATTCAAATAACCCAACCTTCACCCACAGGCATTCAGGCAGTTATATCACATAAGCACATAGCCTCATGGTAAGCATGCTATTCATGGCAGTCACTCACACGCATGCAAGGATGCTAAAGCATAAAAACTTACCGAGTACTCCAGGCCAAAACAGAAGCTAATTAGAAATCCATGCATGATCCTAACTATACAGAAATGCCTAATGCAACACATGTAAAATGCAACTAAGATAGGCTCGGCTATTCTAAAGATGGCATATGAAATGCTATAGCTAACATGTATTCAACTTGGAATTAAAATACAAATGCAGTTAGTATGATGCGCCGAGCCCGGTGCATGCAAGACAGATGAATGAATGCAAACATGCTATCATACTGTATGCTAATTGAAACATGCCCTAATCTAACCAACATAAGGCGGTAAATAAAAGGGAGAAAGACGTAGGGTTGGAAGACATACATCACACACACGCACACTTATTACAGTTTTGCCATCTCACAGAGGGTCTGAAAGAATAATACAATCCCAAACAAATAAATAATACAGTCTCGAATAAATACAAAATCCTAATTAATTAACAAATTAACTAAGAAAAACAATAAACTAGCATGCAAGCTAGGGGACTGCCTTGACTCTGCTCAGGATGATGAATGATGGATGCTCGGGCTGCCTTGGTCGAAAAATCCACTGTGACGCCCCAATTAGCCTCTGTTTTGCAATGATTTTTTGGAAAGCGTGTCAAGCCTCAGAAGACTGTTGATTCTTGATTTGCTGCAACAGAGGGCAGGAAAGGGGCATAGCAATGTATTTTCACAAATGTATGCATGCCTCGATCCTCGTGCCACCAATCACGCATATCGATGCATGATAGCCGAGGAGTCGAATTGCACCACTAAATATGGAATGAATGCATATGAAGACACAACAAGACCTAACCCCATCATGGATAATCCAGAGTGTCGGTGCCTGGGGAATTGAGACACGTTCCGTCACTCGGAGTACGGAACGTACCTCGTTTCCCGTGCCCAGGCTAACTCCTATCCCGAGCACAATGCAATATGCATGGCATGCATGAATGCAACTAAGATACAACCTAACATGCACAATGCTATGAAATGGCATACACGATGCACAAGGTAACATGGCATACACAATGCGCTAACATACAACCTAGCATACGAAATGCTATGAAATGGAATGGCATACACAATGCATAATGGACTTACACCGACATCAGTGGACCTCAGCCACACTCACATAAGAGGCCATTAGATGAAAATGAGACGCTCGAGATGCGTGCACACGTGCACGCAAACTAATGACTGAACCTAAGGCATGAATGCCACTCTAACAAGGCATGGCAAAGCATGGAACATGGCATACAAGCGTGCAAATTTCAGAGGCAATAAATGATGCAAAAACAGCCCGAAACATGGCGAAATGACACCCGATGCATGAAATGGTCCCGAAATGCAATATTAAGCACATGAAATAACTTGTAGCTATATCAAACCTGCATAATTTGAACATGAAGCATGAAGATAGAAGCAAGGAAGCCCCAAGACAAGAACATTTACAGTTTTAGGCAAGGCCAAACAGTGAGCACAAATGGGGCTAAGCTAGCATGCAAAAATGGCCCCGAATGCGAGATAATGAAGCAAGTGATGGACGTTGCTGCTAAACAGAGAAGGGCCCTTCTACAATGTTGAAGAGGAGCCCAAAATATCATGTTTTACAGTTTATGATAGACCACAAAAACAGACACAAGTATGGAAAAACTCTCATGCAAAAAATAGGCCAAAATGGAGACAAAGAAGCAACTGATGCATGCTGGCCCTAAACAGGTGCAGGCCCTTCAACAAAGTTGAAGAGGGGCCTAAAATATGACCTTTTACAGCTTATGATCAGACCCAAAACAGTTTACAAGTATACCCAAAATATTATGCAAAATAAGGCCAAAAAGGGAGCTATAACACAAAGTATAAAAAAAATACTCCAAACAACAATGGACCCTTAATGAAACATGAAGAGGGGGTCCAAATAAGGCTATTTTAAGTTCGGACCAAAGTCCAAAAACAGAAGCATAAGAGGCTAACAAATCATGCAAAAATGGGGCCAAAAGTGGGATATAAAGGGAAATGGCAAAAGGAGGTCCCAAACAGTGATGAGCCCTTCAACAATATTGAATAAGGGCTCAAAATTAGCAACTTCACAGTTTACAACATTCCTCAAAACAGATTATAAACAGGCCAAAAATAATATGCAAGAAAATGGCATACAAGAGAGGTAATGAAGCAAGTGCCAAAAGGAGGTCTCAAACAGTGAGAGGCCCTTAATGAAACATGAAATAGAGTTCAAAAAAATGCTATTTTCAGTTATGGTCGGAGCTGAAAAGTGTAATCAAGAATAGCTAAGAAAGCATGCAAAAATGAGCTCAAAAGAGGGGAAAAGTAACTCACCCTTGTAGACCAACTCTTTAGCAGCCTCTTGGTCCAAAATGCAGCACTCCTAGCCTCTAGAAAGAACCTTCAAGCTTCTAGAATGGAGTAGTGATGTGGTGCTAGGTGATGGTGCGGAAATGGGTGTAGGAACTTAAGGGTTTTGAGAGTTGAAGTGTAGAGGGAGAGAGATACAATGCTAGAGCTCCAAAGGGTTTTTTTCTAACCCCTAAACCAGACCTGGGAGGCTGGTTATATAGGCAAGAGAGGGGGAGAAAAGGGGGGAAAAAGGGAGGGAAAACAATGCAAGTTTCCCTCCAAAAAAAGGTCCCCCGGATACCAAATCTGGGGGGAAAAAGAGGCCATATTTGGACTGAACAGGGTGCAGGGGTTCAGACCGGCCAGCTATCTTGGTTGCTAGTGGCCGGTCGGCCACCCCCCATGGCCGGTCAGCTAGGGGTCAAAAAGGCCAAGTGTAATTACTGGCCGACCACCACAAATTGGTGGCCTCCCAGGTGTGCTCAACACAGCCCTGTGGTCAAAAATTGGCAACAGTGAAACATGAGAGAGAACAACCCACTTTTAGAAGGGGTTCAAAAGGGTCAATCACAATTACTAGCCAACCATATGATATTGGTGGCCTCCCAAGTGTGTACAACACAAATATGTGGTTTGGAGCTGGAAAAAGTGACCTTAGAGTGGTCAACATTGGCCTTCAAGTGTGAAAAACGGGCGACAGAGGGCGACGAGGAAATATACCTGGTTCCTAAAACAATTACTGGCCTCCCACCCTTCTACGACCTTCCTGGTGATGAAACAGAGGTCCCTGCCAAAAATGAACGTAAACCGATGTAAAATGAAGGTTCGGGGGCCAAAACGCACAGTTCGGGGCCCCGAAAACAAGTTGTTAAGCACAGGGAGTGGTGTTCGACCACGAAGTTGGTCTCTCGGACCACAGTGTCCCTCAAAATGGAGTAAACAAGTTACATACCAAAAACCGGGACAGACGAAGGTGGTTAAGCGGTCCCGAACTGAGGCACACGGCCTGACGGCTCCGAAAATCGGGAACCGGAATGGGAAAAATGGCCTATGACCACAAAACGTAGCCCACGGCCACTGAGAGATGATCTACGAGACCTCTCCCTCCCTTTGGGAAGAGAACAGAGAAAACCGAGCCTGGTTCGCAAACCGAGGCAAAGTACAGAAAGAGCCCGGAAGTCCGGAGGCAAGGCTCGCAGCCGAGACTCTGAAACCTCTGAACGAGCACGACATGCAATATCACCAAGTGCTCCATCGGTGACGTCTGAGTCTGAAGGTCGGTCAAAAATGGGGTGTCTACAGTTGCCCCTCTTTGACAGAACTCAAGAGTCATAAGTGACGGGAGTGAATGTCAAAGCCCAGAGACGACCCATTTTTGACAAGGCCGAAGACTTAGACAAACATACAAGATAGACAGAGATGTACCCACAGGCGTGCCCACAGGCAAGGGGCAAAATGCAAAGCGATATGCACAAGGCCAGATGTAACTTAATGATCATGCAAATGCAGCAAGCTGTAATGAAGCAAGTATTCGCAAATAGATGCAACAGTTTTAAGCAAGAATGCAAAGCAACAACTACATTTCATGCAGTTAAGAATGCGGAGAATTGTTCAATTCTCGTCGCGTCTTACACGGAGAAGATACGATACATGTGCGATTCGTCTGGTCGCACCAGCTTCAAATGAACCGTACATACAATATCGTGCCTGCAAAAGAGAGAAACTCTACAAGCACAACATACTAACAACATATGTTCAATGTGATATCGAAAGTTCGACAAACGCGGTGTCGGTGAGTGAGTGCATCGCAATGCGAGAAAGAAGCGTGCGTGTCAATGCAAGCTTAAGCACAGAGGCATGGTAATATCAAGAAAACGTGCGTAACAATGCAAGTATGTGCATGAGAATGCAAGTTATGTGCACAACAATACAGAACAAGCATAAACCAGGGTGCACGTTTGTCACAAAACAACGAGCAAGGAAATACGCGTTTCGGCGATGGCAACTCGATCGCGGCCTCCAGTTCACCTCTCGGAGAGGTCATAACATGTTCATGAAGGATACATCTCACTTTCGATGAGCAACGATGAGACATGCATCGGAAGTTGAAGCTGAAGTCCCGACGGAGCGATTTCGCGACAGGGAGTGCCTTTCTCTTGTACTTTTTCAAGTCTCGGAGACTCCAATTCTTCCCAAAATTTGCAGGCACCTTGGGACCCACCTAGGGATCACCACCGGCCAGTTTTCTTTCCTATTGGAGGCCATCGGCTAGCTTTTGAAAAGGGAATGGCCGATCAGCCAGAAAATGGGGCCGATCGGCCACTTTTTCCAATCCGTCAGCAATTTGATCCTTTCACCTTCTTTTCTTTAAATCTACTCACCCAAACACTTTGAGCTCATAACCTCAGCTCCGAAATCATCTCCTCTAGCTTCCCAAACCATTTTCTCCCTCAGATCTGTGCTCCATATGCGTTTTCCAACACCCCACGCAAGTTGTTTTTACGAAAACATTCAGTTTTAAGCACTTTGAACCGATTAAATTTTGATTTCGGGGCTTCTTTTCTCATTTTGGCCACTTGAGGTGAGTTTGTCTCAACATTTGGAAGATTTTCTCGGGAGTTGACTTTTGTTGACTTTTTCATTTCTCGAGCGTTGACTTTTGTTGACTTTTTCCAATTTTGGCTCATTTTGGCTCATTTTTGCCCCTTTTGCAGATTTCTTGAAATGGCTAGCCATTTGCCTCACGGTGGAGGTCCTCCGGGCGCCGGGGATGATTTTGACATTATGGCTCTGCCTCCGGGGGTTCGACCCTTCATGCAGAGTCTGACCCACCGGCCACATTCTTCCATGGGCCATTTTCCATCACTTCTTGATTTTGATCTTGTGGCGCTGGGGATCTGCTTCTGCGAGAACCAGAGTATCACCTTTTTTATGAGGCACGGGAGGTATTTACTTCATTTTTACCCCTTTCTGCAACATGTTCTTCTTTTTACATGCTTTCTATGCCTTTGCCATATTTGAGCACACAGCTTATTTAGAATTTTTAGTCTATGACATAGCACTTTGTTTGCGTCCTGAACACACAGTTCAAACACTTGAATTCCTGAACACTCAGCTCATAAATTGATTGTGGACACACGGCACACATTGGTTGAGAATTGAACACGCAGCCCAAACACTGATTTTCTGAAACCACAGCTCAAATTGATGGTGAACATGCAGCACACACTGATTGAGAGTAGAACACGCAGCCCAAACTCTGATTTTCTGAACACACAGTCCAAATTGAAGGTGAACACGCAGCACACACTGATTGAGATTTGAACACGCAGCCCAAACACTGATTTTCTGAACACACAGCCCAAATTGAAGGTGAACACGCAGCACACACTGATTTAAAGTAGAACACACAGCCCAAACTCTGATTTTCTGAACACACAGCTCATATTGAAGGTGAACACGCAGCACACACTGATTTAGAGTAGAACACGCAGCCCAAACTCTGATTTTCTGAACACACAGCCCAAATTGAAGATGAACACGCTGCCCACACTGATTGAGAGTAGAACACGCAGCCCAAACTCTGATTTTTCTAAACACACAACTCAAATTGAAGGTGAACACGCAGCACACACTGATTTAGAGTAGAACACGCAGCCTAAACTCTGATTTTCTGAACACACAGTCCAAATTGAAGGTGAACACGCAGCACACACTGATTTAGAGTAGAACACGCAGCCCAAACTCTGATTTTCTGAACACAGAGCTCATATTGAAGGTGAACACGCAGCACACACTAATTTAGAGTAGAACACGCAGCCCAAACTCTAATTTTCTGAACACACAGCACAAATTGAAGGTGAACACGCAACCCACACTGATTGAGAGTAGAACACGCAGCCCAAACTCTAATTTTCTGAACACACAGCTCAAATTGAAGGTGAACATGCAGCACACACTGATTTAGAGTAGAACACGCAACCCAAACTCTGATTTTCTGAATACACAGTCCAAATTGAAGCTGAACACGCAGCACATACTGATTTAGAGTAGAACACGCAGCCCAAACTCTGATTTTCTGAACACGCAGCTCAAATTGAAGGTGAACACACAGCACACACTGATTTAGAGTAGAACACGCAGCCCAAACTCTGATTTTCTGAACACACAGTCCAAATTGAAGGTGAACACGCAGCACACACTGATTTAGAGTAGAACACGCAGCCCAAACTCTGATTTTCTGAACACATAGTCCAAATTAAAGGTGAACACGCAGCACACACTGATTGAGATTTGAACACGCAGCCCAAACACTGAATTTCTGAACACACAACCCAGTTGAAGGTGAACACACAGCACACACTTGTTGAGAGTAGAACACACAGCCCCAAACTCTGAATTTCTGAACACACAGCCCAGTTGAAGGTGAACACGCAGCACACACTTGTTGAGAGTAGAACACACAGCCCCAAACTCTGAATTTCTGAACACGCAGCTCAAATTGAAGGTGAACACACAGCACACACTGATTTAGAGTAGAACACGCAGCCCAAACTTTGATTTTCTGAACACACAGTCCAAATTGAAGGTGAACACGCAGCACACACTGATTTAGAGTAGAACACGCAGCCCAAACTCTGATTTTCTGAACACATAGACCAAATTGAAGGTGAACACGCAGCACACACTTGTTGAGAGTAGAACACACAGCGCTAAACTCTGAATTTCTGAACACATAGCCCAGTTGAAGGTGAACACGCAGCACACACTTGTTGAGAGTAGAACACACAGCCCCAAACGCTGAATTTCTGAACACACAGCCCAGTTAAAGGTGAACACGCAGCACACACTTGTTGAGAGTAGAACACACAGCCCCAAACTCTGAATTTCTGAACACACAGCCCAGTTGAAGGTGAACACACAGCCCCAAACTCTGAATTTCTGAACACACAGCCCAGTTGAAGGTGAACACGCAGCACACACTTGTTGAGAGTAGAACACACAGCCCCAAACTCTGATTTTCTGAACACACAGCCCAAATTGAAGGTGAACACGCAGCACACACTGATTTAGAGTAGAACTCACAGCCCCAAACTCTGAATTTTTGAACACACAGCCCAGTTGAAGGTGAACACGTAGCACACACTTGTTGAGAGTAGAACACACAGCCCCAAACTCTGAATTTCTGAACACACAGCCCAGTTGAAGGTGAACACACAGCACACACTTGTTGAGAGTAGAACACACAGCCCCAAACTCTGAATTTCTGAACACACAGCCCAGTTGAAGGTGAACACACAGCACACACTTGTTGAGAGTAGAACACACAGCCCCAAACTCTGAATTTCTGAACACACAGCCCAGTTGAAGGTGAACACGCAGCACACACTTGTTGAGAGTGGAACACACAGCCCTAAACTCTGAATTTCCGAACACACAGCCAGTTGAAGGTGATTTGATTTTGCACGCAGCTTATACTTTCCACTTGCATGCAGCTTATTCATTTTATGTTGAAAAATGTATTTATTCTGAATCTGGTGACTTCACCTTTGTGGGGATCTGGCTCACTTGTGGCTAGAGATTGGTAGAGTTCGGGAGGTTGTCAGGATTTGGTTGACTTGGCAGGATTTGGGCCCTTCTGTACTGGGCTGTCTCGTTGTCCTGCCAGGAGGACGTTGATGGCTGCCTTGGTGGAGAGATGGTGGGACACCACTAACTCTTTCCATTTTTCTGCCACGGGGGACTTGACTATGAACCCACTTGATTTTCTTTGTATTGGTGGCTGGGCGTGGGAGGTTGGCCGGTCCCTTACGACGAGGACATGGGCCAGTGGGAGGCCGCTTGGATATATTTACTGGGGGTTCGCCCACCTGTTGAGAGATCTTCGGGTAGGGTCCGATACACCTGGTTCTCTTCCCATTTTCGGAGGGACGAGATGGAGCCTGGGACTCCTGAGGAGGCAGCACAGTATGCCCATGGTTTTCTGATGTTCCTCTTTAGGACCACTTTGTTTGTCGACAGGGGAAACATGGTTGGACTGTATTTGTTGAGTGCTTTGGTAGACCTGTCACATGTCAGACGGTATGACTGGGGTGGCGCCGGCTTGCCTACCCTTTACTGCTACATGAGCGCGACCTCTCGCGGACGGGGGGACTTACTTGGCGGCTACTGGAGAGCCTGGGAGGTACTTTCTACCCTCTTGATTTATATTTCTGCTCCTCATTACTTGTACATTGCACACACGCCGCACTTCACACTCTATATCTTGTACTTTTGCCCTCAGTACTTTGTATTCTGCATTGTTTTCCACAGTTATGGGTTTATGCGTATTTCCCGACATTAGCCCCGAAGTTGGTGGTGGCGGGGCCCCTTGTGACCCCGTATTCACTTGTATTCGAGGGCCAGCATCGGCCAAGACCTCGGGAGCCTCTCCTTTATCTACGACAGTATTTCAACACGGTGCGGGCGACGGAGGTATTTCACAACTCTCAGTTCTTTCTGTTTTCATCTTTGATTTGTCCTGTACATTCCCGGTTTCTGATTGGTCTATGCGTCGGTTATCCGCAGATCACATGGCAGCCTTGGGCACCCTTAGGTGAAGGTTTTCGATTCCAGCTTACTAGAGGGTGGGGGATTTCCCGGTACAGGATCTTACTCAAGGGGCCAGTTGGCAGGGCCTGGTTCTTGGGTGACCGCTTTTTGCGTCAGGTCTGGGGATACACTTCTCAGGATCCTCCCTCAGCACCCCCGAATGATATGCGGACTGTTGATAGGCTCCCATCCCGGGAGGTTACTAGCGCTATGCTGGGTACTGATGCCTTACTGCATCTTGAGGAGGGAGATTACGCTACCTACCGTCACATATATCTGATGCCTCCATTGACGGGAGTCCGCACTCCGACGATGAGGTCTGCTGGTATGCCGTCTTCGAGCCAGGCCCGGGCTCAGGCTGCAGATGCCCCTTCCACCAGCAGGGCTGGTGCATCTAGAGGTGGGGGTGGATTTGTTCCCCCGATTCCTCCGACTCATCATCATGCTGGGTGGCCAGACATGCCAACCGTGTTGACGGGGTAGCGATTCGGGACTTTCTATCCGATCCCTATGGAGCCTCCTATGCCTGACCATAGATATGTCAGAGATCCTGATTCACCCCCGGTATGCTTTACAGTCTTGATTTATCACTCAGATGCTTGGACTTTCGTTCCTTTACTGATATTTTGCATTGGTATCTACAGCCTCCTGTCGAGTATGTGGATGAGATGGTCGGGGTGATGGCACTTTTCGAGGGCATGGTCTTCTGGAGAAGCACGATTGTCCATCATGGGCATCCAGGTACTCTTTAATTTTCTCGTGTATTGCATTGATATATTATCTGTGTAAAGCACATCTGACACACACCCCACTTGCACACTGCGTTTTCATGGACCCACTTCATGTAGTTTTCCTGTATCTGCATCTGATATACATATTTGAGCTGATGTATTCAAATTGAACTCTTTATTTTCAAATGCCTCCGGTATATGCTCAGTCGCAGGCCGGGCCATCTGGACCTTCTTGGGGAGGTGACCACCCAGGCCTTTTCGAGGAGCTGGGCCATCTGGGCCTTTCTAGGGAGCTGGGCCATCCAGACCTTTTCGAGGAGCTCGGGGAGGAGGGTCGTCTCGCAGATGCAGGGCACACATTATAGAGGAGGAGCCCGGTGAGGATGAGGAGGAGGAGGGTGCAGATCGTCAGTCGGACACATCTGGCAGCGGCGAGGAGGCTCAGGCCGGTTCTGGGAGTGGAGGCGAGACTGAGGGGGATCCTGAGGATGACAGCTCTGACTTGGATGATAGTGGTGGTGCAGAGGCAACTACGTAGAAGAGGATGAAGCGGGCCTCTTATTCCTGCTCTTGAGAGCATTGATCCTGCTGTTCCCTGTTTTATTTACCTTTTTGCTAGTAGTTTGTAGCACATTGCACATTATTAGGCAATTTTATTTTCTGTAAAACTCGTACCTTATTTGTAGAATGTTGTAACAAAGAAGTATGATGGGATGAAACAGCTTTTGAAAAAGTGTTGTATTTTAAACTCTTAGCATCGTATCGCATCATTTTGCACAAAAATGAGATTGAATGGAAATGTGCACTGTGTATTTACCGAGTCAGGCAATGAACCGACGCAACAAATCTAAACAACTTGACTCACCAAGAAATAACAGGATCTTAGCAAGTTTACAACTCGATAAGCAAAATACAACAAAGTCGACAATTCGATAAACAAGACTCAACAAAATTTGTTTTAAACGAAAAAGTAACAACTCAAAACACGAAACACGACAGCTCGACAAAACTTACAACTCAATAAGCAAAACAACTCAATAACCAAGACAACAACTCGATAAGCAAAACTAAACATAGTGTATTTCGGACGATTTGGCGTGAACGCATCGAAACAAAGGAAATGGAAGCATTCGACACACGGATGCATGGAAATGCCTTGAACTTTCTTCGAGGGTAAAGCAGACAAAGACACATGTTGGAGCATGGTAGGCCACTTTGGGAGCCGGCTGGTTTTATTAGAGAGGGGAGGCCATCGGCTAGTTTTTGAAAAAGGAAATGGCCAGCCTGCCGGAAAAGGTGGCCGGCCGGCCACTTATCTCAGCAACCGTCAAATTTTTGACATGTGTCCCCTGAATAGCGTCTTTTCCTCTTTAAAAGCCCCAACTTCGGGACTCATCCATTTCATCACTGCTTTGCATAAAAAATGGAGGCATTTCTTATAGAAAATCTCACATCTTGGATCTCTTCTCCAGATGGCTCGGAAAAGTTAAACTTCTGGGGTTTTGGCTTGAATGCACTATTCACGTTGAGCCGCACTCCGCTGCATCTTCCTTTCCTCTATGCCACGGCGAGGTTTTGGAACCCGGTGACGCACGTCTTTAGCTTCGGCGGGCAAGAGGTATGTCCAACTTTCGAAGACTTTCAAGTTTTGATGGAATCTGAACGTTATGAAGAGATTTTGCCTCAGTTTCGCTTCGGCCATGCCCAAGCTTTAGGGCGGATGTGTGGACTCTCCATGCACGACGCTTGGTCCCTGATCTGTAATGGTGAGCTGGACATCCTCGATTTGATTCATCGCTTTTCTGATGCCGGTGACCGCGGCGACCATCATTGGCAAAGTTTCCGACAACATGCCCTTTGCTTGTGTATGCTATCTCACTTTCTGCTTGCCTCGGGCCTTGGTGGAGCTAGCATTCGCCTGATTGAAGTGGCTCAAGGCTTGAAGGAAGGAAAGCATTGCATTGCCATGGCGCTGGCTGAGACGCTGATGGGCCTAGATGCTTTCCATTGCCGGGAGACGACCAGATTTGCGGGGAGTCCACTACTACTGCAGGTAATGTTTCCCACCCAATCTCACATATGTATTTTGCTCACGTCACTTGACCCTCAGGCTCGATTTTTCTCACAAAACCCTTTGCTCACTTTTCTCTCATCATACGTCTCTCTATTCTTTATTCTCTCATTTTTCGTCCCTCCCCAGGTATGGTTGATGGATAAATTGCAGGTTGTGGACTCTTGCCCAGCCTACTCAGCCCGCGGCTACTTCTTTCAACAACGTCTAGTTGATGCCCTTGATGAGGGATGGTGGTTCGACTGGATGTGCAATTTGTCTGTGGATCGCATCGCTTGGCGATGTCCTTGGCTCAATCTCCTGGCAATGAGCTATAGCATGTCCCGGCAGACTGGGATCCAGTTGATTGGTCTGACTCACTGTGTGTTCTACTTTCCGTTCCGGTTCTTGCGCCAGTTCGGTCACGATCAGACTTGCCCACGGAGGATTGAGTACCTTTGCTTTCGGTCCGAGGCCTGGCTACCCGATATGCCACACTGGAGGACTAGAAGCTCTGCCCCCGCTCCACTTTGATTGCACTTTGTCTGACGAGTGCTTGGATTGGCTCAATGAAGAGGCGCAAATTGGGCCTAGTTGGGCATCAGAGGCTTCGACCAGCTCTGGGAGGGGGGCAGGGATACTTGACTTGACTATGCCCCAGATTTATTGCTTTACTAGTACTTTCAAGTTTTCTTTATGAGTGTAATAAAAAGCAACTTCGATTGTATGCAAGAGCAGGAGAACTCTGTTTTGAAATCAATGAAATTGAAGGTTGTGGTACTGAAAATTTTCCACTTTGGTCCAAAAATGGTCTTAGTTGTAAAAAGATTAATTTGAACAAAGTCAACTTTTACTAAAACTTTTCAAAACTATTTTCGATATGGATCAGAACTGGACATGCCTGAAATTTGTCACTGAGATGCACAACCTCGGATCCTAGCAACTGGAAAGTTGCCCCTTGTCTGAATAGCACTGCGGCACTTCCTGGCAACGGAAAGTTGCCCCTAGTCTGAATAACACTGCACCGAAGATCACGATGAATGATGATGGACAAAGATGACTGAGATGATCAAATGGACAAAGTTGATCGGGGAAAATGTTTATGGCTGAACTTCAGGGTGAAGTTGCTTACGTATCCCAAAGATGGGAATCAAGCCTTACGTAGTTCAGGCTGGGGTTCACTCGAGTATTTTCACTCTCCTTTTGCGCTCTAACTTTTGCCAAGGCCGCCCTTTGCGGGTTTTCAACCTTGCGAGCTCAGTTTTTATAATTTCAAATTTTCTGTGCTCTGAGTTTTGCCTAGGTCGCCCTTTCGGGTTTTCGGCCTTGCGAGCCTCTCAGGGGTAATATTTCTTCAACTTGTCCATATTGATCGGTTGGGAGAACTCTAAGCCATCTAGATCCATCAGAACCACAACTCCACCCGACCAAATTGACTTGATGATGTAGGGACCAGTCCAATTGGGTCTGAACTTGCCCCTTGGGTCGTGGATGGGAGCTCAGTTGTCCTTGAGCACCAAATCTCCTTCTTTTAGATTCCGGGACTTAACCTTCTTGTTGAAAGCCCGGGCAATTCGGCGCTGATAACCCTGAACATGGTACAGTGCTTTCAATCTTCTCTCATCAAAGAGCATGAGTTCCTCAAATCTGCTCTGCTGCCAATCTGCCTCGGCTATTTGACACTCAGCCAATACTCGTAAAAACAGAACCTCAATCTCGATAGGTAGAACAGCCTCCATCCCATAAACCAAAGAATATGGAGTCGCTCCAGTAGAAGTTCTAATTGAAGTCCGGTAGCCCCACAGAGCAAACGGCAGCTTATCTGGCCAGTCCCAGTAGGTTTCCACCATCTTCTGCAGTATGTGTTTGATATTTTTGTTGGCGGCCTCAACCGCTCTGTTGGTCTGCGGCCGATAGGTAGATGACTTATGAAAAGCCACGTTGTATTTTTCCAACAAATCAATCACCTCCTTCTTGAAGTGGGAACCGTTATCTGAAATTATCTCGTTTGGGACCCCATAACGACAGATGATGTTGTTTCTGATAAATTTTGCCACGTGCGAAGCCTTCAACACCGCATAAGATTGGGCCTCAACCCACTTTGCAAAATAATCTATCGCGACCAGGATGAACTCATGCCTATTCGACCCCTTTGGCGTGACAGCCCTGATCACATCAATTCTCCAGACTGAAAATGGCCATGGTGAAGTCATGTTGTACAGCTTCGACGGCGGGATGTTCATGCGATTTGCATGGATCTGGCATTTGTGGCATTGCCGAACAAAGCCAATACAATCCTCCTCCATGGTGGACCAGTAATAACCCTGTCTGAGGATCTTTCGTGCGAGCATTACTCCATTCATGTGTGCTCCACATTCCCCTCTATGGATGGCTTCCATTAGGCGCTTTGACTCTTCGGCATCAACACACAGTTTATGCATTCCCAAATGACCTCTTCTATACAGCTTACCCCCACAGATGATGAACTGAACGGCCAACCTTCTTATTGCCCTTTTATCCTTGGCATTCACCCCTGGCGGGTATGTTTCCTTCTCTAAGAAATTCCAAATGTCATAGTACCAGGGGTTTTCGTCCTGAACCTCATCTATAGCAGCAATCGACTCATAGGCTGGTGCAAACTTCTGGTCAATGATGACTGGACGCATCCGGACTCCGAACGAGATGTCTATCATGGAAGATAGAGTTGCTAAAGAATCTGCGAACCTGTTGTTCTTTCTTGGTAGATGAGCAAAGTTTAGCTTCTCAAACCGAGGAATTAGCAAATCCAAGGTCTGGTGATACATCATCATCTTTTCTTCTTTGACTTTCCAGTCTCCTTTTGCTTAAGACACAACAAGGTTCGAGTCCCCAATGACATCCAGCCGTCTTGCCCCTAGTTCCAGGGCTGCTCCTAGACCAGCGATGCATGCCTCATATTCGGCTTCATTGTTCAAGACTTTGAATCGGAGTTTGAAGGCTAGAGGGATACGGGAATTGTCGGGTGCTATCAGCAACACTCCTATCCCATACCCGTATTGATTTGACGCTCCGTAAAAGTACATCGTCCAAAATTCGTCGTCGATGTGCAAAATGGCTTCATCTGGGAATAGGTACTCAACTGCTTCATCCCCTTCAACCGGGTGGTCGGCAAGGAACTCTGCTACCGCTCTTCCTTTGACTGACTTGCGTGTCACATATTTCAAATCAAATTCGGAGAGCAACAGCAACCAACGAGCTAGCCTACCCGTAAGTGCCGGTTTCTCGAAAAGATATTTGATGGGATCGAGAAGTGAAACCAACATTACGGAGTGAGCTAACAGGTAGTGCCGCAGCTTCCTGGTAGCCCATACCAAAGCTAAGCAAGCCTTCTCCAGCGGTGTGTAACGAGTTTCATACTCTAGCATCTTCTTGCTAAGATAGTAGATGGCTTTCTCCACTTTATCTTCAGATTCTTGTGCGAGCATGCTGCCCATTGTGGTCTCAGTCACTGAAAGGTACAATATCAACGGTTTCCCCGACTCTGGCGGTGACAACACGGGCAGGTTCTGTAAATATTCTTTAATCTGTTCAAACGCAGCTTGACATCGGTCGTCCCATTGGAATTTCTTGCCTTTCTTCAAGAGACCAAAAAGTGGTTCACAAGTCAAGGTTAATTTTGAGATAAACCGTCTCATGAATTGCACTTTACTCAGAAAGCCTCGCACCTCCTTTTCAATCCTTGGTGGGGGCATTTCTAGGATGGCCTTGATTTTAGAAGGGTCGACTTCGATGCCTCTTTGTGTAATCAGAAACCCCAACATTTTTCCTGCTGCAACACCGAATGTACACTTCTGAAGGTTCAGCCGTAACCGGAATTCCCTGATCCTTTGAAAGAACTTTTGCAAGGCGGTGTAGTGACCCTCTCTATCTTTGGACTTGACAATCATGTCGTCCACGTACACCTCAACCTCTTTGTGGATCATATCATGTAATATTATGGTCGTGGCCCGTTGATAAGTAGCTCCAGCGTTCTTCAACCCAAACGGCATTACCCTGTAGCGATATGTCCCCCACGGGGTGGTGAATGCAGTCTTTTCCCGGTCTTTGGGTGCCATCACTATTTGATTGTATCCTGAGAAACCATCCATGAATGAGAGCAAAGCATGCCCTACTGTGAAATCTACCAACTCATCGATATGCGGTAGGGGAAAGTCGTCCTTCGGACTAGCTCTGTTCAAATCCCTGAAATCTACGCACACCCGAATCCTGCCATCCTTCTTCGGCACTGGAACAATGTTGGCCAACCAAGTCGGGTATTCGGATACGGCATGAAACTGCGTCGATTTGTAGTGACCTCTTCTTTAATTTTGAGAGCCCGATCCGGCGGATCCTCTTGAGTTTACGCTGGCAGTGGTCGGGCCTCGGGTGTCACGACCCGAACCCGCCCCTATGGGTTAAGGACGTAACCGGCCAGTAATCCTGAGATTACCTACGGCCTCAAACCAAAGTAGACGTAACTCAACAGAGCAAAGGGGCCAGATGGAAGCAAAAATTTAAACCTTTGTCTATAGATCCGTGCTTACATGCACTTCTAAACAAACCATACACATATGTATTAATAACCCACACCAAAAGTACAGTTCCATAAAATTCCTTACAGACAGAATCTTCTAAAATGAGTCAACCATATCGAAACTATAAACAGGTATACACAAAGTCCTTGCCAACAAGACAAAATGTAATTACGTGACAAAATGGCACAGATGGGTCTCGTGCATGAGACACAAGGCTGACTCTCCAAAACTCATGTTGTTCTTGGCAGACTTCACTAGGGCTGGGTTTGTACTTCTCTTGGCTCACCTACAAACACATGAATGAGCGTGAGCAATAGCCCAGTGAATAATATCAAATACAGAATTTACATAACATTGTAAAACAACATATTCCAAACGGCCTTGGGCCCAATTCATATTTCTATTTAACAGATATATAACTAAATACAATTCAAGTGACTGTAGTTCCCAACATTCTGGCCTTTGGCCCATTCGGATTTCATTCTTGTCAAAACGGCCTTCGGCCCATTCGATTATGTCAAAACGGCCTTTGGCCCAATCATGTATGTCAAAACGGCCTTTGGCCCATACATTCGTATCAAAACGGCCTTTGGCCCATTCATTCATGTCAGAACGGCCTTCGGCCCACTCATTCATTTCAAAACGGCCTTCGGCCCACTCATTCATGTCAAAACGACCTTGGATCCATTTATGTTTATCAAAACGACCTTTGGTCCATTCATGTTTATCAAAACAACCTTTGGTCCATTCATGTTTAACAAAACGACCTTGGGTCCCTTTATATTCATCAAAACGACCTTTGGTCCATTCATGTTTATCAAAACGACCTTTGGTCCATTAATGTTTAACAAAACGACCTTGGGTCCATTTATATTTATCAAAACGACCTTTGGTCCATTCATGTTTATCAAAACGACCTTTGGTCCATTCATGTTTAACAAAACGACCTTTGGTCCATTCATTTATTTATATCAGACTTACGTCCACAATCCCAATTAGCAATTCATAAAGCTTATAAGGGAATAAACAATTGGACATTCAGAAGCAGTCAAATATCGATATTACTCACAGTGATCGGCTTGTGGATTTGCCCTATAGCTTGACCCTACACATTTCATGAACACAAAAGGGTCACTAGCAGTTCAATCCGTTCTTTAATTCACATACTCCCCATTAGGCTTTACTCTTATCCCATTAACTCATTTACAATGCTTAACATATGCCTAAGAGTGCTTACAGGTGAAAGAAAACGGAAAAACAGAACACAGAATGCATTTTAATTTGAAAGCAGGGGTCCGCTTCGGCGGACAGTAAGCTCCTAAAAATCTTGGTTGTTTCAAATACCCGCTCGAGCGTGAACTCAGCCGCTTGAGCGGACTGCCTGTCTACATAGCTCCCTTTCGGCGGCACTTCCCGCCGGCGGAAGTCAAAATACGAAAATTCGGGTTGTGTTCTTGAGCTTCAATTCAATTTCGGCTACCATTCTTGCATGCAAAGGCTCAAATCTCAAATATAATCATACTAACATGGTTCCCTTGCAAGATTATAGCATTATGAAGTTCAATTTCTTGATTTACCTACATGCATGTCCCAAAACATGACAAACTCATCACCAATATAACAAATTCATGCATTCCAGCTCATATCTTTAATTATTCAAACATGCAAGGCCATCTTGACTTCATTTCCATTCCAAAGATGCAAATGGTACCAAAACTCAACAAAACCAAGCTTGCATGCCTGATCAAACTTCAATTTTTGCTTAATTGACATAATACATGCTAGATTATGCAGCTTATGGTAATTCAAAAGAAATTTTATGCATGCATGGTCATATCTCATCAAGACCAATTTAAATCATACTCTTAATCACAAAAATACTTGAGCTCACAAGATTACACATTCAATTCATGAATTCAAGAGTCAATGGCTTACCTAGAAGCTTAATCCTCATAATTTAAGGTAAATTCTTGAGCTAGCCTTCAAGACTCCAAAGCTTCAAGAGCAAACTCAGATGATTTCTCCCTTTCTCTCTCAATTTCGGGTCTCTCATTCTCTCTAGAGAGTTTAATCAGCCAAAGTCACGTATGGGAAAGAATTGAGGGGGTAGTGCCCCTTTTTACATCAAACCCCACTATTTCAAAATAATAATAATGAACAATTGGGCACTAAATCATCAATATTAATCTGATTGATTTGATCCAAATCAATTTTCAATTAAATTTCACCATAGGCTCTAAAAATTTCGCTAATCACAAGGGCGTAATCAATTTCGGATTCTGTGGCCGATAAGGCTCTCAATTTAATTTCCAAAGTGGATTATTCAAACAGATATTCCTACGGTGAACAGATAGAGTTCCAAAACCACATATTTTCACATAATGGCACACAAAATCATGCTAAACACATAATCATACTCATTTTAAGGACTAATTAACACATTACGGAACAGGGTCATCACATCGGGGTCAAGGGGGATCCGATGCTGTACAATCTCAGGATAGATTCCAGGCATGCCTTCGTAGGACCACGCGAAAACATCTTTGAAATCTTTTAATAAAGCGACTAAGCGCTCGCGTTCCTCCAAAGACAATGTGGACCCGATCTGGAGCAGCCGCGAGTCCTCCTCAGTACCAATGTTCACGGTAGTGATTTCATCCACTAGGGGTTTAACAAATCTTTCCTGCTCTTGCTCAATTAAACGTTGTAAAACCAGAGAAACTTCGTCCTCGTCGTTTTCAAAATTTTGAAAGTCTGAATTAATGCAATAAATCAAGGGCACAGAAAAGTACTCAAAAACCACAATCATTTGATTCTCATTAGGCACATCCAAATCGTTCAAATCATCGGTTACAACAGACTCAAATGAAAAGGAAAAAGACGACCTAGACAGGACTGTGGCATCCGGGTTAACATCCTCAGGATTACTAGACTCAGACTCAGTCGTGCTGGAACCTGATTCCGACTCACAGGACTTGGTGGAATCAGATTCCGGCTCACTACCTGACTCGGTGCTGCTGGACAAAAATCCCTCCTCGTATTGCCAAGTGAGAGAGGGTGCGATAGATGCATCCAAAATAGTCATTTGGTAGGCCATAACCGTTTATCCCCAATCATGGAAACCGAAGTTATCCCCAAGCACTTTTGGTCGTCGGAGGATCTCGAGAGTAGACATGGCGATTACTACCCCATTTCAATTTCAATGCCCTCGAGTCCTTTGCCTTACTGCTCAACCTCGGTGATGGAGTGCATGCGCTCTGTAACGCGTCATCCCCGGGTAGTTGCAGGTCGAAGAAGATCTCGAAGCCTGGCACACGCTTCTTCTCCGCGTTCAGCCACGGCTCTGGGAAGCCGCAAAATGGAAAGTCTTCCCCCTCCCGGACGAAGCGCCCGTTCAGGGTACCCTGAATGGGCCTATGTATTAGCTGGAAAGGCTTTCCAGCCTGTTTTGCCTTGGCTCTTCCAGCCATTTCCTTTCCTGTCCTCACCCAGTCTTCTCTGGTGGGCAGATAACCCAGTCCAAAGGTATGAGGGTTGTATGGCACCTCGGCCAATGCTGCTACGCCCTTCCGGCCGCTCCTTCCTAGTCCCATCCCGAGGATGTGTTGTAGCTTGTTCATGAGGTAAGCAGTTGAGCCGACATATACTCCTCATTCACAACCATGATATTCTGCCACCAGAGCCTCGATAAAGTGAACCCTGATAAGAACACATCCTCCGTGCCATGCTCGATCTCCAAGACTGGTATGGACACTTCTGGCGGCGGATGGATAGACGAATTCTCAAAGACAATAGCCACCCCCTTCCCATCAGGGTACTTCAACATCTGATGTAAAGTGGAAGAGACTGCCTTTACTTGGTGTAACCACGGCAGCCCCAAGAGTAGGTTGAAGGTTGCGGGAACGTCCAAGACATAAAATTCAATGTTGTGTTGTCCTGGACCAACCTGGGTCTAAATCTTGACAGTCCCCATCACTTCCCTACTAGTATTATCGTATGCTCTGATCACTTGAGTAGTCGGCACAAAATCCGCGGGCTTCAATCCGATCGCATATGTTGTTCTGGCTGGGCAGACGTTGATAGCGGACTCGGTATCAACAAGTACCATCGGTATCCACTTGTCTCTACATTCCACAGAAATGTAGAGGGGTTTGTTATGATTTGCGCTCTCAGGCGGCAGTTCTTTGTCTGAAAAGGTTATCGTCGGGGAACCTCCTCCCGGGAAAACCAGCCCAACCAGCTGCTCTGGGGTAGTATCTATGGAGAGTTTAGCCTTGTCCATAGTAGATAGGATAGCCTGCCTGTGCACTCGTGACGCCATAAGCAGTCCCCAGATGGAGATGTCTGCTTGTATCTTCTTTAGTTGCTTGAGCACAGCTTCTTCTTCTACTTGCTTCTCCTTCTGTTTCTCAGCTTCCTTGTCTTTTCTAGATGCTTCCGGCTGGTCTAGGTGTGGGGGCTTGAAGTATCGCCAGTTCTTGTCATGTGATCCACCTCATCGAGGTACCAGGTGTCATCTGGTTGTTTATTTCCCCAATCATCATCTGTGTGGGCAAGACATAATCATTGTCTTCCCACCACATTCCATCGGCCGTCGACAGACACCTATCCGGCTCCGGTATCATCGTACCTATAGTACCTTCAGTCCATATGCTCGCAGCATTTTCTTTTCTTGTGCCCACAGCACTTTCAACCCCTTCATGGGCTTTTGCCTTTCTGATTCTCTCGGAATCCCAAAACTTTTCCCGTTCTGACTGCGTCAGTGCAGTTTGTTGTTCAGCTTTTCCTGCCTCCACAATGCTTAAGTTCTGTGCGAAATTCTTCGTATCGGCGCTCTCCGGCAATGTATTCTGACTTTCAGCCCTTCCGACAACAATTGGTACCCTCACCCCTGTCGGGCTCTGTTCTGGTTGAAACTCTACCACATCTGGTTGATCATCCAGCCAGCCGGTGGCCTTTGCCGATTCCTCATATTCAAACCAGTTGACTGCTGCGTCCCCTGATTCTTGGTCATTGAAAAACTGGAAGTTGGCAAAGTCCTCTTCTACAGCCGTTAGATCCTCCCCTTCCTGTTCAAATCTATCCCCCTGAATCACACACAATTCTGCTTTTTCTGGAAACCCTACACTCAGCTCAGGCTGGCCCACTGACAGGATGTACTCGCTTGGGTCGTAGGTTTCTCCAGCAAGATTCCCAGACTACTCAATCCCAAACTCAACAATTCCACTTTCCTCTGAAACCTGCCCTATCCCACCTTCGGTGGTCACCACTATTGGCTCATATCGGGTTGTGGAGATGTCCAGCATGCACAAGTCAGTGCAGTCATGAAGGATCACCTCCGGCTTAGGTAGGTGGGAAGGGATAATATAGATGCTGGGATCGTAGGACACGACTCTAGTCTGGATAAGATTGACTCTTTTGGGAGGTGGGACTTGGTTGTGTGTAGGGAGTGGATTGGTTGTGACGTTAGGTCTATCTAGAGGCGGAATCACATTTTTATCAACGAGGTCTTAAATCTCGTGACGCAGCCTGAAACAATGGTCGGTATCATGACCGCGCTGCTGGTGATATGCACAGTACTTGGCTGGGTTGTGAGAGGGGGGAAGTGGATTTGGTAATGGCCTCGGCTCTAGGGGTTTTAGATGCCCCTTTCTGATTAAGACCCCTAGAGCCTTGGACAAAGGCATGTATAGTGGGGTGAAGTTTCTTTGGCCTCTGGGCGGGTATTTAGTGGTCTGGGTATTACTTCCGGATGCACCAGAGAAGGGTGTGGCTGCCATGGGCCTTGGAAGGGGAGGGGGGATGGTGGTGACCATACTGACCTCCGAAGCTCTTGCAGTTGCAGCGCCACTCGGGCCTGCATTGTTGTTGCGATTAAAGGTTCTCCGGGGTTGCTCCCTGTCCTAGTCAATCAGACCCTGCTTTATTGCGTCCTCGATTTGTACCCCCATCTCGTGTAGATCTGAGAAGATGGGAAAGGGGAGTACAATCATCTTCTGCATCAGCTTTGGTTGGAGATTGCGCACAATCATCCTGATTTGGTCCTTATCAGTGGGCCTCAAAGTCATCATCGATGCCTTTGCCCTCCATCAGGTCACAAAATCCGAGAAAGTCTCTTTGGGCTCCTGCCTTGTTGTTTTGAGATCACGAGTCGTAATCTTGATCTGGGTGTTGTACGAGTATTGTACAACAAAGGCCTCAGCCATTTCATCCCAACTTTGTTTGACCTCATCCTCCAACTTTGCGTACCAGATGGCGGCTACACCCGACAGGGTTCGACTGAATAGCGAAAGCTTTTGTGGTCTCGTCCAGCCCATTGGCCGCAATATGTCTGAAAATAGCCGAAGATGGACCATGGGGTCCCCAGATCCATCAAAACGATCAATCTGTGGCATCTTGAACCTATCGGGCAATGTCACGGCCACGTCGGTATATCCGTCCTCGATATCCGGAATAGCCTTCACCCCCTAGGATTTCTTGAAAAGCTTCTCGAGCTTACTCAGCTTCAGTGCTGTATGGTCTATTTCGAACTCGAAGGGAGAGTCCGGGTGGTTGACGGGTGTATATGCCTTAGATAGTTGAGGCAGAAGCGGGGGCAGAGCTGGCCCCGTTGGAAGGCCTGCGTCCTCCTGAATGTTCTGGACGTTGGGTAAGGTGTTCTGGATGTTTGGTAGGGTATTCTGAACAGTAGGTGCCTGTTCGGGTAATGGGGCCCCTGGTGGAGGAGGAGCTTGATGTGAAACAGATGCCGCATTCTACTGTTGCAGTCTAGTGATCAGCTCGGCCTGTTGGGCCATGATTGTGGCCTGTTGCTTGGAGAACTCCGCTTGGCGGGCAGTGTCTTCTTGCATTTGTTTCATGCTCTCATGCATTTGGCGCATCATTTCCTCTATCCCGGCCATATTTTGTTGGTCTTGCTGGCTGACCGGTATGTGTATTTCTATAGTGGAAATTGGAACCTCAGTCCGACTATTTGCTGCTAAAGTAAACCACTACCCCGATAATCCCTGCTCTGACACACTGCGCCTCATTGGCCTCCTTCTAACAACTGGGGGTAGAGAGTGGAACACTGGATGTCCATCAACCAGATCCTCAGATCGATTGAGCCGACGACCTCTTGTCCAAAGTGCTTGGGGAGTATCTCTTTGGGTTGGAAGCAATTGTGCTAAAGCGCCCTAGCAAAAAGACAAATAAAGCAAAAAGGAAATAAATAACCAGATAAAATGAACAGCATAACAGCTTAAGGTAAATACACAACACACAGTCGGGCATACAATACACGGTTGATAAGCTGTATACACACTGTCCTCAAACACTGATCATTCTCCCTGAATCACTATCTCTGTAAACTGAATCCTGATACCCGCAGGTAACTAATTCTCAAATAAGCGACCGATGCCCGAACTGATGCCCAAACTCATGAAGCGATACATGCATTCCTGTGAGGCGCACTCTAACAAGCACATGAGATAGCGAGCCAAAACACCCCTATGTTGGGGTAGGGTTTCCCTACCCTATTTTGTTAGGAGCTAGGGCTTCACTACGCACGCAGCGGTTTCAAACAACTTATAAACGGGTAAGCAACCTGTCCTAGTTTGGAATGGTCACTATGGATCCGAATATGCACTAGGTCGAATGGTCAAAAGGGTGCCCTAAAACCGGGTTTGTGTTCCCTATCTTGGCGAGCTCGTAATGGTCGACCTTATGGTCATGCCTTGACAAGACAAGCCTCCCAAACCGTTCGGGAATAGCGAGATGGCAAACCACGGTGTCCTAGGCGCACCAATGCAAATGCAATGCAAAGAAACACACAAGTCTTGATCAAAACCGGATATCATGAGTTCGAGTCAAGTTCTCTAACTCCCCAGCAGAGTCGCCAGAAACTGTAACAAGCCCCGAATGCCCCGGGAGGGTGAACTCCCATTCCATTCGTATGGGGTCACTATAGCTCGGACTCAAATTGTCACGGTTTGTAATCTGAGCCAAAGAGTCCAAATCCGGCAAATCGTTTTGAGAAAACAGATTTTTAGAAAAGAAGTGCCAAACATGGACTTTGCGGAATCTGAGTCGCCACCTAAATATTTTTTAATGGGGGAATTTAGGAAACCCTGACTCGGTGCCAAAGGCCACGTGTCCGTCATCACCAAAGTTGCCTCGACTCGGGAGCTTGGGTACGATTGGGGAAGGTCACTTCGTGAGCACCCCCGCTCGCCCGATCAAAGATCGGCCTCTACTAACCATGATATCTATTTTTGAAAACATTGTGCATTCTTATTCTGGTTATTGGCCTAGAGTTGCTATGTGATGTGCACAACATACAAGTATAGACTGGATCGCCTAAATTGGAACAAAACATTTCATGTTTGTTTATTTGAAAATGGTTTGATGGTGCTATTCGCAAGTAGGCTAAGACGTGGATTTGCAACCCTCGAGTGGGCTTAGAAAAACATGATTTTGCCACTATCTAGTGGGCTTAAAAGTTACAATCAACGCATTGTTCCAATTCAAATAACCCAACCTTCACCCACAGGCATTCAGGCAGTTATATCACATAAGCACATAGCCTCATGGTAAGCATGCTATTCATGGCAGTCACTCACACGCATGCAATGATGCTAAAGCATAAAAACTTACAGAGTACTCCAAGCCAAAACAGAAGCTAATTAGAAATCAATGCATGATCTTAACTATACAGAAATGCGTAATGCAACACATGCAAAATGCAACTAAGATAGGCTCGGCTATTCTAAAAATGGCATATGAAATGCTACAGCTAACATGTATTCAACTTGGAATTGAAATACAAATGCAGTTAGTATGATGCGCCGAGCCCGGTGCATGCAAGACAAATGAATGAATGCAAACATGCTATCATATTGTATGCTAATTGAAACATGCCCTAATCTAACCAACATAAGCAGGTAAATAAAAGGGAGAAAGACGTGGGGTTGGAAGACATACATCACACACACGCACACTTATTACAGTTTTGCCCTCGCACAGAGGGTCCGAAAGAATAATACAGTCCGAATAAATACAAAATCCTAATTAATTAACAAATTAACTAAGAAAAACAATAAACTAGCATGCAAGCTAGGGGACTGCCTTGACTCTGCTCCGGATGATGAATGATGGATGCTCGGGTTGCCTTGGTCGGAAAATCCACTGTGATGCCCCAATTAGCCTCTGTTTTGCAATGATTTTTTGGAAAGCCCAAGCCTCAGAAGACTGCTGATTTTTGATTTGCTGTAACAGAGAGCAAGAAAGGGGCATAGCAATGTATTTTCACAAATGTATGCATGCCTCAATCCTCGTGCCACCAATCACGCATATTGATGCATGATAGCCGAGGAGTCGAATTGCACCACTCAATATGGAATGAATGCATATGAAGACACAACAAGACCTAACCCCATCATGGATAATCCGGAGTGTCGGTGACTGGAGAATTGAGACACGTTCCGTCACTCGAGTCTGAAGCGTACCTCGTTTCCGTGCCAGCTAACTCCTATCCCGAGCACAATGCAATATGCATGGCATGCATGAATGCAACTAAGATACAACCTAACATGCACAATGCTATGAAATGGCATACACGATGCACAAGGTAACATGGCATACATAATGCGCTAACATACAACCTAGCATATGCAATGCTATGAAATGGAATGGCATACACAATGCATAATGGACTTACACCGACATGAGTGGACCTCAGCCACACTCACATAAGAGGCCATTAGATGAAAATGAGATGCTCGAGATGCGTGCACACGTGCACGCAAACCGATGACTGAACCTAAGGCACGAATGCCACTCTAACAAGGCATGGCAAAGCATGGAACATGGCATACAACCGTGCAAATTTCAGAGGCAATAAATGATGCAAAAACAGCCCGAAACATGGCGAAATGACACCCGATGCATGAAATGGTCCCGAAATGCAATATTAAGCACATGAAATAACATGTAGCTATATCAAACCTGCATAATTTGAACATGAAGCATGAATATAGAAGTAAGGTAGCCCCAAGACAAGCACATTTACAGTTTTAGGCAAGGCCAAACAGTGAGCACAAATGGGGCTAAGCTAGCATGCAAAAATGGCCCCGAAAGCAAGATAATGAAGCAAGTGATGGCTGCTGCTGCTAAAAAGAGAAGGGCCCTTCTACAATGTTGAAGAGGGGCCCAAAATATGATGTTTTACAGTTTATGACAGACCACAAAAAACAGACACAAGTATGGAAAAACTCTCATTCAAGAAATAGGCCAAAATGGAGACAAAGAAGCAACTGATGCATGCTGGCCCTAAAAAGGTGAAGGCCCTTCAACAAAGTTGAAGAGGGGCCTAAAATATGACCTTTTACAGCTTATTATCAGACCCAAAACAGTGTACAAGTATGCCCAAAATATTATGCAAAATAAGGCCAAAAAAGGAGCTATAACACAAAGTATAAAAAAAAATGCTCCAAACAACAATGGACCCTTAATGAAACATGAAGAGGGGGTCAAAATAGGGCCATTTTCAGTTTGGACCAAAGTCCAAAAACAGAAGAATAAGAGGCTAACAAATCATGCAAAAATGGGGCCAAAAGTGGGATATAAAGGAAAATGGAAAAAGGAGGTCCCAAACAGTAATGAGCCCTTCAATAATGTTGAATAAGGGCTCAAAATAAGCAACTTCACAGTTTACAACATGCCTCAAAAAATATTATACACAGGCCAAAAATAATATGCAAGAAAATGGCATACAAGAGAGGTAATGAAGCAAGTTCCAAAAGGAGGGCTCAAACAGTGAGAGGCCCTTAATGAAACATGAAATAGAGCTCAAAAAAAATGCTATTTTCAGTTATGGTTGGAGCTCAAAAGTGTAAGCAAGAATAGCTAAGAAAGCATGCAAAAATGAGCTCAAAAGAGGGGAAAAGTAACTCACCCTTGTAGACCAACTCTTTAGCAGCCTCTTGGTCCAAAATGCAGCACTCCTAGCCTCTGGAAAGAACCTCCAAGCTTCTGTAATGGAGTAGTGATGTGGTGCTAGGTGATGGTGTGGAAATGGGTGTAGGAACTTAAGGGTTTTGAGAGTTGAAGTGTAGAGGGAGAGAGATACAATGCTAGAGCTCCAAGGGTTTTCTAACCCTAAACTAGACACAGGAGGTTGGTTATATAGGCAAGAGAGGGGAGAAAATGGGGAAAAAGGGAGGAAAACAATCCAAGTTTCCTCCAAAAAAGGTCCCCGAATACCAAATCTGGGGGAAAAAGGCCATATTTGGATTGAGCAGGTGCGAGGGTTGAGCCAGGCCAGCTATCTTGGTTGTAGGTGGCGGTCGGCCACCCCCATGGCCGATCGGCTAGGGGTCAAAAGGCCAAGTGTAATTCTTGGCCGACCACCACAAATTGGTGGCCTCCGGTGTGCTCAACACACAATGGTCAAAAATTGGCAGCAGATGAACAGAGAGAACAACCCACTTTTAGGAGGGGTTCAAAGGGTCAATCACAATTACTAGCCGACCATATGATATTGATGGCCTCCCAAGTGTGTACAACACAAATATGTGGTTTGGAGCTGGGAAAAGTGACCTTAGGGTGGTCTACATTGGCTTTCAAGTGTGAAAAAGCAGGCGGGAGGCGACGAGGAAATATAACTGGTTGCTGAAACAATTACTGGCCTCCCACCCTTCTACGACCTTCCTGGTGATGAAACATAGATCCCTGCCAAAAATGAACGCAAACCGATGCAAAATGAAGGTTCGGGGGCCGAAACGCGCAGTTCGGAGCCCCGAAAACAGGCTATTAAGCACCGGGAGTGGTGTTCGACCACGAAGTTGGTCTCTTAGACCACAGTGTCCCTCAAAAGGGATTAAATAAGATACATGCCAAAAACTGGGGCAAATAGAAGTGGTTAAGCGGTCCCGAACCGAGGCACACGGCCTGACGGCTCCGAAAATCGGGAACCGGGCTCCGGAATGGGAAAAAATGGCCTATGACCACGAAACGTAGCCCACGGCCATTAAGAGATGATCTACAAGACCTCTCCCTCCCTTTGGGAAGAGAAATAGAGAAAACCGAGCATGGTTCACAAACCGAGGCAAAGTACAGAAAGAGCCCGGAAGTCCGGAGGCAAGGCCTGCAGCCGAGACTCTGAAACCTCTGAACAAGCACGACATGCAATATCACCAAGTGCTCCATCAGTGACGTCTGAGTCTTAAGGTCGGTCAAAAATGGGGTGTCTACACATACCCCAAGTATTTAACAGGAAAAAGTCACCAAAGTGATCTTTAGTATCAGATTCCATATTAATATAGAGTTTACGTAAAAGCAATTCACCTTTTTCAAAATATAAAAGCAAATTACTAGTGTATATCTTGAGTTTCTTTGTCATGTTAGAAATTTAAATATAATCCTAGCTCTGTTTAAGAATAAATGGTTTCAACCATCAAACTTTACTTACCAATTTGGTTGGAGATTACGCAACAAATTTACAACACAATGTGCTTTGACATCAGCTTATTGTAACAGTAATCTCCTCAAATTACAAATTATCAAGAATAGGTTTCCAAGTACTCCTCCTGCTTGGATTAGCCCCCAAAGGTTGTTATCTTTTGCTGGGTGCTTAACTCTTATTAAATCAGTAATGTCTAATCTGCCCAACTACTATCTCTCACTGTTTAGAATCCCTGCTGGAGTGGCAAAGGAAATTGAGAGAATGCAATCTGCATTTCTTTGGGGTGGATCCGATCTCAGAAGGAAACATATGGTTCGGTGGGAGGTGGTTTCTAAAAATAAGAAATTAGGTGGGTTAGGGTTGAGGAGGATTAAAAGTTTCAATCAACGTCTCTTGCTGAAATGGTGGTGGAGATTTGGTGTAGAGAATAAATGCCTTTGGAAGGAAGTGATTTGCTCCAAGTATGTGTCATTGGATGGAAGATGGACACCATAGTTAATAGGCAGAGAATCCAAGATCTGGTCGGATATTATTCAAGTTATACTGTCCAATCCAGAGCTGCATCACTTTTATATCACTAATTCTCAGATTGTTCTGGGGGATGGGAGGAGAGTTCGATTTTGGAGAGACAAACGGATGAGTAATGTATGTCTAATGGAGGAATTCCCAAGGCTCTTTTCCTTATCTAATGATAAAAATGGTGAGGTAAGGGTGTTCTTTGAAAAAAAAAAGAGAAGAGAATGGTGGCTGGAACATGGACTTTAGAAGACCTATGTTGGTATGGGAGGAGGAAGAAGCTAACAGACTTTTTCCTTTGTTGAACTCTACACCAATTCTATGCAATACCAGATCTGATGAGCTCAAATGGGGTGCAGACCCATCTACTCTTTTTTCTGTTTCTTCAGTATATCTTTAGAGTGAATCACATTTGGGACCTATATTACCAGTGGCTGCGTCAATTGGAAATAATTTTGCTCCTCCAAAAGTGCAATTTTTTGGGTGGATGGCTTGGCTGGGTAAGATTAAAACTTCGAGTTTCCTCCATAGAATTGGAATTCTAACAGGGAATGTAAATCTTCATTGTGTTTTCTGTCATAATGAGATTGAAACTGTGGAACATATTCTATTGTACTGTCCTTTTGTTTGGTTGCTTTGGTCCAACATTGTTCGATGGTAGGGTATGCAGTGGTTGCTACCAGGTTCAGTGAATGGACTGTTGAATTGGTGGGATGGTTGTAGAATGAAGAAGCTATAAAAGAAAGTTTGGAAGGTTCTTCCTCTGGCTATCCTCTGGTCTACATGGAAGCATAGAAATGATTGCATCTTTAATGGTTCTCAACCAAACTTGGAAGACCTGTGTGAAATAGTGAAGGTTCGTGTAGCTATGTGGCTCAAAGCCTCACCAACTCAGTTGGAGTTTTCTATTAATGACCTGGTCTTTAATCTGCCACAGGTGAAGTTCTGTATTAGAAATGGAGGTTGAGTGAAGAAGTGTTTGTTTTGGCTGGTTGGTTGTTGGTGTGATTGGTGTTCATGGTAGTTCAGAGCTTGCCAGGTCTGATGTCTGCTCTACTGGTATTTGATGTTTGTGTTTGCAGTTCCTGCTGGTTTTGAGCATACATTGCAATTCTGCTTCTGCTGGTATAGGCTGTAGAGTTATTTCTAAATAAAAACTATGTATCATGTTCTTTGTATGTCTGCCTTCAATGTCTAGCCGTGGCTAGCCCATTGGATGATCTGATGCTGATTTGGGTTGAACAGAAGTGTCCAAGAGTCTAATACTGCAGCTTGATCTGTATGTTGTTAGCAGTGATGGCTTGGTATCTTGTTTTGCGTATTTGTTTTGGCGTTTGTGCTTTGCGTAGGATCACTAGTGTTTGCTCTATTGCTTCAGTTGGCTGATTTGATATGTCTGGGCATGTTGGACCTGATCTGCTATAATGTAGAATGCTGAAAATGAGTAATTTGTGCTGAACTGCTGTAGTATGGAATTGAACTGCCTTGGATTTGTTGTCTTGGCCTTTGAAAGGAGTGTTCTTGTTACGTTACCTTTGTCTTATGGTTACTACTCGCTACCTTGGGTGTTTATGCTGCACCAAGGGTGAGTGCACCTGCTTTGTATGCTTCCATTGCTGGCCAACTAGCAGCAGGTGAGTTCTGGGCTATCATTGGCTGAGTCTGGGTTGTTGGCTTGTTCTGGGCTGTCATTGGCTTGTTCTGCCTTGTTCTGCCTTGCTCTGTCATAGGCTGCAAACTATTGTGGGTAATAGTGGGCAAGTCCTCATGTGTCTTAGAATCACAAAGTCTCTCGGGTCATGGCTTCAACTCAACAAAGGTTGATTACGGCTGCTGAAGGAGGAGACATCAATGGCTTGTATGAGTGCATAAGAGAAGACCCATATATTTTGGATAATATAGATAACATCCCTTTTGTTGATACTCCCTTACACATAGAAATGATGAACTTAAAGCCATCATTTGGTATGAAGCTGAACCTATGGGAAGAAGTTTGGTGTTGGGTGGGTAAGCTGGATACAAGTTTGCTCAGCAGTGGTGCTCTGCTTATTTACTCTGTTTGTTTTGTTGGGTGTGTTGAACTAATAAGCTGGGCCGGTTTACTGCTGTTTAGCTTTGCTTCCCTTTTGTTTTGTTGTTTTTCTTCCTCCTGTCGAGTTTGGTGCCTCACCAAACTCTGGGGTTGAGCTTGCAGATGATTGGGCTATCTTCTTGGTGCCAACCTAGTTGGGATCGGGTTAGGTCGCTATGATGCATGCTGCTCTCCCCCTCCTTTTTGATGTAATTCCATCTCTTGTATGGTTTTTTTTATCAGTAAAGGTTTTTTCGCTGATCAAAAAAATAAAATGATTAAACAGTTTAAACTTAATGTCACATGGCCTGTTATATGGGTAACTTGAATTTGAATACAAAAATGAACAACAAAGAAGGAAATTAATCCTAAAAGACATGTTTCCCAAATGAACATTACAGTGAATATTAAGAACAAATCTAAAAGTGGCTTCAAAACATAAAAGAAGTTGAAGTATCCAACAGAAAAAGTCACCTTGTTAAATTATTAAATTGTAATATTTAATATGTTCCTAAGTGGGTAACCGAAATGAAGAAACAGTGAAAGCTGTAGAGGCTGTTGTAAGCCGCATTGAATTGCGGCTGTATGGTGCAGCATACACAACACGGTGGATCAGTGCAGTATCAGATCAGAACTATGCATGTATTCTTAATAGAGAAGTATCTTAGCTGATAGGAAAACATGACATGAAGAAAGCCACACAACATAGCTTTATTGGTTGTTTATAAGGTTGCTTTCACTATATAAACCCAGAGTTTCTTCTACAGACCGTGAAAAAGTGGTGATGAAATTTGTCACCAAAACATGCTGGACAAGCAACTTTCAATGGGGCCCACCTCATTTTTCAATAATAATAAAAAATAATTTTAAAGAAACAACAATAATAATCGACAAATATAAATTCGTTACACTTTTTGAGACCACCTTTTCATTGCCTTTGAATTTTTCCTATAAATCTATGCCATGTAAGTTTTAGAAATATGTGAAATACAGAAAAGTTTTGTGATCTCATCAAATAAGGCACTCAGGCTCTCTCTCTCTCTCTCTCCCTATATATATATGTCTAATATATATTAATTTTCAGTCTTGGGTTTCAACTCTCTCTCTAAACATATATTACATTTTGCACCCAATACACCTTTGCGATCTTACGCATAAGCCTGGGATAACCACAATTGCCTTTGACAAGGCAGTTACATTAGCAAATCCATAGCAAGAATCACTATTAAGACAATGCCAGAAGAAGCATCCTATTGGGTTAAATCATAGAAGTCAATCATAAAATCATTAAAATAGAAACTAGGTTATTAATATGTACATTTAAATTTAAATTTATGTCTTCACTTATTTTCCATGAACAAATCAAGAAGTGTAAAACTCATGTTGATCAAAACTAGTACAATTTTCAAGTCCTTGTCATCAGTTATTTTGTTACTTTGGATTAGTTGGAAAGGACAAACACTTCTATGAAGGAGGTGTGTCATGTTGGACACTCGTGTCAACCACCGACACTCTACTGATACTCCTAAAAGTGTGGCCGATACTCTTTCATAATATTGGACACTTCAGCGACACTTCTTGAATCCTCTTAACACAACCTATGTGATTAATCTCTTCATAATAATAATGCTCAGCATTTTTTGGAAGGAAACTTGTGCACTCTAAATATGTTTTGAAACATTTATAAAATGAATACAACATATATATTTCAATTTTCTACAATTGTTTTTGCATTCTTTAAAATGCAATTGTTACATGAATGATATAATGCTTAAGTAATAGAATATATATGACTTTTGAATTTTAATTACTGCAATGTTACTTTTTTTTTATTACCTTTGAATAAACTATCAATATATTAGATATATAATAATTTTTTAACGTGCCTCTAGCGTATGCTATTCTACATTTTTTTGAAAATAGCCTCGTCGGCATGCTCATGTTGTTTCATATGTCAATGTTATTGCCTACTTAGTCAGTAATACTAGGTATAATGTCAACTAAAGGCACGAAAATTAACTCACAAGAATAGATTCTAACCCAGTAGTAACCTTCAAGAGGAAAAAAAGGGGGAAATATGTAGATAAGTATAACAGTAGTAGTCCTTAAGGCTTAGTTTGGTTAGATAGAGAATACGAGAAAGTGAAAGAAAAAGAAAAAAATTATTTTTTTATGTGTTGGTTTAGATAGTCCAAGAAAGTAATGAAAAAGGCTTCTGATTTCAAGCAAAATATATAGGAAATTTTATTTTTTCCACAAAACTTGACAATACTTATTCTATTTTCCTTTTTACTCATGCTTCCCTCCACAACTCCTATTATGCAGTGATTTAACTTCTTCTATCATATTATTGCAAAATTTTCATCATATTCAAATGCATGCAAGAAAGTAAATTTTCATTTATCTTTCCTTTTTTTCACTTCACTTTCTATTATTTGTTTCTTTCTAAACAAGTGGAGCCTAAGGCTCCTTGCAAATGCCCAAATTTTATGCTTCACTAGGGTTATTTTTTAGGGAAGGTGCCCAGTCATAGACATTATTGTACCATGGTTATAAATATAATTATGAACTATGATGCACGGACACGGACACGGGACACAACACGGACACGGGAAAATGCAAATTTTCAAAAAATAGGGGACACGACACGCTGGGGATACGTTCAATATATATAATTTTATTTATTATATGTAAAATAAAAATATATGAATATTATTTATTTATTTTAATATCAAATATTATTCACAAATTAAAATTTTCTTATAAATAAAAATAATTTATTTAAACAAATAATAATATCTAAAAAATAGAAAAAAGGAAAAGAAAAAAAAGAGGTTTGTTCAAATATATATCTAAGTATATAATATATATACTATTATTATTAGTATATAAATATATATATGTATATATATTATTAGTATATTATTATATATGCATATATATTATTAGTATATAATGTATATAGCAATCGATGGTCAACGAGGGCGCCGAAACACCATAGCGAGAGAGAGAGAGAGAGAGAGAGAGCAGAGAGGGAGATGGCACAGATGAGGAAGACGAGGAAGACGACGCAGACTATCGATGATCTAGGGCTTCATTTCAACAGGTTATTCACCCCCTCTCTCTCTCTCTCTCTCTCTCTCTCTCTCTCTATGTTTGCAAAAGGTTAGGGTTTCTCTCCCTCTTTGTCCATAGCGTGTCCAACAGTGTCCAAACGAGTGTCCGGCTACAAAAATTCAAAAAAAAAAAAGGGACACGTTGGGTAGAGTATCGGACACGTGTCCACCACGTGTCCGTGTCTGACACCCAAACATTGCCTTAGGAGATGTGCCTATGCTACATAGATTATGAACATCTCATATAAGGAACTATTTGGTATTAATTTATAGTTGGAATTTCTAACTAAACAGAAACTAGACTATTACATGACGTAGATAGAAGAAATAGACATAAACTAGACAATGCACACACAGTTGCAAAAATAAAAATGACCAAACAACTATATAATCAAGAAGTAGTACACCATACTTCTAATCCTAGGATTGTGTATCTCAGAGCTCTACAAAGCTCTTTTCTCAAAATTTGTAACCCTATGGTTTAGAGGAAGCTACATCTGCAGGTAGAGATGGTATGTGGCAAATATGCTTTGCTTATCAAAGAATCAAACTAATGACAGTTCCACGAAATTATAACGATCAATGAGAGCCGAGAGAAAAAAAAGCAACAACACAGGGCTATTCTCGAATAATTGAGATCGTAATCGTTCATTTTAGTCAAATATTGAGTAGCAAACCATAAATATCAAGTGCCTTCAATTCTAGATAAATAATTTTCTCTATCGTGTATATTAGTGCATCAAGTTAAATACACAAGTAATCTTTGAAAAAAACGGGTTTTAAGGCGGGTTGAACATGCACTTTGGGTCCCAAGGCATGATACCAAAAAATGTTTGATTTTATGCAAATTTACATACATCTATCTAGTTAGGCCCATGTCATTGGTTTGGCTATTCATCACTATGGTCGTAAATTTGGACGAGTGAGTTAACTGGCCTATAAATACACGTAATACTAATATCTACCTAAGCATATGGTTTATAAGCCTAAGATAATATGATCAAATCCCAAGCTTGCAAAGTAGTTGCAGAGAAAGCAGATCCCAAACATGTACATAATGTGGATTATTTAGGGAGAGAGGAATCGTAGGTCCTTCAATGGCATAGAAATTCCATTGCATAGATTGAAACGTATATTTGAATTTTTTTTTTTTTTTTTTTTTTTGGTTTGTTTGTTTGTATAGTTGGGAGCTAGGTACAGGATCCCAACACATGTGCATAATGTGGATTATTTGGGGAGAGAGGAATCGTAGGTCCTTCAATGGCATAGAAATTCCGTTGCATAGATTGAAACGTATATTTGAATTTTTTTATTTTTTTGATTTGTTTGTTTGTATAGTTGGGAGCTGGCTTTTAAGTATTGGCTAATACGTACTAGGATTTTGGATTTTGAATACCAATATATGCTAATATTGATATGTATTTGATACCAGTATTTAAAATCATGATTGAGAGTTAGGTGTTATAGACCCTTCTCATGACAATCTTTGAATTTTGTAGAACTTTTTTTATACACATGGAGGTGTACAGGATTTTTTTTTCTTCTCTTTATTCCTTTATATACAGCTGGCATTCTTTTTATGCCATCTTCAACCAATCATTGTAATTGCTTGTCAAAAAAAAATGAGTGGAACAGAATACCGTATGAACAGTCTTCTGTCAACAAATAATTTAATAAGAAAATTGAATCTAGGAAAGTCATTTAACACATTATTAAGGTCACATGTATCACTACGTATAAGTTGTAACAAAGGTGTATCTTTTTCAACAGATTTAAAAGGTTTTTTAGTTTGTTTAGCTTGTATACATACTTGACATCTTTCCTTTAAATTAATTACAGATTTTGGAATTAATTCTAAACTCATCATTCTTTTAACAGTGCTCAAATTTACATGCCAAAGTCTACCATGCCAAGTGTAACGCCCTCAAAATAACAACATAAAACCCAACAATAGAGACATGCATTAATATATAAAAGATCCACATTCTTCCATTAGCAGAGTTTGCTTACAAAAGTATTACAAGTTAACAACAAAAGCAAATGCCCTAAAGGCTTACAGCTTTCCAAGTTAATACTTGGTTACAAAAAGGTAGAGTACTAACTCATTTACACATTAAGCCCTTGGCTTGAATTTACATGTAATACATCAAAAGAAAGACAACAAAAATCTGCCCCGACCCTAGCCTCCCAAGCTATGTCCTTGGAGGCATCTTTCTGCACGAAAATGATGTTCCCATATAGGGTGAGCCACAGCCCAGTAGAAATATACTAAACCAGTTATGAATAATGACTAAAAGATTAACAGTTGATAGACGGTCAACACTTTTACACTTCTTCATAACACATTACAATTCCAAGACTTTCAAGCCTATGTTCAAGTTAATCTCCATTTTCATTTAATTCTCAATTCATAATTCATGGCTCAGAACCTGGCCACACAACTCATATGAGACAATAACTCATATTAACCACTTACAATTTCATTACTTCCACAGATATGCATACTAGCTATATCAAATTCCCAAGACAAGCATACGAGCTCTATCTACGGAGTCCATCCCCTATCTTCTCCCAAACAACATCCGGTTTAGAGGTACATCCCCTATCTTCCCCTAAACCGTGGAGTATATCCCCTATCTTTTCCAACACAACACAATGCATATAAACAACAATTATACACATCACAAATCAATACATAAAGTTAATGTATTCTTCAACTATCATACTCAATGACACATTTCAATGATTGGTTTTAGTTTACCTAATCATCATGCATTGTCTACAACAATCAAGACTATCCTCCACCGATAGCCCCAAAGCAGATATTTCTAAACAGAAAATAAATGCACAAAATGGATATTTAAATCAACATTTCCACTTCAATTCCTCATTCCTCATAATTAATCATATCAATTAATTTAATCAATGTAATTAGGGCATTTTCCATAATTGACATTACAACCCTTAAGGTTCCATTTCCATCAATGTTTCAACATTAATCCCATGTTTCTACACTAAACATGCCTCTAGGTTCAATATAAATAAAAAAACCCCAATTTTTGTAAAATTACACAAAGGCCCAAAGTTTCTCAAAATTACACTACAACTTCCAACACATCAAAATGCTAAAATTGAAAGACAAAATCCATAAAGAGGAGTAGGATATCCCTACCTCAAAGTTTGAGCTCAAAAGGAGATGAAGACCCAACACCCAACTTGCTCCAAAGCCAAATATTTTCAGATTAGATCGAAGCCCAAGTCACCCTCTATCTTTTTAACAAAGCACTTAGGGTAGATTCACACCCTAGGGAGATGATTTCTTAGAGAGAAGGCAAGTCTAGAGAGAGAGGCTCTCAAATTTAGGGTTTGAAGATATAAAAGTTTTGAAAAAGTGAAGTTTAGATCGCTGTTGCGAACTGATATAAATAGGCTCGCTCGAGCGAAGGCTTGGTCGCTCGAGCGACCAGACACAGAAAGCCCTAGCTCGAGCCAAGAAGGCCTCGCTCGAGCCAACAACCCAGAAGCTCGCTCGAGCGAAGAAAAGCTCGCTCGAACCAAGAACTCGACCCTTCAGGTCTGCAACTAGACGCTTTCGAAGCGACAATCGCTTTCGCTCGGCGAAGACCGAACCAGATCGCTCGAGCGAAGGAAAAGCTCGCTCGAGCCAAAAATCATGGTGTTCGGAGTCCAAGACGCAATCGCCGCTCGAAGCGGCTTACTGGCTCGACCCACCAGACACAAAACTCAACGCTCGCTCGAGCGACCAACTCCTCGCTCGAGTGAAGGACAAAAATTCTGGGCAGCAATCCTTGGTTCCCAAACACAACCAACCTGAAACAAACCTGCCCAACACATCCTATAACTCAAATACAATATAGAAAAGGATGTAAACAAGACAATGCTCAACTATTAACATCCACGGACACATGTCCGGATCACTGTACAATAAGGGGTAAACCCGGGATCGCTATAACTAGAACATTCTAGATTAGCAATAGAAGAAGTAAAGAAAAAATAACATGCAATTTTATTTAAATCAGAATCCATAACATTAAGGCTAAACAAACCATCACGAAGATAACCTTTACCAATAAAGTTACCATTCTTAGTTTTTACAACTTTATTTGATTTAAAAATAACTTTAAAACCATGTTGAACTAACAAAGATGCACTAATTAAAATTTTCCTAATATCAGGAGCATGTAAAACTCCATCTAAGGTGATTATATTGCTAGATGTCAATTTCAACCTAACTTGTCCTTTCACCTAATACACTGGCCAAGCTCCCATTTCCCATGCTTACCGCTCTTGTGATTGATCCTGATAATAAGGTGAAAAAATATTTTTATCAGCGCACACATGAACATTAGCACCCGAGTCTATAAGCCAATCATTTGAGTTAAAAACAATATTTAACTCGGGATCACTAACAAATTACCTACTAGCAAGGTTAAAGTAGCTGGCCCCCACAATCACAACATTAACTTGTGGTTTAAGGGTTACTGGAGGACCACGGGCTTTATGGGGTTGACCTTTCCTATGATAACAATCTCTAGTAGTGTGATTAGTCTTCCCACATACCTAACAAGGCACTATTTCTCTCTGAATAATATTTTTGCCTTTTGATTTATTATAAGATTGTTATTCCCATTTTTGTGTGCACCATTTTTCTTGAAATTAAAAGGTTTGGGTTAAAGATTTTCTATAAAATGTGCCTTGGCTCGAAAATCAGAATTTAAAGACTCAGCTTGTTTTTCACGATGCTTTTCCTCAATATTTAGAGAAACTAGTAATTCATCAAAGGTATAATCATCATGTTTTTGTTTTAACATTCTACCAAATTCTGACCAAGATGGAGATAATTTTTTAATCAATACCAAAAAAATATCAGATAAATCCATTACTTTTCTTTTCAGATCATACAAAATATTTTGAAATTCATGCACTTGTTTCATAACCGATTTAGCATCAATCATATGAAACTCTAAATTTTTTTTAGCATAATAACGTTTCAGACTAGCATCTTCAAACCCATATTTAAAATCAAGTGCTTCCTATAATTCAATAGAAGTTTTTGTATTGCAAAAAATATTATAGATAGAAGGAGATAAAGCACTTAAAATCCTACCATGACAAAGATAATCTTTTTCATCAAAATCATCATCATTAGATTTTTTAGACGAAGTTGAATCCTTACCCATCTCAACAATTTCTACAACCTTAAAAGTTTCACTTTTTTCTTAATCCTTTTCTTTTTCAAAAACCTTTTCTTTTCCTTTTGAAACAGTAGCTTTAAGCTATGAAGCACGGAAATGGACACGGACACGAATACGGACACGGACATGGACACGGATACGGACACGTGATACGGCAATTTCCAAAAAATGGGAACACGGACACGACGGGGGACACGACAAATTTTTTAATTTTTTTTATCAATATTTTTATTTTAATACATCAATTATTTTATTTATTTTTTAAATAATGCGTGCATATTAATTATTTTATTTTATTTTATATATGTGTTTTTTTTTTATTAATATGTATAAATATATAAGATACAAAATATGTTTTTTTTTATTAATACATATATATTGTAAGTATTATATCTTATATCTATTATAAGGATTATATCTTATATATATATATTATAAGAATATCTCATATATAGTTCTATACACTTGTACAGATGTATAAGATAAGACTGACGAAAAGGCGAGAGAGAGGGAGAGAGAAGGTGAGAAACGCAACTGGATGGAGGTCATTGTCTGGTTCGAAGGCCATCGTCGACTGGTTCGAAGGTTCGACGCGATCTGGTTCGACAAAGAGACGTGACTGGATCGAGTGAGAGACGTGATCTGGTTCGACTGGTTCGAAGGTCATCGTCTTCTCTTCCATTCGAAGGACAAGCCGACTAGGTTTGTTTTCTCTTCTCCTTTACTCTTCTTCTTCTTTTCCGTTTGTGTCCAGATTTGGTGGACACACGTGTCCCCGCCGTGTCTCCGCTGTGTCCCCTGCAAAAAAGTAATTAAATTAAAAGGACACGCCAACTAGCGTGTCTCGTACGTATCCCCGGCGTGTCCCCGTGTCTGACACCGCCACGGCATCAAATTTGACGTGTCCATGCTTCATAGGCTTTAAGAATCACTGAATAAAGACCCAAAGTGGTTAACCAAAATTTCATCTGTTGTTGCCAACATTTAAAATTTTGACTATTAAACTTCTCAGGCTTGCAGGAATCGGTTTCATCAAATCCCATATATTTTTTTTCAAAATAAAATTATAATCAATACACCAAATTCTAACAAAAAATCCTAATTATCGTTCCTAAAAATGTTAAAAAAATTAAATAGGATTTATTATTAGAATAAAAATACCAAACTAACAATAAACCAAAGACAACAAATAAATATTATTATTAGAGAGAAAGTTTGGAGAAGCCTGAATGGTGCTCGAGACACGCAGATTGCGCTCTCTTTAGGAATGATACACCCTCTTCTGCAATGAGTTGAATGGTGTTTCTCTTCCCAGATACGACCGTCCAAATCACTTGTGTGCAACAAAGTAAATTCACGAACTTTAAATTGCCCAACCCTCACTTGTAAACTCAATACAGTAAACTCACAAAGAAAATAACAGAGCAAAAGAAGAAGAGAAGAAAGACTTCCATTTTTGTCGGTTTAGAAAACAACGTTGAAGTCTTTTTTTTTTTTTTTTTTTGAAGCAGCAAAAAGAAACCTTTATTGATGATCAAACCATACAAGATGAGATTACATCAAAAAATGAGAGGAATGGGGGTTTGGAGAGGAACCAAACCGAAACAGGAAAAGAAAAGAAAGAGAAGAGAACAAGCAGAACAAAGTAGAAAAGCCAAAATGCAAACAAGGACCAGCAGCAAGAGAATCAGCAGACCAAAGTAGATGCAGAAGCATACCCAAGAGCAGATCACACACCAACAAACATGGGCAGCAGCAAGAGATTCAGCAGACCAAAGTAAATGCAGAAGCATACCCAGAACTTGTGACCAACCCCATCCTGACACAGAATTGAGAAGAACCTGAAGCTCAAAACAAAGAACCCATAACCATACAAGCAATGAGAATAGAAACGTAAACTAACCCATGCGAGTAGCCCCCAATGTAACTAACCCTGCAACAACAGATAGCGATCCCATTTCCTTTTCTTTGATTGTTGTATTCCGGACTTGGTTCCGTGGAGTTAGTGGTGTTGTATGTCTTGTTGTTATCCTTTAATTCCATATATATGAGTTTTAGGATGTGTTGGGCATGGTTGTTACAGGTTGGTTGAGCTTTGGTTTCCTTTCTTGTTGCCCGCTTTTTGGTGGTCCTCGGCGGGCCTTATTGCTTCGGCGAGGTTTACACACTCCCAGTATTTCGTGCCTCTGCAAAACTTCTACAGGTGTGTTTTTCATGCTCGAGCGAATTTTCTTACGCTCGAGCAGGTCGCGCTTGAGCAGGATTATTGGCGCTCGAGCAGGTAGTCTTTTTTGTAAAAGTTCTAGAAGAGCGTAATCTACGCTCGAGCGGACTAGTTTTCGCGCTCGAGTGGGGTGATTTGCAGTTGTGTCTTGGCGCTCGACCGAGCCTTCTTGCGCTCAAGCGGGTCCAGTTTCTGTACTTGACGCTCGAACGTCCTGTTCTCCGCTCGAGCGGGAATGTCGTATATCAGTTGATAGCTAGGCTATTTTGAATTACTTTTTACATCCTCACTCTCTCTCTTACTTTTCTAAAACCCATTTTGAGAGCTCCACTCTCTAGAATCTCCCTTCTCTCTAGGGTTTGATCTAGCTAGAGTGTTTCACTCCCTTGTTGTCTTTATAAAAAGTGTGTTGATTGTTGAGGGCTACGTTTTGATCCGAGAATCTTAGGATTTGGAGCACTTCGAGTTTTCTTCATCTTCTCCGTTTGAGCTCTAACTTCGAGGTAGGGATATCCTACTCCATCTTATGAGCTTTATCTTTAAATTTTGGCATTTTGATATGTTGGGGGTCGTTGGGTAATTTTGAGAAGATTTTGGGGTCTTTGTGTAATTTTCAAAAGATGGGGTTTCAAACATATAAACCTTTATGTATGTAATACATTGGAAAATGGACTTGGAGTTGGATTATTGATGAAAATAGAACCTTAGGGTTGGTATTGAGAATTTGGGAAAAAGCCCTAATTGTTGTGATAAATTAATTTGTATAATTAATTTTGGGAAATGAGGAATTGAATAAGAAATATTCAAATTGGAAAGGTATGGGATTAAAGGGTGTAGTTGGATTAATTTATCGCTTACCTCGACAGAATGTTGATATTTGATCCATTTAGTGCAGTTATTTTCTGTTTATAAATAACTGCTTTGGGCTATCGGTGGAGGATAGTCTTGATTGTTGTAGACAATGCATGATGATTAGGCAAACTAAAACTAATCAATTGGGTATGCTATCGAATACAGCGGTTGGTATAATACATCAAGTTTTGTGTTGATTGATTGAATTTGTATATGATAATTGTTTATATACATTGCATTATGTGGGAGGAGATGGGGGATGTACTACACGGTTTATTGGAAGATTGGGAATGGACCTCTAAACCTGATATTGTTTGACATTGATACAGCACTAAAATGTGTATCATTTGTAAATTATAGAAGTGTTTTGTTTGACATTAATATAACATTAAAATGTATATCATTTGTCTTGATTGGTTAAATTTGTATATGATAATGACTTATATACATTGTATTGTGTGGGAGGAGATGGAGGATATACTCCACAGTTTATTGGAAGATGGGGGATGGACCTCTAAACCAGATATTGTTTGGGAGGAGATAGGGGATGGACTCTATTGATACAGCTCATATGCTTATCTATTGAAGTGTTGATACAGCTCATATGCTTATCTATTGAAGTGTTGATACACCTCATATGCTTATCTATTGAAGTGTTGATACAGCTCATATGCATATCTATTGAAGTGTTGATATAGCTAATATGCTTATCTATTGCGTAGTATAAAGTGTTTAATATGAGTGTGACCTCATTTGAAAAAGAAGTATTGTTGATACGAGTGTTATCACATTTAAATTGTTTGGCCAGGTTCTGAGCCATAGTTATGAAATGAAAATTGGATAAGAAAAGGAAAATGGAATGAAACATGGACATCTTTGTCATGTAGTTGAAATGGCTATGAAAATGATTTATGTGAGCTAAACATTTATCAATTGCTAACGTTTTAGTTATTGTTCATATTATGTTTAGCATATCTCTATTGGGCTGTGGCTCACCCTATATGGGACATCATTTTCAAGTACATGTAGCATGCCACCTCCAAGGACGTAGCTTGGGAGGCTTAGCGGCTGGGACTTCTTTTGTGAATACATCTTGTATTATATGTTTATCAAGCCAAGGGCTTATTTTGTGTAATGAGATAGTACTCTCTTTTTGTAACCCAAGTGTTGACTTGGAAAGTTATAAGCCTATAGGGCGTTTACTTTTGTTGTCAACATGTAATACATTTTGTAAGAATACTCTGATGATTGTAATATAATATCTCTTTCTTATATCTTGATTGTATGTTATTATGGGTTTATTTTGAGGGCGTTACAACTTGGTATCAGAGCATACCGGGTTTGAATACTTTGGGTACGTGGGAAGTGATTAGTATCACAATGGGTTTGTCTCGCTTGTTAGAGACTTAAATGTAATGTTATGTGCTTATGTGATAACATGTTTATGTGACTACTTGGGTATGGGATTTAGTTTCTAGGATGTTGATTGGATCCTTGGGTTTCTGGTAGTCTTGTTGGAAAAGCACTTGATCAATGCTGTTTCTAACCGAAACTCTAGTAACGCCTCAGGACTATCATTATCCGAAAATGAAATTCGTAAGTGCTTATGTGTTTATGTGCTTACGTGGAGTGAATTACAGTTGTCCATGTATTAGGACGTGAGTGTTGTAGTTTTGGCACATCTGTGAATGTGCTAGCGTCTTCGTTACCTTTATTAGGATGTCAAGACGAGGACGAGGTGGTAGGCGACGTAGGCCTAGGAGGAAGGAGGTGCCTATACCAGATGAGATTCCGATGATGCAGGAGGAGGAGGAGCGGCAGAGAGGCTCCAAGAGGAGCCAGGAGGGGCTGGGTGGTGGTTGGACACAGGGGGGTTCTAACCATCAGCATTCTCAGGGTGGTGTTGCTAGATCGACCTTTCCAGTGCCGAGTGCAGGCTCGGGGAGAGGCAATCAGGGAGATATCACCTGTTTCAAATGTGGTCAGTTGGGCCACAAGTCTTCAGTTTGCCCACAGAGAGGAGGAGGTCAGGGAGCAGCTTCTTCATCGGCTCGACCTCAGGGCTAGAGTCAGGGCAGAGGCCAGCCCTTGTCTTGTTATTAGTGTGGTCGACCCGGGCACCTGAAAAGGATTTGCCTGCAGTTGAGTGCCATATCGGGTGCGTCTGGTTCTAGGTAAAGACAGAGTTTTCAGCTAGCTCAGTCTGTGCAAGCCTCGAGGGCCAATCCGAGAGCTTCGTCGTCCCAGTCTGTGCAACAATCTTTTGCTCCTAGGGGTGAGCAGGTAGATCAGGGGCCTACAGGGCGCGTGTATGCTGTTACCACATAGGACCTAGTACCGGCTCCATCAGTTGTGAGAGGTACCTTTTCTGCTTTTACCGTCGATTGCCAATGTGTTGATTGATACAGGTGCATCCCATTCTTTTATATTTGCTGTATTTGCATCTGTTTTAGGATTGGAGTTGGTACTGTTAGCATCTCCGATATGTGTTGTATCACCTATTGGGGGTGAATTGATTTTGAAACAAGAATGTAGAGGTTGTGATACAGAGGTCACCGATCGTCGGCTTCCGTTTCCTTTTGTAGTTATGTCCATGTCAGGATTTGATGTTATTTTGGGTATGGACTGGCTATCGTTATACCGGGCTGTTATCGATTGCTACCGTCAGAGGGTCACAGTATGTACCTTGAGCGCGGAGTGTTTCCATTTCTTGGGGGATCGGGTTGGTAGTGTGTTGCCACCGGTGTATCATCCGCGAGGGTGGAGTGAGCTTAGTGGTCTTCTTGCTAGCATTATGAGTAGTGAGTGTGATGAGACCCAGATTGTATTGCCGAGGGTGGTTTGTGAGTATTCGGATGTTTTTCCCGAGGATCTCGTTAGTTTGCCACCTCACTGAGAGATAGAGTTCCCTATTGATTTAGTGCCCGGCACAACGCCGATTTCTATGGCACCTTACCATTTTGCCCTAGCCGAGTTGAGTGAGTTGAAGATTCAGCTCCAGGAGTTGCTAGATAAGGGCTTTATCCGCCCTAGTGTTTCGTCGTGGGGAGCACCGACCCTCTTTGCTAAAAAGAAAGATGATGCCTTGAGACTTTGTATCAATAACCGAAAGTTGAATCGGGCTACGGTCAAGAATAAGTACCCTATGTCCCGTATTGATGATTTGTTTGACCAGTTGAAGGGTTCCCGTTGTTTCTCTAAGATAGACTTGAGATCAGGTTACCACCAATTGAGGGTTAGTGAGAAGGATATGTTAGGACCTTTTATTGTCAAAATCCTTGGATTAAAAACCAAGTTTGTATTTCATTAAGTTTTCCAGATTTTCAGTTTTTTGGTCTCCCCGCTCGAGCGGGGAAAGTAACGCTCGAGCGGGGATTGCAAGCTCTCAGCATTTCTGCGCCGACTGACAAGATACTGGATGGGGTGATTTCCCGCTCGAGCGGGGCAATGGACGCTCGAGCGAGAAGGCTGTATGAATCACAAAATCTTGAAGTCTCCGCTCGAGCGGACCGCGCGATGACAGTTTCTATAAATTCGCAGATTGGGTCTTTTTCAAGTACGACTTTTCCTAGATCTGTTTAGGGTTTTCTAGGGTTTTGATTGAAGTTTACTTCTGATGTTTTGTGAGTTTTCTTTGATGTTCTTGAGAGAGTTTTTAAACTTATGAGGTAAGATTCATACATCAAAGAGGTTGATACAACATATTCAAGAGAGTTCTCTTCGGTGGAATCCGAAGGTTATTACGTAGAGTTTCAAAAGGTGTTTGATACTTTACGTAGTCGTTAATTCGACAAGTGAAGTTGTGGTGTGGAATCAACTTCAAGATCAGTTCCGTGACGAAGGCGTGTTGAAAGAGTTACAGAAGATTCAGAGGCAAATTGACTGGGTTGGGTAATTTGTATGGTATCTTTGTAATCTTTTAGTTCTTCAGTAGTGGATTGATCGATGGCGGTTCGCCGTGGTTTAGATTACAATTGAAGGTTCTTCAATTGTGGTTTTTTCCACGTAAAAAATCGTTTGTGTCGATTTATTATTTTTTTCTTAAAAACAAACAAACTAAAATCACTCTCGTAAGTGCTTGATGATTTTAGGTTGTGTGTTTTGATTTGTTGGGATTTGGAATTTGTTAATCTTGATCTAGTCACGAATCACGTAGTTTTTCAGGATATTTCGAAGATGGCATTCCGTATGCGGTATGGCCACTATGAGTTTCTGGTGATGCCATTTGGGCTCACCAATGCCCTGGCAGTCTTTATAGACTTGATGAACCGGATCTTCCAGGAATTCTTAGATTGTTTTGTAGTCGTTTTCATGGTCAACATTCTTATATATTCACCTTTGGAGGAGGAGCACGAGGAACACTTGAGAGTGGTGCTTGAGTTGCTTAGAGCCCATAGGCTGTATGCCAAGTTTGGAAAGTGTGAGTTCTGGCTAGGGGAAGTTAAATTCTTAGGCCATGTGGTTTCTGGAGAAAGGGTGTCTATTGATACATCCAAGATAGAGGCAATGCAGGATTGGGCACAGCCTAAGAGCGTCTTTGAGCTCCGCAGTTTTCTGGGATTAGTTGGGTATTACCGCTGGTTTGTGAAAGATTTCTCCAGGCTAGCTTCGCCGTTGGCTAGGTTGACGCGACAAGGGGTCAAGTTTGTATGGAGTGAGACTTGCAAAAAGTCGTTCCAAGAGTTGAAGGTTAGATTGACCACCATTCCGGCTTTGATTATTCCGGAGAGAGGGTTGGGTTATGTTGTTTATTGTGATGCCTCACGAGAGGGTTTGGGTTGTGTGTTGATGCAAGAGGGGAAAGTGATAGCTTATGGCTCACGCGTCTAAAAATACGAGAGGAATTACCCTACACATGACCTTGAGTTAGCGATCATGATTTTTGCCTTAAAGATTTGGAGGCACTACCTTTATAGTGAGAGGTTCGAGGTGTTTTCAGACCATAAAAGTTTGAAGTACCTGTTTACACAGAGGGACTTGAATTTGAGGCAGAGAAGGTGGATAGAGTTCATTGAGGACTATGATTTTGAATTGCACTATCACCCGGGAAAGGCCAATGTTGTAGTCGATGCCCTTAGTAGGAAATCCATTAGTGATGTAGCTTGTATAGCCATCCGGGAATGGGAGATGTTGGGTGCACTTGGCAAGTTTGATTTGCTTCTGGGCGAATCCGTTGAGGCTGACCTTGTTTTCGTTGTTCTTGACCTACACTTGTGACTCGAGTGTTAGAGGCACAGAGAGGTGACCTTGAGGTAGAATCCCTCCGACAGAAGATCTCTGGTGGGAAGGTTGAGAAGGGTTTGTCTATGTATCCCGACTTGAGTGTGAGATACCGAGACCGTTTGTTTGTGCCGGAGTCTTACTGAGAGGAGGTACTCCGAGAGTTTCATCATTCACGCCTTGCGGTGCATCCGAGATATTCTTGAAACAATTCACGAAGGTACTACCTCTGTTAAAAGGTCAAAACTTCAACGTCTCACCTCAGCCTTTGAAACCCTTTTTATGCGAGACGATGAGACGTTTGATGATTTTTACGCAAAACTCAGTGATATCGTGAATTCCTGTTTCACTCTCGGTGAAAAAATCCCGGAAGCAAAAGTTGTTGGAAAAATTTTGAGGTCCCTTCCCGAGAGGTTCCAATCAAAGGTGACAGCTATTGAGGAGGCTCAGAATGTTGATACCCTCAAGCTCGATCAATTGGTTGGAAATTCTGAGACTTATGAAGCTCATCAAATTTCTAAGAAAAAGCAAAAAGAAACTATGGCTTTCACAGTACTCATGAGACTGCAAAACCTCCAGGATGAATTTGATCTAGAGTCCGAGATGACGGCTATGCTTACTAAAGCAGTTTAAAAAATTTGAAAAGAAGCCTAATTTGAGCCCCTATTTCAAAAGATAAGAGTAATGATAAACCCAAAATGTTCCACCAAAATTTGCTCAAACTCGAAAAGAAGATTGTAAGGGGCGAGTCGTGTTATGAATGTCAAGGGTTTGGCCATATGTCCCTTGAATGCCCTACGAAGAATCGGAAGAAAGTCTACACCGTAACTTGGGATGATGAAAGCGGTCGGAGCAAGAACACGAAGAACTGAATCTGGTGAAGATGGTGATAGTGCTTTCATGGCATTTTTGGGCCGATTTCTCAACCTCTTCCAAAGCCTTGAGAATCGGCCCGTGGTCGAACTTGCATCATGCTCCCACCTTTGATGGGACCAACTATCTCTGTATTGGAAAATCGAATGAGGGCTTTTAAGAGCCTTTGAACCAGAAGGTTGGCAAACCATTGAAGAAGATACAGAAGGTGCAGATAATCCGGGCAATCAGAGAGCCCTAATCATTATTCGTGGAGCAATTTCTAATGAAGAACAGCAACGGGTCGCTCACTGCACAAAGGCTAAAGATGCATGGGAAATTCTGAGCCAATTCCATGAAAGAGGAGATTCACCTCCACCTCCATCCAGCAACTTATCTGTCATGGTTGCCAGAGTGGACGAGGTCAAGAAGAATGAGGAGCAAAGAGAGGACGATGAAATATCTGAAGACCTTGATGAGATCAATGGCGATGAGCTACAACAAGCTTACGAGAAGCTGTACGAGGAATCTCTGAATTTGTCTAAAACCAACGACAAACTCTCTCTCAAGCTTAAAACATGCGAGAGTGAAAATGTCCGGCTCAAAGGAGAACTCTTGACAGCAAAACAAAATGTCATCAAGATCTCAAGTGACAGGCAAGACTTATGTGGAAAACTCCTAGCCTGTGAAACTGAAAGGAATGAACTTTTGAAGGTGTATTCCACATATGAAGAAAAGCTTGAAAGTCTTGAGCTGTCACAAGCTGCATTGGAAGAAAAAGTCAAACAGAAAGATGAAGAACTCTGTATTGCTCGAGCAACAATTGCCATGTGGAACAAAGGTTCCAGATCTCTAGAAGACATTCTCGGGTCTCAACAAATGGGTTCTGATAAAAAAGGACTAGGCTATGGTGCGACAGTTCAAAAGGGACAGGCCTCTACCTCACACAACTTGAAGACTCAAGCAAAGGGAAAATTGAAGGTAGACCAAGATGACTCTTTTCATCATCAAGCAAAAGCAGGCAAGATCAACAAAAGGGAGGTAAAACCTGTTTTTATTTGTCATCACTGTGGTAGGTATGGCCACATTCGTCCTTATTGTTTTGAACTGTTTGGTAAGGTGTCTCAAAAGGGCAGAAATTCTAATACTTTTTGGGTTAGGAGACAGCCTTACATGTCTAGGCGGAACACCAAGACTAAAAAGATTTGGGTTAGAAAAGATGATTTGACTTGTTTTGTTGCTCACACTGCTCTAAAAGCACGTGGCTCACACATGTGGTATCTTGATAGTGGGTGCTCTCGTCATATGTCCGGTAACAAATCCTACTTCACCTCTCTTGAAAAATATGAAGGAGGAATTGTTACCTTTGGAGATGGCGGCACTTCTAGAGTCATTGGTAAGGGCTCTATAAGTGTTGCTGGTCTTCCCAAGCTAGATAATGCCTTACTTGTTGATGGCCTTAAAGCTAATCTTTTGAGCATTAGTCAAATGTGTGATTCCCATCATGAAGTATTGTTTTCAAAAGATAAATGTGAAATTTTGGATAAAAAGGGAAATACTGTTTTACATGGGGTTCGCACATCTGATAACTGCTATGGAATTCTTACTACTAATGATCTCACTTGTCATTCTGCCATCATAAGTAACATTGATCTGTGGCATCAAAGATTTGGTCACATGAATTTCAAAGACCTAACTAAGATAGCCAACAAAGAACTTGTGAGAGGAGTACCTAAACTGGGTAAGAATTTGAGCCATGTGTGTGGACCATGTCGAAGCAAACCCGTGCTCGCACAAAAGGTGAACAGCTTTACAACCAAACGTCCTCTTGAATTAGTTCATATGAATTTAATGGGTCCTACTCGCACTGAAAGCATTGGAGGTAAAAGATACATTTTTTTAACTGTTGATGATTTTACTCGTTTCTCATGGGTAAATTTTTTAAGGGAAAAATCGTCGTTTGATGCTTTCGGGCTTTAGTCCTTAAAATCCAAAATGAACAGGGTGTTCCCATTGGGCGTATCATAAGAATCCGAACTGATCATGGTCGTGAATTTGAAAATAGTTCGTTTTCGGATTTTTGTGATATGCATGGAATTAAGCATGAGTTTTCAGCACCTATTACTCCACAATAAAATGGAGTGGTTGAGAGGAAGAACAGAGTTGTTCAAGAAATAGCTAGGGTCATGCTCCTTAGTAAGAGTCTTCCTCCAAAGTTTTGGGCCGAAGCCTTAAATACAGCTGTTTATGTCATAAATCGTGTGTATTTAAGGCCCGGCACTTTACAAACTCCTTATGAATTGTGGAAGGGTATGAAACCTAATGTAAAATACTTCAAAACTTTTGGGAGTAAGTGTTACATCTTCAAAGATAGAGAGCCCTTGGGAAAATTTGACTCCCGAAGTGATGAAGGTATTTTCCTAGGGTATTCAACCAATAGTAGGGCTTTTCGAGTCTATAACCTACGAACTTCATCATTAATGGAATCTATCAATGTGGTTATAGATGACACAGGTTCACCTACTTCAGCAACAAATGAGGATGACAATATTGAGCTTCCAATCTTGGATACTGAACCTCAAAATCAAGGAGATGTTGCGGCTCAATCACAAGAAATTGTTACAACACCATCCTCACAGGTAAGTTCAAGTCCAAAGAGTGCTCAAAAGAACAGCACTCCTGTTCCTCCTGTCACCCAAAGTCCTGAACTTAAACCATCAGCAAGGGTGAAACTGAATCATCCAGTTCAACAGGTAATTGGGAGTGTTTCAGATCGAATGAAAACCCGAAGACAGATTCGGGATGAGGTATCACATATGTGTTATGTTTCTTTGATTGAACCTAAGAATGTTAAAGAGGCCTTGCTAGATGATAGTTGGGTTAATGCTATGCATGAAGAATTAGGTCAATTTGAACGTAACAAAGTTTGGACTCTTGTTCCCAGACCTAGAGACATGAATGTGATAGGTACCAAGTGGATCTTTAAAAATAAATCTGATGAGAATGGTACTGTTGTTAGGAATAAAGCTAGGTTGGTTGCTCAAGGCTACACACAAGTAGAGGGTATTGACTATGATGAGACGTTTGCCCAGTTGCGTCTCGAATCCATTCGCATTTTACTTGGTGTTGCATGTTTTCTTGGCTTTAAATTGTTTCAAATGGATGTGAAAAGTGCTTTTCTGAATGGGTACTTAAAAGAAGAGGCATATGTTGAGCAACCAAAAGGGTTTGAGGACCCTAAATGTCCTAATCATGTCTACAAGTTAGACAAGGCTTTGTATGGGTTGAAACAAGCCCCTCGGGCTTGGTATGATAGGCTTACTACCTTTCTTCTTGATAATGATTTTCAAAGGGGTAGTGTGGATAAGACATTATTTGTGAAACATACTAAGTCTCATATTCTTGTTGTTCAGATATATGTTGATGATATTGTGTTTGGTTCCACTGCTGATCATCTTGTGAAATATTTTTCTGATTGCATGACACATGAGTTTGAGATGAGCATGATGGAAGAGTTGTCTTATTTTTTGGGTCTCCAAATTAAACAGTCTCCTTCGGTATATTTGTTTCTCGATCTAAGTATGCTAAGAATCTTGTGTCAAAGTTTGGTCTTGAGTCGCCAAACATGCCCAAGACTCCTATGAGCACCAGTCTTCACCTTTCCAAAGATTCCTCTGGTATTGATGTTGATCCTACCCTTTATAGGAGTATGATAGGAGTCTTTTGTATCTCATGACGATCGTCTGATATTTCCTTCGATGTCGGTGTTTGTGCTCGTTACCAAGCCTCCTAAAGAGTCTCACCTTCTTGCGGTAAAGCATCATCAAGTATGTTAATGGGACCTTGGGGTACGGGTTTGGTTTTCCACGATACTACGGTTAAATTATGGTTTTTCGATCTTGGGCGGTGTCTTGATGATAGGAAAAGTACATCCGGGGGGTGTTTTTACCTTGGGAATAATCTGGTTTCTTGGCATAGTAAAAAACAAAATGCTATCTCTCTGTCATCTCTTTCTTGAATACATTCTTTGCGAGGAGTTGTTGTGCCCAAATGTTATGGATGAAACAAATGCTTCATGATTATGGAATTGAACAGAACACTCTCACTCTTTTTTGTGATAACACAAGTGCCATAAACATTTCAAAAAATCCTGTCCAACACTCTCGCACCAAACATATTGACATCCGTCATCATTTTATTCGAGAGTTAGTGGATGAAGGCCTTGTTGTTTTGGAACATGTTTCTACTGAGCATCAAAAAGCTGATATTTTTACAAAACCCCTTGATCTTCTTCGATTTGAGTATCTTAGAAAGACCTTGGGAGTAATGTCTCAGTAACTAGGTTGTTCTTGTGAGGTGAGTGTGAGTAGTTGGCCTACTGTTCTTGGATGTGATAATCTATGACTGAGTTCTGATATTTTTGCATCAAATTTTATATGAACACTGCTCATGTTGCATACAAGATCTTTTTCATCTTTGTTCATAGCTCATTTTGAATGCCCATACTCATTTACTTCATGATCTCATTCTGTACACATCTTTGAGATAAACTGTTGCAGGGGTTTCCGTATAAGTGATCAAAGTTCTCTATGGACCACTGACAGTGTTTCTTGTACTCTTTCAGAGGAATTGACCTATACTGGTATATCATGGGTGATGTTAAGTCTCTTAACCATCTACCATCTTATTTCACTTCCATGGTTTCTCCCTCAGTACATGATTCTTGGGCATTAGGAAAAGGCTACCTCAGAGGCACCAACCAGGCCTTCATTATGATTCCATTCTTCACTGGTTGGACTCCATACTCTTGAGCGTGTATGCCACCAGTGAGTGCCCACAAGAAAGAAGAAAAGTTAAAAAAAAAAAAAAAAAGAAAAAAAAAAGGGATCATTGTCTGAGGGGGAGCTTCCGCATTTACTCAACAATACCCCGTGATTCCTAGTGGTTTGACTTTTCTCTGTGATGGTCAGTTACACTTGTTGGAGGTCCAGCCATCAGATCACTACGAGGATTAACTCTAGCTTTGTGGCTCTCAAGGATTGCACACACACACATTCTTTTTATGAGCTCTCATGTGTGTTTTTGAGTTATGCATTCTCATGATGCGTATGACTTTGATTTAAATACTATATGTTTCATTCATGAGCTTGTGTTTCATCTTCTTTCTCAATTTTTCAGGACTCAGAATTGATGGATACTCTTGTCCATGTGGAATAGTATGTCACCTGGTCATCTTATCTTTTACAGGGCATCCTAGGTGTTTTCTTTAAAAAATAAAAAAAAAATAAAAAAAAAAAAAAATTTTGGGCCCCCGCTCGAGCGGACCTTTTCACGCTCGAGCGTGGTTTTGTGGGTTCTGATACTTTTGCGATTCTGGGTAGTGTGTTTTCCGCCGATCGGCCTTATTCACGCTCGAGCGCGATTTTGCAAGGTTTGTCTCCCGCTCGAGCGTCAAACCCTACGCTCGAGCGGACTGGTTTTGTATAAATTTCCCCCCTTCGACCTTTAAGTCACTTTTGGCCATTCAACTTCGTCTCTTCCTAGGGTTGTGGGCAACTTGGGTATTTCATCTTCCTTCTTGATGTTGGTGCATGCATTGGTTTGATTCTTCTTCCCTTGCACCACAGGTTCTTTGTATTTCTCTTTCCCTAGTTCTCTCCCTGTTTTTATTTCGGTGTTTTTGTTTATGGGATGATTGGTTCAGTTACTTTGCATCGGTGTGTTTGAGTTTGTTTGTGTTGCTCCTGTTTTAGTTTAGATTAATGGTTGTTTGCTAGTTGTTTAGTCAATCCTTTCTCTATTAGGTTTTTTTTTGTGTTGCATTTTGGGTTTCTTTTTGGGGTTTTTGTTTGTATGTTGTGGTATGTTTGGTTTGGGGATGTTTGCCTCTCCATGTGATCTCATGCTTGTGTCTCTCTGGAATTTGCTTCATGGTTGTGACTTAGGGATCATGCTATATTGTCTAACTGAGCATTGTTTTCTGTAATATCCTACTGTCATACCTTCATGTTTTGATCCATTGAATGGTAGTTTCATCGATTTCTGAATATCTTATATTGTGCCATTCTGATTCAGACTGCCTATTATTGTATATTGCACAAATGGACTAATGTTTGTTCTCTCTTGGCTGCTTTGGTTTTGTCTTTGGTTTTGGGTTGGGGGTGCCTGTGTTTTGTTTAGCCATGTCCGCTCCCAAACGTCGTAAGTCGACGGCATCTCGCCCTTCTTATGACACCGAGCGCTTTCCCTCCGCTGAAAAGGCTAAGTTATTTCGCGAGTCCTACCATTCTCGTTCCATACACCTTGAACGTAATGTTCATCCATCTACCTTTGAGTCTCTCTCTATCCGGTCTTTATTTGATCCTCTGGGAGGTGATAGGGTTCTTTTGTTCTCTGGGCCACAAAACCTTACCTGGATCCGCGAGTTTTACTGTAATATGCATAGTCTTGATGATATAGGTCCTTCTTTTAAGACCTGGGTGCGATCCAAAGAAATTTCTGTCACCACTGATGTTATTCATGAGCTTTTAGGGATTTGTTCTAGATCACCTATTTTTTATCCCTTTCCCGTTCCATCTCGTCCCACTTGTAATTTTGATGAGGTTGCTCAGACTTTGTGTGGTTCTTCTCGTTCTTGGCCTTCAGGTTCTTTGATTAAACAGCACGAACTTCTACCTCAATTTCGGTTGCTCAATTTGATTATGTGTGCTAATGTTCTTGTTACCACCCATAGTTCTGAAGTTAAGCAAGACCAAGGTTTTATTCTTGAATGTGTTGCCCACAACCGACCCATAGACCTTGCCACCCTCATCATTCAGAAGATGGTTGCAGCTTTTGAGCGCACCAATCTTGGTTTACCATATGGTTGCCTCATCAATCGCCTGTTAGCCAAATTTGACATTCCTACATTTGATGAGGACGAGTTTGCTTCCCCGACACGCCCATTTACTAAGAAGACTGTTTCCCAGAGTCAGTCTCATATTCGGGGTTTAAATGCAGTCGGATCTGGTGCGAGTCCTAGTGCTTCTGACCATGGCGAAGGAGGCCGAGTATGATGCGATCTGGTGGTGATCTTGGTGAGGGAGCAAGATCCTCTGCTCAGACACTTCGTGGTCACCGACCTTCGAGCGCTCCCTTGGTTCACGATTTGACCATCTTGAGGAGAGGATGGATATTTTTGAGGCTCGCCTCGCAGATCTTGAGACTACTTCAGATGCCCGGTTCCGTGCTTTGGAGGCTTCTTTCGAGCGGATTGAGGGTTCTGTTGACCAGATTTTGGCTTTCCTTCGGCTGCAGACTCCGCCCCAGGCTCCTTGACCTTGGCTCATTGTGTGTCCTTATTTTGTTTCCTCCCGGCCAAAAAGGGGGAGTGATGATGCTCCAAGTTTGGATGGTACAGTAAGTTATGATGGTACAGTTTTTGATGGTACAGTTTTTGATACAGTACAGTTCTTGATACATGTTTGATATACAGTACAGTTCTTGATACATGTTTGATACAGTCCAGTTGGCTGGTATAGGATGGTATAGTTTTTGGTTTCTTGATACAGTTGTTTTGGTTATATTTTTGATATATGTTTGTGGATGGAATCATGTTTTATGATGGATTTATTTTATCATTTAATTCTTTCCACAGATTTTTGGTTGGCTTGTGTTTCGTTGTTTTTTTTTTTTCAGGTTCATTGTCCTCGCGCTTGTTTGGTTATGGATTGTTGCATATTGGTTCATGAGTTGGCACGTGATTTCATCAGTTGGGACTTGTTTTTAGACTAGTTTGTTCAGAATTGTCAAATTGTTTTTAGACTAGTTTAGACTCTTGTTTTAGTTCTTTTGTGTTTTGGATTAGGAAAACTGTTTTAGAATGGTTTTGTCCGGGATTTGACAAAGGGGGAGATTGTTAGGACCTTTTATTGTCAAAATCCTTGGATTAAAAACCAAGTTTGTATTTCATTAAGTTTTCCAGATTTTCAGGTTTTTGGTCTCCCTTTCGGCGAAAATGCCTTCGGCGGGGATTGCAAGAACTCAGCATTTCTGCGCCAACTGATAAGATACTGGATGGGGTGATTCCCGCCGGGGCAATGGGCCTTCAGCGGGAAGGCTGTATGAATCACAAAATCTTGAAGTCTCCGCTGGAGCGGGAAGACCCACGCTCGAGCGGACCGCGATGTGATTTCTATAAATTCAGATTGGGTCTTTTTCAAGTCTGACTTTTCCTAGATCTGTTTAGGGTTTTCTAGGGTTTTGATTGAAGTTTACGATGTTTTGTGAGTTTTCTTTGATGTTCTTGAGAGAGTTTTAAACTTATGAGGTAAGATTCATACATCAAAGAGGTTGATACAACATATTCAAGAGAGTTCTCTTCGTGGAATCAAGGTTATTACGTAGAGTTTCAAAAGGTGTTTGATACTTTACGTGAGTCGTTAATCGACAAGTGAAGTTGTGGTGTGGAATCAACTTCAAGATCGGATTTATATGGCGTGTTGAAAGAGTTCTGAAGATTCAGAGGCAAATTGACCGGTTGGGTAATTTGTATGGTATCTTTGTAATCTTTTAGTTCTTCAGTAGTGGATTGATCAGTGGCGGTTCGCCCGTGGATTTTGATTACAATTGTAGGTTCTTCAATTGTGGTATTTTCCACGTAAAAAATCGCTTGTGTCGATTTATTATTTGTTCTTAAAACAAACAAACTAAAATCACTCGTAAGTGCTTGTTGTTTTTAGGTTTTGTTTTTTGATTTGTTGGGATTTGGTATTTGTTAATCTTGATCTAGTCACGAATCACGTAGTTTTTCAGATATTTCAAGATGGCATTCCGTATGTATGGCCACTATGAGTTTCTGGTGATGCCATTTGGGCTCACCAATGCCCTGGCAGTCTTTATAGACTTGATGAACCGGATCTTCCAGGAATTCTTAGATTGTTTTGTAGTCGTTTTCATGGTCAACATTCTTATATATTCACCTTTGGAGGAGGAGCACGAGGAACACTTGAGAGTGGTGCTTGAGTTGCTTAGAGCCCATAGGCTGTATGCCAAGTTTGGAAAGTGTGAGTTCTGGCTAGGGGAAGTTAAATTCTTAGGCCATGTGGTTTCTGGAGAAAGGGTGTCTGTTGATACATCCAAGATAGAGGCAATGCAGGATTGGGCACAGCCTAAGAGCGTCTTTGAGCTCCGCAGTTTTCTGGGATTAGTTGGGTATTACCGCTGGTTTGTGAAAGATTTCTCCAGGCTAGCTTCGCCGTTGGCTAGGTTGACGCGACAAGGGGTCAAGTTTGTATGGAGTGAGACTTGCAAAAAGTCGTTCCAAGAGTTGAAGGTTAGATTGACCACCATTCCGGCTTTGATTATTCCGGAGAGAGGGTTGGGTTATGTTGTTTATTGTGATGCCTCACGAGAGGGTTTGGGTTGTGTGTTGATGCAAGAGGGGAAAGTGATAGCTTATGGCTCACGTCAGTTAAAAATACACGAGAGGAATTACCCTACACATGACCTTGAGTTAGCAGTCATGATTTTTGCCTTAAAGATTTGGAGGCACTACCTTTATGGTGAGAGGTTCGAGGTGTTCTCGGATCATAAGAGTTTGAAGTATCTGTTTACACAGAGGGACTTGAATTTGAGGCAGAGAAGGTGGATAGAGTTCATTGAGGACTACGATTTTGAGTTGCACTATCACCCGGGAAAGGCCAATGTTGTGGCCGATGCCCTTAGTAGGAAATCCATTAGTGATGTAGCTTGTATAGCCATCTGGGAGTGGGAGATGTTGGGTGCACTTGGCGAGTTTGATTTGCTACTGGGCGAATCCGTTGAGGCTACAGCCTTGTTTTCTGTTGTTGCGCAGCCTACACTTGTGACTCGAGTGTTAGAGGCACAGAGAGGTGACCTTGAGGTAGAATCCCTCCGACAGAAGATCTCTGGTGGGAAGGTTGAGAAGGGTTTGTCTATGTATCCCGACTTGAGTGTGAGATACCGAGACCGTTTGTTTGTGCCGGAGTCTTACTGAGAGGAGGTACTCCGAGAGTTTCATCATTCACGCCTTGCGGTGCATCCGGGAGGCACTAAGATGTATCATGATTTGGGTCGCCAGTTTTGATGGCGGGGTATGAAAAAGGATGTGGCGGTTTTCGTGTCTAAGTGCCTTACTTGTCAGCAAGTGAAGGCCGAGCATCAGAGGCCAACGGGTTTGTTGCAACCCTTGCCTATTGCCGAGTGGAAGTGAGAGCATGTCACTATGGACTTCGTTGTAGGTCTTCCGAGGACTCAGCGGGGTAGTGATGCTATTTGGGTGGTTGTAGACCGGTTGACTAAGTCGACGCACTTTATCCCTATGTGCATGAGAGATTCGGTAGATCATCTTGCCGACTTGTATATTCAGGACATAATGAGGTTGCACGGGGTCCCAGTGTCGATCGTCTCAGATAGAGACTCTTGTTTTACTGCCAGGTTGTGGCAGAGTTTGCAGAGTGCCTTGGGTACTAAGTTGACCTTTAGTACGGCTTATCATCCTCAGACTGACGAGCAGTCCGAGTGTACTATTCAGATCCTTGAGGATATGCTTCGAGGTTGTGTTCTTGGCTTTAGTGGGATGTGGGAGAGGCACTTGCCCTTAGTGGAGTTTGCCTACAACAACAGTTTTCGGTCGAGTATTGGTATGGCACTGTTTGAGGCCTTGTATGGCCGACCGTGTAGGTCTCCAGTTTGTTGGGCCGAGGTGGGTGATGCACCTTTGTTGGGTCCGGAGTTGGTGAGGGAAACGGCGGAGAAAGTTGAGCTTAACCGTAGGAGGCTTGTTACAGCCCAGAGTCACCAAAAGAGTTATGCTGACCGTAGGAGAAGACCTTTGGCATTTGAGACGGGTGATCATGTTTTTCTGAAAATATCACCTAGGTGAGGTTTGATGAGGTTTGGGAAGAGTGGGAAGCTATCCCCTCGGTTTATCGGTCCCTTTGAGATCCTTAAGAGGATTGGGGAGGTTGCTTATCGTTTGGCTTTGCCACCGCAGTTGTCCGGGGTACATGACGTATTTCATGTTAGTATGCTTCGGAAGTATGAGCCGGATCCATCGCACGTGTTGGATTGGACCGATTTAGAGGTAGATGAGGATGCCTCGTATGAGGAGAGACCGGTTCGGGTCTTGGATAGGCGGGATCAAGTCTTGTGAGGCAAGACCGTTCCTTTGGTAAAGGTTTTGTGGAAGCATCACGGAGTGGAGGAAACCACTTAGGAACATGAGTTGGAAGTCCGTGAGAAATATCCTGACATGTTTGTTGATGTGTAATCATGCATTGGGGATTTTGTAATATTGATGAACTTTAAGAGCATTATATATGTCTTGAGTTGTAAAACATTGTATATGTTTGGGTTGTGGAAGTACATTTTGGAACTTGCCTTATAATGGAAGTTAATTTTAACATTGTATATGTTAATGATGTTTAGAAATGAAAATATGTTGTTGGCATTAAAAATGTTTTGAGATGCATGTTGGAAAGTATGTAGAAATTTGCCTCTTGAATAAGAGATAGGATGACCGGTAATGGGTCAAGTTGTTGAATTTTGCATTGAAAAATGTGGTAATTGAGAAAACATGTTTTTGAAAAACTTGTACTTAATTTCGGGGACGAAATTCTTTAAGGGGGGAGGTTATAGTGATCCTAGTTTCCCTTTCTTTGATTGTTGTATTCCGGACTCAGTTCCGTGGAGTTAGTGGTTGTGTATGTCTTGTTGTTATCCTCTAATTCCATATATATGAGTTTTAGGATGTGTTGGGCATGGTTGTTACGGGTTGGTTGAGCTTTGGTTTCCGTTCTTGTTGCCCAGTTTTCAGGTGGTTCGCTCGAGCGGGCCTTATTGCGCTCGAGCAGGGTTTACACACTCCCAGTATTTCGTGCTATTGCAAAACTTCTGCAGGTGTGTTTTTCATGCTCGAGCAGATTTTCTTACGCTCGAGCGGGATTATTGGCGCTCGAGCAGGTAGTCTTTTTTGTAAAAGTTCTGGAAGGGCGTAATCTACGCTCGAGCGGACTGGTTTTCGCGCTCGAGCGGGTGTGATTTGTAGTTGTGTCTTGGCGCTCGAGCGAGCCTTCTTGTGCTCGAGCGGGTCCAATTTTTTGTACTTGACGCTCGAGCGAGAATGTCGTATATCAGTTGACAGCTAGGCTATTTTGAATCACTTTTTACATCCTCACTCTCTCTCTTACTTTTCTAAAACCCATTTTGAGAGCTCCTCTCTCTAGAATGTCCATTCTCTCTAGGGTTTGATCTAACTAGAGTGTTTCACTTCCTTGTTGTTTTTATAAAAAGTGTGTTGATCGTTGAGGGCTACGTTTTGATCCGAGAATCTTGGGATTTGGAGCACTTCGAGTTTTCTTCATCTTCTCCGTTTGAGCTCTAACTTCGAGGTAGGGATATCATACTCCATCTTATGAGCTTTGTCTTTAAATTTTGGCATTTTGATATGTTGGGGGTCGTTGGGTAATTTTGAGAAGGCTTTGGGGTCTTTGTGTAATTTTCAAAAGATGGGGTTTCAAACATATAAACCTTTATGTTTGTAATGCATTGGAAAATGGACTTGGTGTTGGATTATTGATGAAAATAGAACCTTAGGGCTGGTATTGAGAATTTGGGAAAAAGCCGTAATTGTTGTGATAAATTAATTTGTGTAATTAATTTTTGGAAATGAGGAATTGAATAGGAAATATTCATATTGGAAAGGTATGGGATTAAAGGGTGTAGTTGGATTAATTTATCGCTCACCTAGACAGAATGTTGATATTTTATCCATTTGGTGCATTTATTTTCTGTTTAGAAATAACTGCTTTGGGCTATCGGTGGAGGATAGTCTTGATTGTTGTAGACAATGCATGATGATTATGCAAACTAAAACTAATCAATTGGGTATGCTATCGAATATAGTGGTTGGTATAATACATAAAGTTCTGTATTGATTGATTGAATTTGTATATGATAATTGTTTATATACATTGTATTGTGTGGGAGGAGATGAGGATGTACTCCACGGTTTATTGAAAGATGGGGGATGGACCTCTAAACCGGATATTGTTTGACATTGATACAGCACTAAAATGTGTATCATTTGTGAATTATAGAAGTGTTTTGTTTGACATTGATATAGCACTAAAATGTATATCATTTGTCTTGATTGGTTAAATTTGTATATGATAATGGCTTATATACATTGTATTGTGTGGGACGAGATGGCGGATGTACTCCACAGTTTATTGGAAGATGGGGGATGGACCTCTAAACCGGATATTGTTTGGGAGGAGATAGGGGATGGACTCTGTTGATACGGCTCATATGCTTATCTATTGAAGTGTTGATACAGCTCATATGCTTATCTATTGAAGTGTTGATACAGCTCGTTTGCTTATCTATTGAAGTGTTGATACAGCTCATATGCATATCTGTTGAAGTGTTGATATGGCTAATATGCTTATCTATTGTATAGTATAAAGTGTTTAATATGAGTGTGACCTCATTTGAAATGGAAGTATTGTTGATACGAGTGTTATCACATTTAAATTGTTTAGCCAGGTTCTGAGCCATAGTTATGAAATGAAAATTTGATAAGAAAAGGAAAATGGAATGAAACATGGACATCTTTGTCATGTAGTTGAAATGGTTATGAAAATGATTTATGTGAGCTAAACATTTATCAATTGCTAACGTTTTAGTTATTGTTCATATTATGTTTAGCATATCTCTATTGGGCTGTGGCTCGCCCTATATGGGACATCATTTTCAAGTACATGTAGCATGTCACCTCCAAGGACGTAGCTTAGGAGGCTTAGTGGCTGGGACTTGTTTTGTGATTACATCTTGTATTATATGTTTATCAAGCCAAGGGCTTATTTTGTGTAATGAGATAATACTCTCTTTTTGTAACCCAAGTGTTGACTTGAAAAGTTGTAAGCCTATAGGGCGTTTACTTTCGTTGTCAACATGTAATACATTTTGTAAGAATACTCTGATGATTGTAATATAATATCTCTTTCTTATATCTTGATTGTATGTTATTATGAGTTTATTTTGAGGGCGTTACAAGTAGAACAACCCAAATTAGCCATGGAACTAAACCAGAAGATGAACTCCACCAAAACAAAGACACCAACTAAGTACTCCAAGAAAAACCAAAAGCACATCGAGATCTAAATTAGTCAAGACAGACGTTGAAGTCTAAAGACAACAACGTTGAAGTCTTATTATATACACAATTAAATAATCATAATTTAGATATTTAGAAGATATTGTAGGATAACCCTAAAGATTAGGAAACTAATATAATGGTATAAACTTATTCCTAAAAAGATGCAAATATCAAATAAAATAAATTAAATTAAATACAATTTTAAAATTAGTGTTCAAAAATACATGTATATAAATCAAATTAAATTGTTATTTTATAAATTTCAAGTAAGTTAACGGCTGGACCACCTGAAAAAATTGATTTCGTGAAACACACACAGACGGGATTCAATTCAACCCAACAATTAGCTAAAATTACTGCATTCCAACATAGAAGTACATATTCATCAAAAAGATAAAAAAAATGTTTGTAACACAATACATACATATATAAATATATATATATATATATATATAATAGAGAGAGAGAGAGAGAGAGAGAGAGAGAGAGAGGAATGACCTTGATGTCTCAACATGCCAATTTAAAATGAGTACATGCCAAAAGCTTGAAATTGTCCTTGTGGGTAGGGTAGGGTTGAGGGGGACCCAAATCCAAATCCCTAAAAATTCGCCATGTCTAGGGTTTGCAAACGATGGCTTTCTATCTGTGACTTTGTACAACTACCAACAGTAGCAGTGTCTAGTTTACTGTGCTGTTCATAATTGTACACTTCATAACAGCTGGCTATATAAATGATTTGGGCTTGGGCCGTTAATTTGGGCTTCGACCAATTTTTAATTTTTATTCATATTGGTTGATCCACGTGTTGTTTGGTAAACATTACAGTTTATTGTTTTTTATTTATAAAAAATTATATATTAAACATGTTTATATATATATATTTTTTTTTGATAAAAATAAAAAATATGTTTGATATATGTATATGTTTAAAATTTTGAATAAATTATAAATACGCCTTCTGAGATTTGCTTAAAATTTAAATTGACCTTTGGAGTTCTAAAAAGAGTAATTTATACTTTGTCGGGAAATCCTACTTACACCACCAATTTAATTCCTTATACCCTCAAAACTCAATTTTTTTAATTTTTGTATTTTATAATTTCTACAATTCCTTTATTTATTTATTTATTACCATCATCTCTACCATTTCTCCTTCTACAATTCCTTTATTACCATTATCTCCACCATTTTTCCTTCTCTTTACACCCAAAACCTAAAAAACCCCTAACACCAACCACCATCTTCGCGCCACAACAGCCACCATCTCTTTTGTTCTCACCATGGCAACCATTACCACCATAACGACCACATCCTCCAAACCATCCTCACAATTCCACTCATCGCCGCCCAATAGCCAACCGCCTTCCAACCATTTTTAGCCATCGCAGCTCTCTTCTTTCCTCCACTTTCTCCTCAGATTCTTCTTTCTCTAACCACCTCAGCCCTATTTTTCTTCTTTTTTGGATCACCATCGATCAAACCTTCTTTGCCTCAGCTACCATCTCTCTGTCGCCTTATTATACCATGACCATCACCACTGTCACGACCACTTTCCCAATCCCTCACCCCCGCAACTATACCCTAGGGTTTTTTTCTCTCTCTTGCTCGCTTTCGTAGTGGTGGTTTGAGTGGGTCTAGTTCAATGAGAGAACGGAATGCGAAGCATGGTTGCGTTGTGAAGGGGCAACAATGAAACTTGACAGGAGAGGAGAGATGAGGGAGGCAACAGTGAGGTTTGGTGTCGGAGGTGCCGAAAGAAGTAGAGAGGTCGCTGGCGACAGTGGCAGTAGTGGTAGCCGAAGAAGAAGGGTAGTGGTAGCTATGGCGATGAGGCGATCGACGGTAAGTGGTGGTCATGCGGTAAAGATGATGGTTGGAGGTGATGGTAAGGGAAAATTAAGGTCAGACTGTTTTAGGTTTTGGGTGTAAGGAGAAGGAAAAAGGTTAGGGATGATGGTAATAAAAGAATTATAAAGCTTATGAAATAAAACAATTAAATTTTGAGGGTGTAAGGAATTAAATTGGTGGTGTAAGTAGAATTTCCCTACTTTGTCCCTTTTTATGTTTGGCCACTTTTTCACTTTTGCCCTTAAGGTTTATTTTTTTCCACTTTGGCCCTTCATGTTTCAAGTTTTTCTTAGTTTACACCTAACGCTAACTTCAGTTAAAAATTAAGCAGAAAATGATACGTTGACAATCACGTAACATAAAAACTTTTATTATATGTAACTCATACCTCTGATACAAACTCAAACTCCAATACAAATTATATTTTTTATGCAATGTGACAATTATCGTAGCATTTTTTGTCTAATTTTGAACAAAAATTAGTTTTAGGAGTAAATTGAGAAAAACTTGAAACATGAAGGGCCAAAGTCGGAAAAAATAAACTTTAAGAATTGAAGTGAGAAAGTGGTCAAACATTAAGGGGGAAAAATATAATTTACCATTTTAAAAATTACATTTTACCTCTTCAAGTTTCCAATCACATAATAAATGATCATTTTTATTAATAAATTATCAAATCAATTAATAATTTTAATGATACTAGAAATATATTTTAATTAATAATTCAAGTAATTTTATTCTTGTATAGCAGAGTACTTAGAAATTTTGTTTTTTTATTAATTTTGTTAAATAATTTTTTTTGATAAAGAGGTATTTATAATTTTTCAAATCTCATGTAGTAATTCATATTTTAAGTAAATCTTAACAAATTTATTTATATTTTAACCTAAGAATTTTTATTTTGAAAATAAGTAGAAGAAGTGGTGAGCAAAAATGTTATAAGTAGGAGATGGTTGGTTGTAATCAAAGATAGTTGTTGGCCATCAGAGGGGGTTGGTGGGTGGTGATCAAAACGTTCAGAGAAAGATGGGGAAAGATTTTTAATCAAAATTAGTACCAGGATATAATGAGGATGCCTTAGTTGGATTGGCTTAAGAGTAATACCAAAAACAATAAACTTGTTAATGACAACATCTGTAACGCCCTCAAATAATAACATTAAACCCATCCATGTAGACATGCATTGATATAAGAGAGACCAACATTTTCTATTCATCAGAGTATTCCATTACAAAAGGTATTACATGTTAACAACAAAGCAAATGTCTCACTAAGCTATGATTTTCCAAGTTAACACTTGGTTACAAAAAGAGAGCACTAGCTCAATTACACAGTAAGCCCTCGGCTTGAATTTACATGTAATACATCAAAAGAAAATAGATAACAAAATGTCCGTCCGCCTCAAGCCTCCCAACCTATGTCCTTGGAGGTGGCATGCTACCTGTACCTGAAAATGATATTCCCATATAGGGTGAGCCACAGTCCAGTAGAGATACACTAAACCAACCATGAACAATGACTAAAAAATTAGCAGTTGATAGATGGCCAACACTAATACATCCATATATATCACCTTACAGTTTCATGACATACAAGTCCATGTTACAATTCATTTTCCATTTCTTTTCAATTCTCAATTCATACCCATGGCTCAGAACCTGGCCAAACAACTTATATGAGACAGTAACCCATATTAAACATCTTTCATTTCATATTGGATAAGCATACTAGCTATATCAACACATCCACTGATAAGTACGAGGATTATATCACACTTCCAAAGATAAGCATATAAGCCATATCTACACTTCTCTAGACAAGCATATTAGCTGTGTCTACACTTCTCTAAGATAAGCATATGAGCTCTATCTTCACTTCTCTAGATAAGCATATTAGCTCTATCTACGGAGTTCATCCCCTATCTCCTCCCCACACTATCTGGTTTAGAGGTCCATCCCCTATCTTCCCCTAAACCGTGGAGTACATCCCCTATCTCCTCCTCTACACACAATGCATATAAACACATAGGTTCTATACACACAATCAATCAATACATAAAGTTAATGTATTCTATCAACCGTCACACTTAATGACACATTTTATTGATTAGTTTTCGTTTGCCTAATCATCATGCATTGTCTACAACAATCAAGACTATCCTCCACCGATAGCCCAAAGCAGTTATTTCTATACAGAATATAAATGCAACAAATGGATATATAATCAACATTCCAACTAGGTGAGCGATAAATAATCCAACTGTACCCTTTAGTCTCATACATTCCCAATCTCAACATTTCCAAATCAATTTCTCATTTCTCATAATGAATTATACAAATAGGGCAATTTCCTTAATTAGCATTTCAACCCTGAAGTTCCCATTTCACCTATATTTCAACATTTATTCCATTTCTCCATGCCAAACATGCATCTAGGTTTATTATAATTAAAACCCCAACTTTTGTAAAATTACACAAGCCCCAAACTTTCACAAAATTACCAAACCAACCCCAACATCTCAAAATACTAAAATTTAAAGACAAAACCCATAGAGAGGAGTAGGTTATCTCTACCTCAAAAGACGACACCCGACCAAGGAGATGAAAAAAATGAAAATGCTCCAAACCACGAATTTTTCGAATCAAAAAGTAGCCCTCGACGATCAACAACTTTGTTGTAAAGGCCAAAGGTGAGGAAATCACTCCTACTAGATCAATACCTAGAGAGAAGGTAGAGCTCTAGAGTGAGAAGCTCAACAATGGGGTTTTTGGAAAAGTAAGAGAGAAGAAAAGTGAAAAAGTGGTTCAAAAATGTCAAAACACGGAACTTAAACCCAATCGCCCCGCTCGAGCGGCCAAACCCCCGCTCGAGCGGCACTCACAGACTCCCGCTCGAGTGGCCAAACCCACGCTCGAGCGGCGGATGCACACTCCCAGCACTTTTGCAGACAGGTCCCCCGCTCAAGCGTCCAATTCCCCGCTCGAGCGGTACACACAAACTCCCACTCGAGTGGCAAATCCCCCGCTCGAGCGTCCAACACTGCACAGGAAATACTAGATGGGTGTATTCCCCGCTCGAGCGCCCAAATCCCCGCTCGAGCGGACAAGAAACAAAAGGGTCCCCGCTCGAGCGTCGAAAGTCCCGCTCGAGCGGACCAGCCAAAATCTGGGCAGCTAGACTTGGTTCCTAAGCTCAACCAACCTGTTCCAAACCTGCCCAACACAACCCAAGACTCACATATAAAGGGTAAGGGATGTAAACAAGATATACACAACAACTAACTCCACGGAATTAAGTCCGGATATAACAAATAAAGAAAAGCGAAACCGATCGCTATAACCTCCCCCCCCCCTAAAGCATTTCGTCCCCCTAATTAAGCACAAGTTTTTGAAAAACAGGTTTTCCTCATTTTAAACATTGTTACCTCTCAACATTCAATAACCCAACCCATAACCGGTCATCCATCTCTTATTAAGAGGCATCCCACAATATGTAAAACAACATATATTACAAGTGCATCATTAACATGCATTTCTATTCCATCTCCAACCATTTCCAACACACATGGTTCACAATTTCATATCATAGTCAATATACATGATACATCTCCAGTTCTATAATATAGCCAATATATGCAATATTACAATCAACTCCCATATCAAGGCAAGTTCTACAATACTTCCATAAATCAAAACATTTCAATGTTTTATAACTTAAGGCACATAAATAAAGCTCTTAAGTCCACAATATTACAAAATCTAAATACAAGATTACATATCAACAAACAAGTCCGGATATTTCTCGCGAACTTCCAACTCACGTTCCCAAGTGGCTTCCTCCACTCCGTGATGCTTCCACAAAACCTTAACCAACGGGATGGTCTTGCCACGCAAGACTTGATCCCGCCGATCCAAGATCCGAACCGGTCTCTCATCATACGAGGCATCCTCATCTACCTCTAGGTCGGTCCAATCCAGCACATATGATGGATCTGGCTCATACTTCCGAAGCATACTCCCATGAAACACGTCATGAACTCCGGACAACTGCGGCGGCAAAGCTAAATGATAAGCAGCCTCGCCAATCCTCTCAAGAATCTCAAAAGGACCAATAAACCGAGGGGACAGCTACCCACTCTTTCCAAACCTCATCAATCCTCGCCTAGGTGATATCTTCAGAAAGACATGATCACCCACCTCAAACACCAAGGGTCTCCTCCTACGGTCGGCATAAGATTTGTGACGACTCTGGGCTATAACAAGCCTCCTACGGATAAGCTCAACTTTCTCCGTCATTTCCCTCACCAACTTCGGACCCAACAAAGGTGCATCACCCACCTCGGCCCAACAAAGTGGAGACCTACACAGTCAGCCATACAAGGCCTCAAACGGTGCCATACCGATGCTAGTCTGAAAACTGTTGTTGTAGGCAACCCACCAATGGCAAGTGCCTCCCACGCCCCACTAAAATCAAGGACACAACCCCAAGCATATCCTCGAGGATCCGAATAGTACGCCGACCGCCTGCCGATCGAGGACGATAAGTCGCATTTAAAGGTCAACTTAGTGCCCAAGGCACTCGCAAACTCTACCACACTTAGCAAGAAACGAGGGTCTCTATCTCGAGACCATCGCCACCGACTCGCGCCTCACTATGTCCCGAATATACAAGTCGGCAAGGTGATCCAATCGAATCTCTCACGCCAAGATAGGAATGAAGTGCGCCGACTTGGTCAACCGGTCTACAACCACCCAAATAGCATCACTACCCTGTTTAGTCCTCGGAAGACCTACAACGAAGTCCATAGTGACATGCTCCCACTTCCACTCGGCAATAGGCAAGGGTTGTAACAAACTCGCTGGCCTCTGATGCTTGGCCTTCACTTGCTGACAAGTAAGGCACTTAGACACGAAGACTGCAAGATCTCTCTTCATGCCCCTCTACCAAAACTGGCGACCCAAATCCTGATACATCTTTGTATCTCCCGGATGCACCGCAAGGCGCGAGTGATGAAACTCTCGGAGTACCTCTTCTCAAGAAGGCTCCAAGATAAACAAACGGTCCCCAGATCTCACACTCGTCGGATACACAGACAAACCCTTCTCAACCTTCCCACCGGAGATTTTCTCTCGAGGGATTCTACCTCAAGGTCACCTTCAGGCTCTAACACTCGTGGTCACAAGTGTAGGTCATAAACAATGTAAAACAAGGTCAGAACCTCAACGGATTCGCCTGTATAAATCAAACTTGCCAAGTGCACCCAACATCTCCCACTCCTGATGGCTATACAAGCTACAACGCCTATGGATTTCTCATAAGGGCATCGGCCACAACATTGGCCTTCCGGATGATAATGCAACTCGAAGTCGTAATCCTCAATAAACTCCATCCACCTCCTCTGCCTCAAGTTCAAGTCTTTCTGTGTAAACAGATATTTCAGACTCTTGTGATCCGAGAACACCTCGAACCTCTCACCATAAAGGTAGTGCCTCCAAATCTTCAAGGCAAAGATCACCGCTGCTAACTCTAGGTCATGTGTAGGGTAATTCTTCTCGTGTATTTTCAACTGACGTCAGCCATAAGCTACTACTTTCCCCTCTTACATCAACACACAACCCAAACCCTCTCGGCAAGGCGCCACAATAAACCGTGATAACCCAATCCTCTCTCGAATAATCAAGACTAGAGCGGTGGTCAATCTAACTTTCACTCTTGGAACGACTTTTCACAAGTCTCACTCCATACAAATTTGACTCCTTCCGAGTCGGGCCTAGTCAACAAAGTGAAGCTAACTCGAGAAATCCTTCACAAACCAAATGTAATACCCACTAATCCGTAAAATCATGGATCTCAAACACACTCTTAGGTCAGGCCCAATCTTGCACTACCTCGCCTTGGATGTATCAACAGACACCCCTTCCCGGAAACCACATGGCCTAAGAACTTGACTTCTAGCCGTAACTCACACTTCCCAAACTTGGCGATAGTCTATGGGCTCTAAGAAATTCAAGCACCACTCTCAAGTGTTCCTCGTGCTCCTCCTCTCAAGGTGAATAAATCAATGTCGCCCATGAAAATGACCACAAACGATCCAAGAATTCCGGAAGATCCAGCCATCAAGTCCATAAAGATCGCCGGCATTGGTAAGCCCAAATGGCATCACCAGAACTCATAATGGCCATATCAAGGCATTAATGCCGTCTTTGGAATATCCTCCTTCTTGACCCTCAACTGGTGGTAACCCGATCTCAAGTCTATCTTAGAGAAACAACGGGAACCCTTCAACTGGTCAAACAAATCATCTACGGGGCATAGGGTACTTATTCTTAACCGTAGCCCGATTCAACTTCCGGTAGTCTATACACAATCTCAAGGCACCATCTTTGTTTTTAGCAAAGAAGGCCGGTGCTCCCCACGGTGAAACACTAGGGCGGACGAAGCCCTTATCTAACAATTCCTAGAGCTGAACTTTCAACTCAACCAACTTGGCTGGGGCAAAACGATAAGGTGCCATGGAAATCGTCGCCGTGCCGGGCACTAGATCGATAGAGAACTCAATCTCTCGATGAGGTGGCAAACTAACAAGATCCTCGGGAAAGACGTCCGAGTACTCACAAACCACCCTCGGCAACACAATCTGGGTCTCATCACACTCACCACTCTCGAAGCTAGCGTGTAGACCACTAAACTCACCCCGCCCTCGCGAATCATACCCCGGTGGCAAAACACTACCAACCCGCTCCCCCAAGAAATGGAAACACTCCCCGCTCAAGGTACATAATGTGACCCTCTAGCGGTAGCACTCAATAATGTACCAAAGATGACGATAGCTACCCATACCTAAAATAACATCAAAGCCCTTCATGGGCATAACTACAAAAGGGAACGAAAGCCTATGATCGGCGACCTCTATATCACAGCCCCTAACACCTTGTTTCAAGATCAACTCAGCCCCAAGAGGTGACACTACGCAAATAGGAGATGCAAACTGTGCTAACTCCAACTCCAAAAGAGATGCAAATGTAGCAGATACAATGGAATGAGATACACCCGTATCAATCAAAATACTAGCAACCGAGTTGCAAAACAAGAAGGTACCTCTCACAACTGATGGAGCAGGTACAAGATCCTCATGAGAATCGCATACACACGCCCAGAGGGGCCTCGATCCACTGCTAACCCCTGAGCATACGATCGCTACACTAATCGATAACGGCTCTTGATTGGCCTCGAGGCTCGCAGACTAAGCCGGTGAAAACCTCAAGCTCGCTTAGAACCAGACGCCTCAAGTGGCACTCAACTGGCGTAACCTTTCAGTGCCCAGTGACCACACCGATAACACGACAAAGGCCGATTCTTCCCAAACTCGACTCAGGGTCTAGCCAAGAAGAAAGCACTCGACCTCCGCCTTCAGGCAAACGCCTTGTGGCTCAATTGACCACACTTGTAACAAGTGAACTCTCCTCTCCCGATTGCCCTCTCGAGCTGACTCAGACTGATCGAAAGTTGACTGCCAAACCCTCGAGACTGCTGAGGGTTGAAACCTCTTTGTCTCCTGCCATCTCCCTGGCCCTCTTGGCTCCTCTTGGAGCCTCTTTGCTTCTCCTCTTCCTCCTCCTGCATCATGAGCTCCATATGAGCTACAGCATCCACCAAATGCCTGTACTGACGAATGAAAGACCCGCCAATCCTCAACTTGAGGCCACGCCTCAACTTCCGCTTAAACTCATAGCAACGGCATTCTCGACGCCACCGCTCAGTGCAAACGACAGCCGTAAATGTAGCCTCAAACTCGGCCACGGACATACCCTGCTGATTAAGCCACCTAAACTGATCTCTCAGCTTCTCCCTAGCAGCTGTAGATAAGAACCTCTCATGGAAAGCCTCTACAAAAGCCTCCCACGTACCTCCAACACGGCCCTTCTCATATTTCCACCATTGACCCGCATCTCCCTTCAGCTGGAAGGATGCCAAGGTCACCTTCAGTGTTCCGTCCTCGATGCCAAGCATCTCGAACGTCTTACTCATTTACTCTAGCCACTCATCAGCCTTCAGTGGCTCCTTCGGATCTCCAATAAACTCATCCGGATTGGACCGGAAGAATTCCCTCTTCAAGAAAAAAGGCCCTGCCTCAACCGCCTGATTTCTGGCTCTGAGAATTCCCAAAGCCCCTACTATCTCTCGGGTCAAGGCACTCATAGCCTGCTGACCCGCTGGCTCGGCCACATTGGCCTGACCAACTCCCTCCTGTGCTGCCGAAATCTCATCTGGTAGAGGCATTTCATGCCTACCACGCCTACCACGCCTACCACCTCTTCCTCGTCCTGACATCCTAATAAAGGTACGCAGAACATTAGCACATTCATAAATGTGCCGAAACCAAAAACTCACATCCTAATGCATGGACAATTGTAATTCACTCCACGTAAGCACGTAAACACATAAGCACATACGAATTTCATTTCCGGATAATGATAGTCCCGAGGCATTACTAGAGTTCTGGTTAGAAACAACATTGATCAAGTGCTTTTCCAACAAGACTCCCAGAAACCCAAGGATCCAATCAACATCAGAGAAATTAAATCCCATACCCAAATAATCACATAAACATGTTATCACATAACACATAACATTACATCTAAGTCTCTAACCAAGCGAGACAAACCCATTGTGATACTAATCACTTCCCACGTACCCAAAGTATTCGAACCCGGTATGCTCTGATACCAAGTTGTAACGCCCTCAAATAATAACATTAAACCCATCCATGTAGACATGCATTGATATAAGAGAGACCAACATTTTCTATTCATCAGAGTATTCCATTACAAAAGGTATTACATGTTAACAACAAAAGCAAATGCCCTACGGGCTTACAGCTTTCCAAGTTAACACTTGGTTACAAAAAGAGAGCACTAGCTCAATTACACATTAAGCCCTCGGCTTGAATTTATAAGTAATACATCAAAAGAAAATAGATAACAAAAGGTCCGTCCGCCTCATGCCTCCCAAGCTATGTCCTTGGAGGTGGTATGCTACTTGTACCTGAAAATGATATTCCCATATAGGGTGAGCCACAGCCCAGTAGAGATACACTAAACCAACCATGAACAATGACTAAAAGATTAGCAGTTGATAGATGGCCAACACTAATACATCCACATATATCACCTTACAGTTTCATGACATACAAGTCCATGTTACAATTCATTTTCCATTTCTTTTCAATTCTCAATTCATACCCATGGCTCAGAACCTGGCCAAACAACTTGTATGAGACAGTAACCCATATTAAACATCTTTCATTTCATATTGGATAAGCATACTAGCTATATCAACACATCCACTGATAAGTACGAGGATTATATCACACTTCCAAAGATAAGCATATAAGCCATATCTACACTTCTCTAGACAAGCATATTAGTTGTGTCTACACTTCTCTAAGATAAGCATATGAGCTCTATCTTCACTTCTCTAGATAAGCATATTAGCTCTATCTACGGAGTTCATCCCCTATCTCCTTCCCACACTATCCGGTTTAGAGGTCCATCCCCTATCTTCCCCTAAACCGTGGAGTACATCCCCTATCTCCTCCTCTACACACAATGCATATAAACACATAGGTTCTATACACACAATCAATCAATACATAAAGTTAATGTATTCTATCAACTGTCACACTTAATGACACATTTTATTGATTAGTTTTCGTTTGCCTAATCATCATGCATTGTCTACAACAATCAAGACTATCCTCCACCGATAGCCCAAAACAGTTATTTCTATACAGAATATAAATGCAACAAATGGATATATAATCAACATTCCAACTAGGTGAGCGATAAATAATCCAACTGCACCCTTTAGTCCCATACATTCCCAATCTCAACATTTTCAAATCAATTCCTCATTTCTCACAATTAATTATACAAATTAATTAATCAATGTAATTAGGGCAATTTCCTTAATTAGCATTTCAACCCTTGGGTTCCAATTTCATCTATATTTCAACATTTATTCCATTTCTCTTGGCAATCTGTTTTTACTATTACTTTATGGAAAATTTGGAAGAATAGGAATTTAATGGTTTTTGAGCAAAAATCTACTCCAAGCCAAGAGATTGTTAAATTTATTTTGAATTACTCTAGAGAGATTGTGACGACCCCACCACGTATATTGATTAGCACTCAATTAATTAAAGAGATTTAAATTTTAATTGTCAATTATTATAATTTAATCTGGGATTTATGAAAATTATGGAGACTGATTCGTATATGACTTTATTGAGAATTTATTTTGGAATTAGAAATTGAAAGCCTAAATGGCTCAAGAGAGTACAAATGGTGAATTGAATTATTTTAATTTCGAGTATCGGACCATATGGGTGTTTAATTAAATATTCAATTCAAATTTATAAAATTGAGATTTGGATAATTGGATCTGAACTGGAGTTAATTAAGTTATGATGATTGGGAATTAAAGATTATTATGAATTAAATATGTAATTTATTGACGAAAATCTTGAGTTAATCCAAAATTAAAGGCCTTAATAATGTGAGAAGCCAAAATTGATGATGAAAATAAATTTAATTTGATATTTGTAGCCTTTTGAAAAGTTTGATTAAAAATCTAATTCAGATTGATAAATTTGAATATAATTAATTGGGCTCTAATGGAAGTCAATTAAACTAATTAAATTATGTGAGATTTATGATTAGTTATGATTAATTTAATTATGTGTTAATCAAGATTTATTAAGAATAACTATTATTTAATTAAATTAATCTTAACCATAAATTAAATTGTAAAATGATTTAGAGTTTGGGAATATTTGTGGGTATATGTGCTGGGAAATCTGGGTGTGCAGAGAAATTCTGTATGTGTACGCGCGCACATGTGAGTGTTGTGCTAGAGGCTTCAATAAGTGTGCACATGTGCATTGTGAAGAGAGGAGTGTGTGTATATGAGGAGAGATAGAGTCGGCAACTCTATTTTATTACTAAGCATTATTGCGATAGAAGGAGATTGAGAACAAAAAGGGAGTGTAGCTTCATATTTGTTTTGGGCAAACCCATGAGAGAGAGAGAGAGAGAGAGAGAGAGAGAGAGAGAGAGAGAGTTCAAATCTTAGAACTCATGTGCTGGAAAGTGTGAAGAAAGGCTAAGGAAAAGTTTGGAAAAAGTGAAGAATTGAAAAGAGACTCAAGAAATTGTGTAGAAACTCATCAAATTGAAAGTTTTGGGTAAGAAATTAAAGCTCAAATCTTGTGGATAAATCATCTAGAAGTTGAAATTAAGAGGTAATTAGATTCAGTTGCATGCAATGAAAAATAAATTAGCAAGAAAATGAGTTAGGTTCATGATTATGGAAATTAACTTAAAAATTAATTATTTTGGATTTGATTTTGCATATCTTATATGAATTTCAGTCTTATTTTTACATACATGTAATTTGGAGAAATTAAAGAATTAATTCATGAACATGGTTCAGGTTAATCAATATGGAAATAATAGTAATTCTTCAACTGAGCTTTGGTTTGGAAACCTTGATATATATGAGATGTAAATTTACATGCACAATGAAGTTTTTAAGAATTGAGCCATGCAAGTTTATTATGCATTTGATTTTGAAAAAAAAGTTTTGAAAACATTGAGTTCATGAAAAGGGTTTAATCATGGTGTTAAATGAGGTTTCGATTTTGTTTTGAAACCTAAAAATTGGTTCGATTTTAATCTCTAATCCATGCATGTAATGTAATTTAAGAGTTTTACTTAATTTAAACATGTTTTGGTATATATTACATTAGTTAGTTTTATTTGAATTACATATATGCAATGTTTGCTAGGAAAATTGACAAGAAAATGAAGAATTGGAGCTAAGATCAAGTTTATGAAGTTTAATTAGAAATTAATTATTTTGGATTTGATTTTGGAAGTAGCAATTAAATTAAGCTCCATAAATTATATGTAATTTTATTGTGCATTTGATTTTGAAAAGGAATTTTAGAATCATGAGTTCATGGGTTTTGATTTAAATATTGTGTTTCAAGATTTTGAGCAAATAATTTATAAATAAATAAGTGTTTATGTTTTTCTAAAGTATTTTCAAAGTTTTGATCAAGATTAGTATGGGTTTAAAGATTGAAAATGCACTAGGAAGCTATTTTTGAGAAATTTAGAATTCTAGAATTTTACAGACCGCTCGAGCAGGCTAACTACCGCTTGAGCGCACATTGAAGGCTTCCAGTACTTTTACAGTCTTTACAGACCGCTTGAGCGCACATTGAAGGCTTCTAGTACTTTTGCAATCTTTATAGACCACTCGAGCGACTAAAGATTCGCTCGAGTGAACAGCTATTTTCAACACATTTTGGAAAATTGCATTTAGTTCATATTTTTATTCTCATCTCTTTCCAAAGCATTCTAGTCATGATTTATGGCTCAATAAATGTTAATATGCTAACAGCCAACATTTAATTAGTTGATTAATGAATAAATCATTAACTTAGTAATAATTGATTAAGAAGCCAAGTAAGAAATTGGTTTATTTAGAAAAGAATGATTTAGTAATGAAAGAATATGTGAAATGAGAACTCGATTCATTTGAATAAGAAAGAATAAGCATAGTAGAACTTAGGACTACTTAGATAGAAAAAGACAAGAAAAGTCAAGTTTGATCAAGGAATTGATATTATGTTTCAATGTGTATATGTTATGTGTTTGTATAGGTTACGCGCTATTGTCTACCTGATCTATCTGATCTGCTTCTACAACTATCAGTGAGTAATAACTTAGTAAAGCTATATTCAATGTGAAATACTTTCTGAACATTATGATATGATATGAACTATTTTTGAATGATACAAAAGGTTATTTTGTGATTACATGAATGATGATCCAATTCTTTGAAATGTCTTTGTGGTGTCCTTAGCGGAGGCCCTCGCCCAAGGGAATAATACTGTGGCTTATGGTCATGAGGCCTTCACCTGGGGGAGACAATACTGTAGCCTAGGCCCTCACCCGAGTAAAACAATATCATGACACCGGCCCTCGTCCTGGGAAAACAATACCGTGGCCCACGTATGAGATATGTTACTCGGTACCGGAGATTCCATTATGGAACTTGATATGCTTGACCAACATGATATGTTACGCTAAAGAAAGTACCACGCATGATTTGAATATGAATATGAATATGACTCTGTTTCTGATATTAATACGAACATGACTATGTTTCTAATTTGATAAGAGATTTGAAATATGATTTCTGAATTCGTTATGGACATCATTCATTAAAATCTTTACTCTGTTATTATTCACTGGACTCCAGGTCATTGTTTGTATTTATGTATGTAGATGATCAGGCGCGTGACCAGGCTTAGAGCTTCTGCTTGGACTCTGTTTTGTCAACCAACCTATGTGCCTCTCGTGGAGGTTCCAGATATGTCAAGTGGTTATTGCTATGTGCATCAAGATCAAGTTTGTTGTCTTGTTTTGGTTTAATAAGTGTTTCTGTTTATTTTGTATTTAGGGCTAAGTCCTTTTTTGTCTAGCCTATAAATATGATGATGTACAAATGTATGTAGATAAAGTTAAAATTTTCTGTCTCATATAAGTCTGCACAGCTCAATAGATCTTGTTATTTGTTATTTGCTTCTGCTAGCCACTTATATGATGTTAATCTGTATCAGAAGCCTTTGGTAATCCCAGGATTACTAGTCGGTTACGATGCTAAACCTATAAAGGTGGGTTTGGGTCATGACAAAGATAAACCAAGCATTCCTTCAATCTATAGCCAAGCCTAGACCTATATTCAGAATTATTAATTGGTGTTTGTCACCTGCAGGTAGACTCAAATTGCATACGGATGGCAGCAGGAGAGTTGGTGATGATGGAGGATTTAAGGGCCTAATCAGAGATAGAGGAACTTGGGCGTGTGACTACTTTGGAAATTGCACTGTGGAACAAGTCTAGAAGCTAAATTGTGGGTTGTGTACAAAGGATTGACTGTCGTACTACAAAAAAAAAAATGAACCAAGTCATGATTGAGACCGATGTTGAACAGGTGGTGCAAGTGCTGCAAGAAGAACTAGGTGACAGATGCCCCTTCAAGAACCTAGTAGAGGATGCTCAAATACTACTTAGAGGGTGTGAATGCTCTGTGCAACATGTCTAGAAAGAAGAAAATTCATGTGCTAATTTTTTGGCAAAAATTGGAGCCGACCAACCAGAAGAGATACTGGTGATAAATGATCCACCAACTAAGTTAAGAGAGATGATTGTATCTTATATGATAGGAATGGGTAGGGAAACGACTTAGTTCCTCCTTTTGTTGTTTTATTTCCAATGTACCCAAAAAAAAAAAAAAAATCTACACAATAAATTTTTTTTTTTAAATCACTCAAAAGAAAATAATAAGAAAAAGAGTAAATTATATTAAATTCTTCTAAATTATGGCTCATTTATACTTTGCCTTCTTGAATTTCAAAACTCAATAGTTAATCATCTTGAACTATTGTCTTGTTACGCCTAACATTTTTTGTTATAATTCTATTAGGTATTTCAACAAAATGAGGTCATATGTGAAACATATAACACACTTATTATTTTTTAAGATAATAATACCCGTTATAAATTTTTTTAGGATAATAATATCCGACAAATCCTCCATCCCCCCAATTCCCCTTAAAACTAGCCCTCAATGATGTGGATCTTGGGGGTAGAAATTGAGGAAATGAAGCCCTCCCCATAGTATTCTTATCTGGTGATTTCATTTTTACTTTATCTTTCTTATCTTAGTGACAAAGTACAAAATGGATTACTAGATAAGAGTAATATTGTCCTAAATATTCAATAAATGTATCATGTGTTTGTATATTATCCAATTTTGTATAAATTTCTAACATAATTCTAATAAAAAAATTAATTATGATAATATAATATTTTGAGGTGCTTAATAGTTTATTTGAACCACCTTCAAATTACACCCCAAGACCAACCAATAACCAGACCAACCGATAGAGACTTCATGCATTACATCATCATATCATTTTCGGAAAATTTTATATGCACTCCTAGTTACAATATTTATAGTATTTAATTACGATTTATTGGAATGTTCATTATGATTAGGTGAACAAATTTTGTCGGGCCAAGTTCAAGCTGAGCTTGCACTATATAGTAAGAAAATATGTGTCATCTCAAGTTTGGCTTGACATTAGACCTAATCTAGTCATTCCAAATCCAGACCTAAAAAATATATAAATCCCAAACCGCCCACTTAACCTAATAAATATGAACTATTATTTTTTATTTTTTTATTTTCATCTTGAATTAATTTTAAATTATTTAAATTCTTTTATTTATTAGTTAAATTTGAAACGTTAACAAAACTGAATGGTAAAATAAATTTAATCTTTGACAAACATTTTAATTTAAGCCTTAGAAAGAAATGTATATATTTAGGATGGCAATGTAGGGTATGGATCAAGTCCTTACCCCACTCTCACCCTCACTTCCACAACTTCCCCCTTCCTCCAACTCGACCCTCATGAAACTCTCTCCCACCTTACCTAAACCCAAATCCACAAATGTAATCCTCACTCCCAATCCTATCTGATCTGCAACACGATCAAAAATTCAACAATAACATTAAAACTCAATAATTAAAATTAGAAAATCATATTTATAATTAAAAAAATTATATATGGTACATATATTAAACTATATTATATATATAACATAATATAAACACAATAATATATTGTATATATTATATATATTTTATAAAAATTCAACAATATATTATACACATATTACATAGAGAAAATTGATGATAAATTCAATTTAGAGGGTATCTAAGGCATTAGGTGAAGTGTATTTTTTTTATTGTGTGAGAAACCCACCATTTGTAAAATAGTTCGGTGAGAGGTCCTTTTACTTGTTTTGAAAGACATTTTGTCTCTAATTTTATCACTTAATTTATCTGTTGACTTTTGCTGACTATCTGTTTGAATTTTTTTCCTATTTGTTCAAAAAAAATTTCCTATCTGCTCAAACTTTTATCTATCTGCTCAAATTATTTTTTTATCTATTCAAAATTTTCTCTATTCAAAAAATTAATTTGTTCAATTTTTTCTATCTATTCAAATTTTTTCTATTTATCTATTCAAATTCTCATACATACACATATATGGAGAAGTGGAAAACACTATTTGTCAAATTTAAACAAAAACAAATCGAATTTAATTTTTTATCTGTTCAATACAACAATGGTGAATCTATTTCTTTTTGTTTTGTTTTATATATAATCTGTCTGTTAAAAACACTATCTGTTAAAATATTTGTGTCATTTTAAACAAATCTGAGCCATTTCGAACAAATCTGAATGGTACTATCTGTCATACTTACACAGATATACATAAAAAGAGGGGAGGGAGAGAGGTCCAATCTTAACAAATCAGCAAATGGAACAATGACAAAAACAACAAATAAAACTAGTCTAAAAATATCATCTGTAAGACTCTTCCCACCAGCAAGTTCAAGCAACAACCTTGAACTGATCCTCATGTCAAGCTACAGGAGCTTTGAACCCAACCAATAATGTTGCAGTGTTGATATAAATTCATTTTCCAATGAGTTAGCTTCTTTTCCCAATCTGCCCTAAAAGAAACAAAACGATCAACTAAATATTAAATGTTGAATTGACTGAGCAATTCAATACAAACCTAGTTGAATCGACTAAACAATTCAAAATACAAAGAAATATCCATTTGACACGTATATGTATATATCTAAAATAAGAAATTGATGCATAAATTCAATTTCAAGAAATAAAAGAATGATTCAATCTCATCAATTGCAAGTCGTGATAATTAGATACAATTAGAATCGAGAAAACAAAAGAAATTAAGACAAAAGTGGAGAGAGTGAAATCAAAGACTGGAGAATGAATGAGATTACCTCAACTATCAGTCACCATAAACGACTGATGGCTCCTGCAGCGGCATCGAAAGCAGATTAGTGCTATTCAATTGTCAATAAGAGAGAGGCAACGGCAAAGGAGGAGAAGGATGAGGATTAGGAAAAGGAAGGACGACAAAGATCGGAATAGGAGGTGGATGGAGATCGATATAAGATGTGAGTGAGTGAGGAGAAAGTGAAAGAGAAGAGACAGATGAAGACGGGAGGAACAGCGGTAATGAGTTAGCGGTAATAGAGGTGAGGAGAAGAGTGAGAGAGAGAGAGAGAGAAGCTACGGATCTAGATCTCGCAGCAGAGTAGCAATGGATAAGCAGCGGTGATAGAGGAGGAACTGCGACAGCGGCGAAGGAGAGAGAGAGAGAGAGAGAGAGAGAGAGAGAGAGAGAGAGAGAGAAAAGTATTGTTTTTGTCACTCGATGTTAAGAATTTGGACGGAAAGTGCTCACTGTTCACATTAGCGTCACGTGAGCACATTTTAGCAACATTAGAGAAAAAATATTACTACAAGAAAATTACATTTTTCACCTTCTAATCTTCATTCCATTTTTATTTTGATCACTTACATTTTAATCTGCACTCAAATTTTGACATATGGAGTGATGAAAGGATTATATTAAAACTAAACTTGAAGTTTGAGGACTTAGCTATTACAATTAAAAATTGAGAAATTATAATGAAATTCAAGTAAAACTTGGAGAGTGAAAATTGTAATTTATGCTCTTTATTTATTTATTTATTTATTATTATTATTTTTTTGTATCAATAGTAATTTTCATTAAAAGTAAAGTTAGCCAAACGACACTTACAAGGAAATCAGCAAGAAACTTACACTGAATTGAGAAAAAAATCTTGTTCAAAAGAAAGGAAAAATTCCCAAATGAAGCACCAAAGAGAAGCTATGTATATATCAAGATATAACATTTATACTACGGAGCAAAAGTCAATCATAAAAGTTTGACAATAGAATAAGTCTGAGATAAATACATAGGTCACATCCATCTATGTGGGTAAGCTATAAATGCACCAAAAAATAGAAAACAAAACATAAACCCTCAAACCCATAACGTCTAGGCAGTGGTGACGGTGGATCTGGGTGATGGGAGGCGGCAGATCAGACAAAGAAGAGGTAGAAGGCAGCAGATCAGGTTGATGGTGGCTAAATGGGAGGTGATGATGTAGTGGCAATGTCGGAGTGGGGCAAAGAATGAGAGAAACGGCAGATCCGATAAAGGCCACGATCAGAGTTAAGGTGGACAGGAAAGAAACACCTTATAGAATGAGGGAGAAGGGTTGAAAGCCAAAAGCTTCCAAGTTATATATTGAGCAGAAAAATAAGGAAAATGAAGAGAAAGAGGGAAGAGGAGGCCATCAGTCGTCGAAACCCCCTCTCTCACCCCGACTATTGTTCACAATAGAAATCCTAGGAGGAGAAAAGTTTAGAGAGAGTTCTCAAAGTTTTAGAGAGAGAGAGGGAGTTTATGCTATTTTACATGTAAAAATTTTCATAAAAATGTTTAGGATAAATTACACTAATCTCTCTTGGGATTTGAACAAAATACATCAGGTTCACAAGTTTAACATAATTACATTAAGCCCTTCAACACATAACACTTAATCCTTTTTTTTCATTCATGAGTCGTATGGATAGAAAAATGGCATTGTCATTTTTTACAATAAAATGTATATTCTACCTAATTTATTCATGTGCTTACAAATCATTTGTATTAGTTTCAATTGGTTTTTAATTTTATCAAAGAGAAGTTGATATTCTTATATTAAACAAAAATTAATTTTAAGAGTAAACTGTGAAAAACTTAAAACATGAAGGTGAGAGTAGGAAAAAATAAATTTGAAAAGCCAAAGACAATATCTAAACATCAAAGGAACAAAGTATAATTCGCCCAAAATGTTGCTGCTACATGAATGAATCACGTAATTTTTTTGATCAACAAAAGAAGAAAACTTTATTGATGAAAAATATATAGTATATGGCATTACATCAACAAAGGAGAGATGAGCAAAATCCATCATAGCATAAACCAAGAAGAATGCCCAATCATTTGAAAGCTCAAGCCAAGAGAGTTGGTGAGGAATCAACAGAGAAAAAATCAAAACAAAAAACACCCCTAACAGTCAACAAACAACAAACCTCAAAAGCTAGCAAAGATCACTAATGATCATAGCAAAGCAGCCACATGTTCAAACCAGATGCAACTGTAGCCTTTCAAGGACATAGCCTAGTCTCATCAACCCACAGTTGCACCAACCTAAACATTAAACCAGCCAATCTCACTACCATAAAACCAAGACCAATGGGCCTCCTCTGCTTCTCCTCTGCACAACACCAGCAGCTTCACAATTTAGAAGAAGAGAACCCATCCTACTAGTCTGCTACACACTCCTATGTATCTTGAAGCGTTGGATACCACCTACAAGCACATTGACACACCTGTTTGGCAATACATCAGCTGGTTAACAGAAAACCCTCTTAACTCCGATTTCAAACAAGCCCAAAATAGAATTCGATGCTTGATTAAATCCAACATCTCATCTCACTTGGATTGTAAATTGTCAAAAGACATTGATTCCTCAACCTCCAAATTGACCAAAATATTGAGAAAAATAGATAATTTCCCACAAGTAAATCAATCAATGAGAATAAAAACTAATATGAAAAAATTAAATCAATAATGACACAAGAATTTTACGTGGTTCCCTCAATGTGAAATATGTCCATGGGATAGAAATTCAATTCCATTATCAACCAAGAAGTTTCCAAATGATTACAAACGAGACACGAATGGTCTCACAAACCACCCTTAGGTGAATTCCAAATAATCACAAATAAACAAGAGGAAAGACCTCACCGAATAGACAAACAAAAGTCTTCAAAATAGATTTGTAGAAGACCCAAAATAATATGTCCAAATCGAAACCGAAAACTAAACCAAAAGATTCAAAGCAAAGCAGTAGCCAAGGCACAAATTCTTGAATTTGACCAAGTCAAATACCCAGCAACACTTCTCACCAATTGAATCTTTCATGCCAAGCACTATGCTGCCACACAATACGAAACCCACCGAATTGAATCAATTTTGTAGGAGCCGCATGCCTCCGAAAACATAAACAATATATATATTGTAGACTCTTGGGCTTTTTATCAAAACCCTAGCTGTCACCAAATTGATTATTAAATACCCATTGGACCTCCAAAAGTTAGACATAATATATTAAAAATATATTATAACCAACATTAAACCAAATTAAATATTAATAATAAACCAATTGGGTGCTATACTCCACTAAGAAGGTATACCCAACAATTCTCCCCCTACCAACTTAGGTGGAGACATCAACCATACCCACCAAAGTTCAACACTTCAAATGTTTGTCCCTCGACAAAGTCTTAGTCAACATATCTGAAATATTATCATCTGTGTGAACCTTTTCAAGTTGCAACAATTTCGAATCTAACACATCACGAATCCAATGGTATCTCACATCAATTTGTTTCAATCTTGAATGAAAAGTAGAGTTTTTACTCAAATGAATAGCACTTTGACTATTACAATAAAGCACATACCTTTCTTGTTTCAAACCCAACTCTTGCAAAAATTTCTTCAACCATAACTCTTCCTTGCAAGCTTCCACAATGGCAATAAATTCAACTTCAATAGTTGAGAGAGTAACACATTTTTGTAATTTAGAGTGCCATGCCACAACTCCCCCTGCAAAAGTTATTAAATAACCTGTCACGACCCAAACCCACCTCTATGGGTTTAACATCATAACCGCCAAGAATCCTGTGATTACAAGGCCTCTGAGACAGATTAACATAATATTACGAGCTAGTGGAAGCAAATAACAAATATATAACATCCATTGAGCTGTGCAGACTTATATGAAACAGAAAAATTTTAAACTTCTTTTTTATACATATCTACACATCATCCATAGACCATCATATATATATATATATATTAGACAAAAAGGGACTTAGCCTCATTTACAAAATAAACAAAGACTTGTTTAACCAAACAAGAAAATAAACTTGAACTTTATACACATAGCCATAACCAATAGACATATTCGGAACCTCCAAGGGAGACACATATGTTGGCTGACAAAATAGAGTCCAGGCAAAAGCTCTAAGCTTGGTCACTCGCCTGATCACCTACATACATAAATAATACAGTGATTCGGAGCCTAGTGAATAATAACAAAGTAAAGAATTTAATGAATGATGTCCTATAGTAGATTTCAAATCAGAAACAAATTTAGATTCGCATACTTAACCAGAAATCGTAAGCAGCTAAATGAGGTACATCCATTTAACCATCATATCGTGTCAAATTTTCATAATCGGTACCGACAGCCATATAGGTTCACATCTTGTGCACAAGTAGCCATGGTGTTGTTATCCCCAGGCGAGAGCCACGTGAATATAGGCCTCGATATTGTTACCCTCGGGCGAGGGCCATGTGCATATTGACCATGGTATTGTTACCCCCAGGCGAGAGCCATGTGCATATTGGCCACGGTATTTGTCACGACCCAAACCCGCCCCTATGGGTTTAGAATCAGAATCACCAAGAATCCGTGATTACCAAGGCCCGCTAACAAGAATAACAAGAATACAGAGTACAGGCATGGCGGAAGCCAAAACAAGAATAAACAATGTCCAATGAGTCAGGATAACAGATGCAAAAAGACTTTTCATACATATTTACATTCATAGCAGAAACAGTATATACATGCATACGTCATAAGGTTAGGGACCAAGTCCCTACCATAACAGTACAATACAATGCTAACAATCTATACAGTATAACAAAACAAGTACAGAGACAGATGGGGAAAATTAAAACACCCCAAAAGTCAGAGCTTGACAAGCTCGAACCTCGCAGAGGAGGCACAAGTGGTTGGCTTTGACAAAAGGGGTCTAACCCACGCTTCTAGCTCCTCGCCCGTGCTTGAACACCTACATATATATATAAACAAAGGAGCTAAAGCCCAGGAATAACATAATGTGTAAAGAGGTTAAGAATGAATGTCCTTATAGTAATGAAAAGCTCATTGAATCAAGATATCACTATTCACCATAACATATATGTGGTACATCTAATAGCGTAACGAAGACGGTAAATAGTAGGTCTTGAAAGACCGAGCAGTCAATGATGGTCATCATAACAGTAAACAGAAGTTCCAAGATAGGAATTGACAGAGATCTCTCAGAATAAAAGCGATAAAGAATAAAGAGTTGCTAAGGATGCCACAATATAGTTCAGAATAGAGGACAAACATTCATTCAGTTAACAGTAAAAAGTTCAGTAAACAGTTCAGAAAATATTCATTTTCGAACATATCTTTACAACATTGTTACTCACAGAGTTCCGGGCTATAAGCAGCTAGAGCGCGTCGCCGAATGCCAACCCTATACAGTTACAGGACGAACACACACTAAGTTACATATTCGGGAATCAAAGACTTAGTCCCTACTTAGACTCGGTGTGGTACTACATTTATATCCTCATTAAGATGCTCCAAACTAGGCCTAGGAATGCCTAGGATGAAATGAGGATGCAAAGATGTACTTTAAAACATTTTTCAGAATTTTCAGAAAATAGAGGTACCGCTCGAGCGTGACTATCTCCGCTCGAGCGTACATGCAATAAAAGGGTTCCGCTCGAGCGTATAATTCCTCGCTCGAGCGGGCTATAAAACAGTCAAAAGTGCTGGATGTGTGAAAATCACGCTTGATAGGCGCTCAATACCCACTCGAGCGTGATGCACAAGTCCCCGCTTGAGCGCTCAATACTCCGCTCGAGCGTACTATAAACAAGACCAAAGTGCTGGGAGCACGAATTTCACACTCGAGCGCCAGTCACCCCGCTTGAGCGTGAGTCCAAAATCTGGAATTTCCAGATTTGAACCTCAAGCTCAAAACTCAACTTTAAATTATCAAATTCGATCCTCTTGGGCTAATTTTCTGCAAAACACTTCAAAACCCATAATATTACATGTTTCAAAGATCAATTTGAGAAATCAAAGCCCAAGGGTAGTTCAATTAAACTCAATTTCAAAATAAACTTCAAGAACATGAAGAACAGTGCAAATTCAACACATGCATGGGTTCCATGGAACTCCAATGTTCTAAAACATGACCAAATGCAAGATTTAACTTCAAAACATGGTGAGTTCATGGATCAAGACCCAAAATGTGAACATGCATGCGACAATTCCCATGAAACAACTTCAAAACTTCGACATAAGAGCATGCATGCAAGACTTAAACATCAATTCAACATGTACAAACTAATTCTTGACTCAAATCTTCAATATAACAAGAACCATGCAAGAACTAGCTCAATTCATAAGTAAGAAGGTAAAAGTTCTACCTTAAAGTCTTGAATTATAGGTGAGGAAGTTCAATTATGCAATGAACCTTCAAATATTCTAAATGCAAGCAAGATTCAAGATGAAACCAATTCTTCTAAGCTCTCTCTCTCTATATCGGTTGAGCTCAAGAAATGGGCTGAGGAAATGTTATGTGATTAAGTATAAGGCTCAAATGTGTTAGATAGTGGACCACTAGTGTGGCAAAAGAGTAAATAAGTCTAACTTATGTAATTTAGCTTTATTTTATCTAATTTAATCATACCAAAACAAATTTCAATTAAATATGCCATAAAATCATATAAATTCTAACTAGCATAGACCATTAATCAATTTCAGATTCGGCCGCCGATAAGGCCTTCAATTTGTAGTTTAGAACATATAACACGAATAGATAATTTAGCAGTCAAACAGATAGAAATGCACTTAGACTAATACATTCAATCGATCGTTCCGTATTTCAGCCAGATTAGTTACTTAACATGTTCAGTCATAGTTTAATAGTAATCAGTGGTTTATCAGTAAACAGTGGTGAGGGTTATTATAGTCTCTCCTCCTTATAAAGAGTTTGGTCCTCCAAACTCGAATTATCTTCATTCTGGAAAAAAACCAGATTCAGTAGAAATAGTTCAGGATATCTCTTCATCATGTCATCTTCCCTTTCCCAAGTGGCATACATGCCACCATGGTTTTGCCAATCAACTTTTACTAACGGGATCTCTTTGTTTCTCAACTTTTTGATCCGTCTATTTACAATCTGAATAGGTCATTCCTCGTAAGTGTAGTCATCACTTAGTACTACACGAGTAGGCTCAATCACATGGAAAGGATCCCGGAGGTAATCCCTCAACATAGAAATGTGGAAGACGTTATGCATATGCTCCATTTCAGGAGGAAGCGCTACTTGATACGCCACCGGATTGATTTTCTCAATAATCTCATACGGCTCGACATATCTTAGCGCTAACTTACCCTTGACTCCAAAACGAGTCTGGCCTTTCATCGGTGTCACTTTCACAAAAACGTGATGTCACGACCCAAACCCAGCCCTATGGGTTTAGCACCGTAACCGGCCAGTAATCCGAGATTACCAAAGGCTTGCTTAACAGTAATACAGTAAAACAGAGTACAGGGCCTGGCGGAAGCCAATACAGTAAATAAACAATGTCCAATGAGCTGTGATTGTCTGTATGCAAAAAAGACTTTTCATTCAAACATATGCAGTCAGTGGCAAAACGGTATATACAATATATGCAGTCACTTAGTACAGGGACTTAATCCCTACTTAACAGTACAGTAAACATTCAGTCTATACATTCTATTCAGTTATTACAAAACAATAAGACAGTACAGAAGGGGGAATGCTAAAACACCCCTAAGCCTTAGCATGACAGGCTTAGAACCTCGCAGTGAGGCACATAGGCTGGCTTAACAAAACTGGAGTAACCCTGACGCTCCTAGTTGCGGTCTGGTGCCTGTACACCTACATATATATATGAGCAGTGAGCTAAAGCCCAGTGAATAACATAATGCGTAAAGAGGTTAAGAATGAATGTCCTTACAGTATGAAAATAGTTCGTTTAAAACAAGATTTCACTGCTCAACAAGATACCATATGTGGTACACCCATTAGCATAACAAGATAATAAATGAGGGTCTTGAAAGACCGAACAGTAATGATGGCCATCAATCAGTAAACAGTAGTGGTCCCAACGAGGGAACCGACAGAGATCTCTGTAATAGTAACAGTAAACAGTGGGTGCTAAGGATGCCACAATACAGTTCAGAATATAGGACATACATTCATTCAGTTAACAGTAACAGTTTAGAAATAGTACAGTTCAGTTGTTCAAAAGATAATCATTTGTTTGAACATATCTTTATACAATCGTTACTCATAGAGTTTTGGGCTACAGTATGCTAGAGCATGTCTCCCCAGTCGCCAACCCTACATAGTTAACAGATTGAACACACTAAGCTACACAGTTGGGAAAGATAGGCCTAAGAATGCCTAGGATGGGATGAGGATACAAAGATGTGCACAGAAAACAGTTTCAGAATTTTTAGTGAAAAAGAGTCCCGCTCGAGCGTAGGTTTCCCCGCTCGAGCGGACAGGCAAACAAAGGTACACACTCGAGCGTCAACTTCCCCACTCGAGCGAACCAAAAGTGCTGGATAGGTGAAATTCCCGCTCGACACTCGCTCGAGCGTTTCACCCAATCCTGCTGAAGGCATATTACTCGCCGAGCGGACTAATGAACAAAGGCAAAATCGATGCTCAATTTCCCCGCTCAAGCGGCACTTCCTCTCCGCCGAAAGCGCACCAAAATCTGGAAATTCCATATTTGAGCTCCAAGTTCAAAATCAAGTTTAAATGCACTAAAATCGATCGTCTTGGGCTAAAAACCTGGAAAACACTTGAAAACACATAACACAACATGATTCAAAGCTCAATTTAAGAAATCAAAGCCCAAGGGTAGTTCAAAGAAGCTCAAATTCAAACCACTTTTCATGAACAATCTTCAAACAAGACATGCAAGATTTTAAACCATTTCAAAACTCCAATTTGATGCTCTAGTGAGCCAATTGTTCCAAAAACAAGTTGAAATCATGGACTACTCTCAAAACATGGACATGCATGTGTGGAAAACATGAATTACAACCTCAAAACTCAACAATAACAACACGCATGCAACAATGAAGCTTCAATACAACATTACAAGCCATAAATTGGCTCTAGACTTTAACTTAGCTCTAAACCATGCAAGAATCAACATAGATGCACAATCAAGGAGATGGATTTCTACCTTAAGTCTAGTAGTTCAAGTGTAGGAGCTCAATTAGACAATCAACACTTCAATTCTTCCAATCTCCAAGCAAATCTCCAAGTTGAGTTCAATTCTCTCTCCCTTTCTCACTCTAAAGTCGGTTGAGCTCTCTAATTTGGCTGAGGAAATGTATGCTTATGTGTATATTAAGGCTCAAATGTTGCTCATGTAGTGGCCACTATATGTGGCAAAATAGTAAATAAGGTCAACATTGTAATTAACTCATTTTAATCTACTTTAATCATACCTAATCCATTTTCAGATAATTACACCATAAAATCACATAAATTATGATGATTATAAAACATCAATCAGTTTTGGATTCAGCCGCCGATAAGGCCTTCAATTAGCAGTTTGAACGTAAACACACGAACAGATAACCAATTAAGCAAACAGATAGAAATGCAATACACTAGATATACTCAGTCAATTCAGTTCCAGTTCTCAGTCAGTCAGTTCAGTATTTCAGTTGGTTCATTACTTATCATATTCAGTCTCAGTTTAGCAGTAATCAGTGTTTATCGGTAATTAATGACGAGGGTTGTTACACGTGATCACTTACTTCATACTCTCTGTCTCGCCTTCGGACATCCGCATAACTTTTCTGTCTGCTCTGTGCGGTTTTCAGTCTCTGTTGTATCAGTTTCACTTTTTTAGTCGCTTCTTGCACAATCTCGGGCCCAAGTAAAGGCCCATCTCCAACTTCTACCCAGCAAATCGGAGATCGACATTTTCTACCATACAATGCCTTGAAAGGTGCCAGACCAATAGTTTAGTGAAAACTATTGTTGTAGGCGAATTCAGCCAACAATAGATGGCTTTCCCAATTTTCCTGAAAGTCAAGGATACATATTCTTAGTAAATCCTCTAGAGTCTGGATGGTCATTTCTGACTGACCATCTATCTGAGGATGGTATGCACTACTCAGTCTCAGTTCAATACCCAACGCTGTTTGCAGACTTTGCCAAAATCTCGAGGTAAACTTCAAGTCCCTATCAGAAACAATGGACACAGACAGTCCATGCAATCTAACAATCTCATAAATATAGATTATAGCTAATTTGTCCGCATTATAAATTGTTTTGACAGGTAAGAAGTGAGCAGATTTAGTCAATCTATCAACAATAACCCAAATTGAGTCCATACCTTTACTGGAGCGAGGCAATCCAACAATAAAATCTATGGTGATATGTTCCCATTTCCACTCCGGTATCGGTAAGGGCTGCAATAAGCATGCGGGTCGTTGATGTTCCGCTTTGACTTGTTGGCAATGAAGATATTTTGATACAAAATCAGCAACCTTTTTCTTCATTCCCGGCCACCAGAAATTTAGTTTCAGGTCTTGGTACATTTTCGTGTTTCTTGGATGGATAGACAGTTTTGAATTATGGCCCTCTTGCAGAATTCTTCTTTTCAGCTCAGAATCACTTGGTACACACAGTCTTCCCTAGAATTTTAACACATTATTCTCAAATTTCAAATCCGGCCTCTGTTTGGATTCTCATTCTTCGATGATCTTCTTCAAGAAGTCATCATGTTGCTGTTTCTCTTTAATTTCTTCAATTAGTGCCGGTTGAGCAAAAATAGCAACTATTGTTCCACCTTGTTCTTGCAAACCAATCTCAATTTTAGATTTCTCAAGGTCACAAAGCAAGTCTTTCTGCCCAGTGAGTAAACAGGCTAAGTTCCCAATCGATTTTCAACTCAGTGCATCGGCAACAGTGTTGGCTTTTCCCGGATGGTACAAAATCTGTAGGTCATAGTCTTTAATCAGTTCTAGCCATCTCCGCTGCATTATGTTCAGTTCCTTCTGGGTGAAGAAGTATTTCAAACTATTGTGGTCTGTGTATACCTCACATGTTGCCCCATAAAGGTAGTGACGCCAGATTTTTAGTGCAAACACTACTACAGCAGGTTCTAGATCGTGGGTCGGGTAGTTCTTTTCATGCGGTCTCAGTTGTTGGGAAGCATAGGCAATAACTCTCCTATTCTGCATTAAAACACATCCCAAACCCTTATAAGAAGCATCACTAAAAATGGTAAAACCATCCATACCTAAAGGTAGGGTAAGAACCGGTGCAGTCACAAGCCGAGTTTTCAACTCTTGGAAAGTTGATTCCCTTTGGTCAGTCCAATCAAATGATATCCTCTTCTGAGTTAATTGAGTCAACGGTAAGGAAATTTTGGAAAAATCTTTAACAAATCTTCTATAATATCCAGCTAATCCCAAAAAGCTTCAGATTTCTATCACATTTGTTGGTCTAGGCCAATTTACCACTACTTCACTTTTCTGTGGATCAACTGAAATTCCATCCTTACTAATAACATGCCCCAAAAACATAACATGATCAAGCCAAAATTCACATTTAATTAGTTTAGCATAAAGTTTCTGTCCTCTTAGGGTCTGTAGGGCAAGTCTCAGATGATGTTCATGTTCTTCTCTACTTTTAGAATAAATTAGAATGTCGTCTATAAATACAACAATAAAGCCATCGAGGAATGGTTTAAAAATTCTGTTCATAAGGTCTATAAATGCAGCAGGTGCATTGGTAACTCTGAAAGGCATAACTAGGAATTCTTAATGTCCATACCTCGTTCGAAAAGCAGTTTTGTCAATGTCCTTTGGTTTAACTTTCAACTGATGGTATCTAGATCTGAGATCAATCTTAGAGAACACTTGAGCACCCTATAACTGATCAAATAAGTCATCAATACGCAGTAATGGATATTTATTTTTCACAGTTACCTTGTTTAGTTCACGGTAGTCAATACAAAGTCTCAATGAGCCATCTTTTTTTTTCACAAACAAGACAGGCGCACCCCATGGTGAAGTACTGGGCCTGATGAACTTCTTGTCTAACAATTCTTGCAGTTGAACTTTCAATTCTTTCAATTTGGTTGGAGCCATTCTATAAGGAGCTTTAGATACTGGCTGTGTACCCGGAATTACATCAACGGTGAACTCAATCTCCTTGTCAATCAAATCCCCTGGCAGATCATCTGGAAAAACATCTGGGAATTCTCTGACTATAGGAATACTGTTCATATTAGCGTTAACATCAGTAGATACTGTCAATACAGAACAGAAATACCCTTTACACCCCTTTCTAATCAGTTTGTATGCTTTCATGGATGAAATCAAATATGGGGGAGGTACCACTCCACTTTCGTTAAACACAAATTTGGGTAGACCAGGTGGACGGAAAACAACTTGTTTTGTCACACAGTCTATAGTAGCATGATATTTTGTTAACCAGTCTATTCCCAATATCACATCAAAATGATCAATGTTCAGAGGCAGTAAATCAATATACAGATGCATACCCCCGACAATGATTTCACATGCAGGGTACATATAAGCACAAGTCACAGATCCCCCAACAGGTGAAGATACAGCTAACAAGTAATTCATGGGTTCCAAAGGTCTATTCAATTTTTGCGAAAAAGAATGCGATACATATGAATGTGTAGACCCTGAATCAATCAGTACATAAGCATTTTGAGTACAGATTGAGATTATACCTGACACCACGATCTTGGTATTCTGTACATCTCCCGGTACGAGTGCGAACACTCGGCCTTGCCTCATAGGTTCTTTCCCGCTAGCCTTGGGATTTGGTTTCGGTACAACAGTTGATGCTGCGGTGCTGGCTGTAGCGTTGCTATTGCCCTGAGGAGCAGAAGGGCAGTCTTTGACCATGTGGCCCACCTTGCCACACACGTAAAGCACGTAAATTTTATAACAAACTCCCTTGTGCCTTTTCCCACATTCAGAGCAGGGCGGTATAGAACCACTTCCCTGACTAGAGCGGGTGGTTGACCTTGAGTTTTTCTTTTTTTTTTTCAATGGGTTGTTTCTGCCTTTCTTGAACTTAAAATCCCATTTCTTATTGCGCCATTCAGTTGCCGGTGTTTCAGTCTGTTTCAATGCTTCAATATTTGATTCAACCATGATGGCTCAGTCAAGAACATCTACGTATTTCAGCAGTTTCAGAACATTTATCCTATCAAGAATTTCAACATTAAGGTCACCTTCAAACTTCTTGGCCTTCTTATAGTCAGTGTCCACCATGTGTGGTGTATATCTGGCAAGTTCAGTGAACTTTGACTCATACTCTGCTACTGACATGGTGCCTTGTTTTAGTTGTTCGAACTCGGTCACCTTTTTGTCCCTGACACACTGAGGGAAGTACTTTTCGAAGAAGGCTTCTTTGAATTGAGCCCAAGTCATAACAGTGTTGACATCACGAATAAGCATCCACCGCCTTCTAGCTTCTTCTTGCAAAGTAAAGGTGGCCAGTAGTACTTTGTGTGCTTCGGAACACGGAAAAACTTTAAATAACTTTTTAGTCTCAAGAACCCAAGCTTTAGCTATTAGCGGTTCGAGGCCTCCTTGAAAGGATGGCGGTTTGATCTTACTAAATTTTTGTGTCAAAGCAATTATATCCCCATCATCAACATACAGTTCCGGCTGTACCGAAGGAGGTGGGGGCTGTTGGTTCTGTTGTTGTTGCCTTAAGGCCTCAGTCAGTAGTTCAACGGTTCTTTCGAGCCTTGCCATTCTGGCCTCAGATGATTCGGATTCATCAACATTCCTTGAGTTATCCATTTCACAATAGGCAATTACGGCAATTATAAACATAAACAGTTGCATATTTAAACAGATTATCACATTAACAGTTATATTCATGTCTTAGCCATACACACTTTTCATGCTCATGCAATGCCCCAATTTCTTTTCTAGGACATCCTATAGCTCATTTGGACACGTGTGTACGGTATAACTCGTGATTAACTATCGCTCTGATACCACTCTGTCATGACCCAAACCCGCCCCTATGGGTTTAGCACCGCAATCGGCCAGTAATCCGGGATTACCGAAGGCCTACTTAACAATAATAACAGTAATACAGAGTACAGGGGCATGACGGAAGCCAAAACAGTAAATAAACAATGTTCAATGAGTTCTGACAGTCTGTATGCAAAAAGACTTTTCATACATATTTACATTCATAGCAGAAACAGTATATACATGCATACGTCATAAGGTTAGGGACCAAGTCCCTACCATAATAGTACAGTACAGTGCTAACAATCTATATAGTATAACAAAACAGGTACAGAGACAGATGGGGGAAAATTAAAACACCCCAAAAGTCGTAGCTTGATAGGCTCGGAACCTCGCAGTGAGGCACAGTGGTTGGCTTTGACAAAAAGGGGTCTAACCCACGCTCATAGCTCCAGTCTGGTGCCTGAACACCTACATATATGTATAAACAGTGAGCTAAAACCCAGTGAATAACATAATGTGTAAAGAGGTTAAGAATCAATGTCCTTATAGTAATGAAAATCATTAAATCAGTATATCAGTCATTCAGTCATAACAGTCATATGTGGTACATCCAATAGTAGAACATTATGGTAAATAGTAGGTCTTGAAAGACCGAGCAGTCAATGATGGCCATCATAACAGTAAACAAAAGTTCCAAGATAGGAACTGACAGAGATCTCTATGTGATAGCGATGCAAAGAATGAGTTGCTAAGGATGCCACAATACAGTTCAGAATAGAGGACAAACATTCATTCAGTTAACAGTAAACAGTTCAGAAAATATTCATTTTTGAACATATCTTTACAACATTGTTACTCACAGAGTTCCGGGCTATAAGCAGCTAGAGCGCGTCGCTGAATGCCAACCCTATACAGTTACAGGACGAACACACACTAAGTTACATATTCGGGAATCAAAGACTTAGTACCTATTTAGACTCGGTGTGGTTCTACATCTATATCCTCATTAAGATGCTCTAAACTAGGCCTAGGAATGCCTAGGATGAAATGAGGATGCAAAGATGTACTTTAAAACATTTTTCAGAATTTTCAAAAAACAGAGGTCCCACTCGAGTGTACATGCAACAAAAGGGTTTCACTCGAGCATATAATTCCCCGCTTGAGCGGACTGTAAAACAGTCAAAAGTGCTGGATGTGTGCAATCACGCTCGATGGGCACTCGATACCCGCTCGAGCATGAGACACAAGTCCCCGCTCGAGCGCTCAATACTCCACTCGAGCGTACTGTAAACAAGACCAAAGTGCTGGGAGCACGAATTTCACACTCGAGTTCCAGTCACGCCGCTCGAGCGTGAGTCCAAAATCTGGAATTTCCAGATTTGAACCTCAAGCTCAAAACTCAACTTTAAATCATCAAATTCGATCCTCTTGGGCTAATTTTCTGCAAAACACTTCAAAACCCATAATATTACATGTTTCAAAGATCAATTTGAGAAATCAAAGCCCAAGGGTAGTTCAATTAAACTCAATTTCAAAATAAACTTCAAGGACATAAAGAACAGTGCAAATTCAACACATGCATGGGTTCCATGGAACTCCAATGTTCTAAAACATGACCAAATGCAAGATTTAACTTCAAAACATGGTGAGTTCATGGATCAAGACCCAAAATGTGAACATGTATGCGACAATTCCCATGAAACAACTTCAAAACTTCAACATAAGAGCATACATGCAAGACTTAAGCGTCAATTCAACATGTACAAACTAATTCTTGACTCAAATCTTCAATATAACAAGAACCATGCAAGAACTAGCTCAATTCATAAGTAAGAAGGTAAAAGTTCTACCTTAAAGTCTTGAATTATAGGTGAGGAAGTTCAATTATGCAATGAACCTTCAAATATTCTAAATGCAAGCAAGATTCAAGATGAAACCAATTCTTGTAAGTCTCTCTCTCTCTCTATATTGGTTGAGCTCAAGAAATGGGCTGAGGAAATGTTATGTAATTAAGTATAAGGCTCAAATGTGTTAGATAGTGGACCACTAGTGTGGCAAAAGAGTAAATAAGTCTAACTTATGTAATTTAGCTTTATTTTATCTAATTTAATCATACCAAAACAAATTTCAATTAAATATGCCATAAAATCATATAAATTCTAACTAGCATAGAACATTAATCAATTCTGGATTCGGCCGCCGATAAGGCCTTCAATTTGCAGTTTAGAACATATACCTCGAACAGATAATTTAGCAGTCAAACAGATAGAAATGCACTTAGACTAATACACTCAATCGATTAGTTCAGTATTTCAGTTAGATCAATTACTTAACGTGTTCAGTCATAGTTTAATAGTAATCAGTGGTTTATCAGTAAACAGTGGTGATGGTTATTACAGTATTGTTACCCCCAGGCAAGGGCCATGTGAACTAAGGATGCCACAAATATATTTTAGAGAGATGGACATTAATTCATGATTCATAAAATAGCATTTCAGAATACAGATCATATCATATTAGTCAAAACAAACATAGCTTTACAAAGTTATTACTCACAGATAGCTGTATAAGCAGATCAGACAAATCAAACAGACAATAGCGCGTGACCTACACAAATACATAACATATACACATTGAAACACAATATTACTTCCTTATCAAACTTGACTTTTCTTGTCTTTTGTCTAAACAATCCGAAGGTCTACTTATTCTTTCTTTAGTCAAATGAATCGAGTTCTCATTTCACTTACCATTTCATTAGTAAATCAGTCCTTTCTGAATAAACCAATTTCTTACTTGACTTCTTAATCAATTACTACTAAGTTAATGACTTATTCCTTAACCAACTAATAAGTTATGTTGATTGTTGGTTTATTAATCTTTATTGAGTAACAAATCATGTCTAGAATGCTTTAGGAGGAGATAAGATGAAAATATGAACTAAATGCAATTTTTCAAAATATGCTGAAAAAGAGCTGTTCGCTCGAGTGAACTTCTTTCCGCTCAAGTGGCCTGTAAAGACTGTAAAAATTCTGGAAGCTCAAAATGTTCACTTGAGGCACCAATTGGTCGATCGAGTAGCTTGTAAATTTTATGAGTTCCAAAACTGAAGATTAGCTTCCAAATTTCATTTCAAAAATTAGATTCATGCATTTTTCAACATGTAATGTCATTAATAAATATGAACACATAACTAATTTCCAAATCTTAATGCACAAACCTCATTAATTTGTCAAGATCAAAACTATAACTTCATGAATATAATGATTCAAAATTTTTCTTCCTTTTTCTTACAAGATATGAAATTAAAGTTATAAGGCTCTTAGAAAAATATCTACATATATGAAATTCAAATTAAGATCAAACTAATTCTTGATTGTCAAATTCAAATTATAATTTATTTCTTAATTTGTCCAATTTTAGATTTAATTCATTTTCTTCATATCAAACCCAATTTCAAACTCATAAATTCTAAAATATAAATTAAGCTTTTAAAACTCAATTTCATGTTCAAAACTCATGCAACATTTCATCAAAACATGAAAATAATTATGAGGCATGATATATCTTCAATAAATCTTTGTTGCCTGTAATTTATGGAGCTTAATTTAACAATAACTTTCTAAATTAAACCCAAAATAATTAATTTCTAATTTAACTTCATAAACTTGATCTTAGCTCCAATTCTTCATTTTCTTGTCAATTTCCTAGCAAACATTGAATATATGTAATTCAAATAAAGCTAACTAATTTAATATATTCCAAAATTTGTTTAAATTAAATAAAACTCTTAAATTACATTACATGCATGGGTTAGTAATCAAAATCAAAACCCATATTTTCATGGACTCATGGTTTCCAACTTTTCTTCAAAATCAAGTGTATAATAAACTTCCATGGCTCAAATTCTTTCAAAACTCATGGTGCATGTAAATACACATCTCATATATATATATATATATATATATCAAGGTTCACAAACCCAAGCTCAATTTGAAGAATTCCTACAATTATCTCCATATTTATTCTTTAATTCCTCCAATTTACATGCATGTAAAATGAGACTCAAGTTCATGCAAGATATTCCAACCAAAAATAATTAATTTCTAAGTTTATTTTCATAACCATGAACCTAGCTTAACTTTCTTATTCAAACCCATTTTCTTTTAAGAACCATGGAATTGATTCTATAACTTACTTAATTCATAATGTGTGGAGGATTTTTCTACAAAGTTAAGACTTAGAATGCTCACCTCAAGCTTAAATTTCAGAATTAGAGATGATTTCTCTTAACTCCTTCAAGTCTTCTTCAATTCTATATAAGTTTGGAGCTTCACTCTCTCTCTACATTGGCGTTCTCTCTCTCTTTCTCTCTCTCTCTCTCTCAACTCTTCCAGCAGAAAGCAAAAGAAATTAACCTTACTTCTAGACTCATCAACATATACACACACATGCATCTCTTGTTGACACCACATTGCACCTCTTGTTGACACCACATTGCACACTGTAGATACCCCATTTTTGACTGACCTTAAGACTCAGACGTCATCGTTTGAGCGCTCGATGATTATGCATGTTTGTGTTCGTTTCGAGTTTTCGAAGTTTGCGGCTGAGTGCCTTACCTCCGGGCCTCTAAACTCTTTGTGTTTTGGCTTGGTTTGTGGACCATGCCTTGTTGACCTTGCCTGGAAGGAGAGAGAGGTCTGGGAGACCACCTTTTTGTGGTCGTAGACCACTTTTTCTTCTTGGAGACTAGTTTCCGGCTTCCGGAGTCTTCAGCCGTGCGCCTTGTCTCGGGACCGCTTAACGTTCTCCTCTTGGCTTGGTTTTCGAACCATGCCTTGTTGCCTTTGCCTAGAGGGACATTGAGGTCTGGGAGACCACTTTTTGTGGTCGTAGACCACTTTTGGTGCCTGTAGACTAGTTTTTGAGGCTTCTGGCTGCGCGCCTCGACCCCCCGGACTTTCGTCTTTCATCCTTTTTGGTTTGTTTTGGCACAAACCTTGTCTTCCTTGCTTAGAGTGTGGAATGAGGGTCAGAGACCAGTTTCTCTCCCTGAAAACCACTTTTCTTCCCCGCCATCCAATTTCTGGTCGGCCAACTGGTCTTGGTGGTCTTTAGACCACCAAAAGTGGTCTCCCACCATGCCACCACCTTTTTTTCTTGGTGGACACCACCTCTCCCCCCTTGCCGACCACTTTGTATCCTTGGAGACCACTTCCACTGGTCGGCCGACCAGTTTAAGTAGCTGGCCGACCACTTTAAATGGTCGGTAGCTTTCTTGCATTTTCTGCACAGTTTGTGGATTCTAGTTGTGCCAGCTGGGGAGAACAGATTGCATCCTCCATACACGTGTATGGAGGGATTTAACCAAGCTTCTAGCTTCTCCAAGAAGCTTGAAGCTTCGAGTTCTATAAGAGAGAGGCCCTCTCTTCCTTCTCCAGGTTCAGAAAAGTTCCGTTAGAGCTATACATATATCTCCCTCTCTATATTCCTTTATCTGTGCCTTAAAGTGTGTTGTTTCTTCACTTTTGCACTACAACTCCTAGCCACACACCACCATCTCTGAGCTGAGATCCTTGGAGGTGGTATGTGGGTCATAAAAGCTGGTTTTGGGCTGAAGAAAGTGCTGTTGTTGCAGTGCTTCAAGGGTAACCCCTTTTTCTATTTTTTTAAGCTTTGTTTTGGTTATTCTTTTAGCCATCTTTGCATGCTTATTTTGGCTTGACTTTCAACTGTAAAAAGCTTCATTTTCAAGTGTTTGTTATGATTGTTTAAGGCTTTGTTTGTGTTGGGGGTGGTCTACCCCCCTTGGTGCCTTATTTTGCCTTGTTTTGAGCTATCTTTTAAAGCCATTGGGACCACCTCTTTTGGACCTTCTCACCACTGAATCTCAGAGGAATTTCAGTGGTGAAAAGGGTGTTTTGAGGTCCCAAATAAGAGAGGGTCATCCCCTCTCCTTGTGTCTTAGTTGCTAGCATTCTATGGCCTTATGTTTGAGCATGTTTATCTAGCATATGTTGGCTCCATCTCAGCCTATTTTTGGCCTTATTTCAGTATGGCATACCTCTGTTTTGGCTTGGTTTGGTCACCCTTTGCAGGCTATTTACACTTGTAGTGTAATCCTCACAAACTAGCCTTGTTGGCCTTATGCTTTAGCATGTCTTGCTAGCCCATTTTGGCCATATCTCAACATGTTTTTGGTGTTGTTTTGCCATGCCTTAGCTCTATTTTGGTTTGGTTTGATAGCCTCTTGCATGCTCCTTGCACTTGTAGCGCATTTCCATTCACTGGCTTAACATACATCTTGCTTTTGACCATCATTCTAGCATGTTTTGGGCTTAACTCCGGCAAGCTTTTGGCCATGTTTTAGCATACTTAAGCTCTGATTTATGTTATTTTGGTCATGCATGCCTTAGTTTGTATAGCCATAGTGCATTCTAGCTCACTAGCCATGAGTTTCCAAATCACTAGCATGCATTGCTTGGGCTATTCACATGATTTGGCATCATTTGATAGGTCATACACTCGCATGTGTCACTCTTTCAATGCCTTGGAGGGTTGGTGCTTTATGCCTTAAAAATGAGCCATTGTGTATGCCATCTTGCCTAAGATTGTGAGCTATCATTTCAGTGTGTTTTTGGTGTTACTTTGCCATGATATAGCTCTGATTTTTGTTAGTTAAGTCATCTCATGCTTGGTTTTGGTAGGTGTAGTGTAATCCTCCTTGTTGGCCTTGCATGCTTGTTGTTTTGACTCTTCATGCTAGCTTGTTTTGGCTACACTCCGTGCATGTTTTAGCCTTGATTTGACATGCTCTAGGACTTGTTTGGGTTGCATTGGTCATATGCTCCATGTGTTGCATAGCGATAGTACAAGTGCCTATGCTAGTTTCAAGCTTTGAGCCTTCTAGCATGCTTCATTTGTGACATGTACATGATTTGGCATCATTTCACATGTTATTTCAGAGCATGTAGCATTGCCATGTTCCCATTTCCTTCACCCTTTGAGTGCCTTTAAGGCTCATGCATTGTTGCCTTGTTTGTGGCCTAGCTTGTATGCATGCACTGTCGTGCATCTCATGCCATCATTTTAGCATTTTGGCCACTGTTTTGGGCACGATTGAGGTCTGTCCATATTCAGTTTAAGTCCATTGAGTGTTGCATGACATAGCCCTTGCCATGTCCATCATGTTTGCATGCTTGTTGCATTGCATTTTGTTTGTATACATTAGCATTGTTTGCATGCCATTAACTTTGATAAGTTGATCATGTTGCATTGCATGTGTTTGGATCGAGTGTTGATCCAAACACGAGAAACGAGGGACGTTTCATACTTGAAGTGATGAAATGTGCCTCAATTCTCGGTCGCCGAGCCTCTTGATTATGCATGATAGAGGTTAAGGCTTTTATGTGTTATTTGTGCATTCATTCACATTGATTATGCAATCTTGGCTTCTCGGCCATTGTGCATTGCGATGCTCGGTTGGTGGCCCGAGAGTCGATAACTAAACTCCCTTGAGCTCATGAAATGATAGAGAGAGTGGTTGTGCACACATACCTTGCAAATACATTGCCATGCCCCTTCTTGTTCTCTGTTGCAACAAACTAGAAGTGTGCAGGATTTTCTTGTCAGCAGACCAGTAAAACTGGCTGGCCGACCACTTTTTATAGTCTCCAGCAAAGTTGGTTGGTCGGCAAGTGGTCTACACCACCATAAGTCGGCCACCCTTCTGGGAGTCCCCAAGACGGAATATAGGCTATCTGGGGCTTTGTGCAGAGTTCTGAGAACAAATGCAATCAGAGGCAAATTGGGGCATCGCAATGAATTTCCCAAACGAGGCGACCGAGCATGCATCCTTTATCGTTCAAGATAGAGTTGAGGTAGCCTACTTCATATAGTTTACATGTTTAGTTAGTTGCTAACTTAGTTAATTTGTTAATTAATTAAAGTTGTGTAATAATTAGTTATAGCTAGTTATTCATTTTGTTGTGTAATAACTAGTTTAATTAGATTAATTAAATTAGTTAGATAGCTTAACTTAGTGTAGTTAGCTTAGCTTATTCTTTCGGACCCTCTGTCGAAAGGGCACAACTGTTGTAATAAGTGTGCGTATGTGTGATGCACGTCTTCCGACCCCATTTCCTTTTCCTTTTTATTTACCAACTTTCGATGGTTAGTTTTAGGGTATGTTTCAATTAGCATCCTTATGCTCGCATGTTTGTATCATTCATCTGTCTTGCATGCACCGGGCTCGGCGCATCATACTAACTGCATTGTATTTCAATACCAATTTGAATACATGTTATCTAGTCGCATTCACATGACATCTTAGAATAGCCGAGCCTATCTTAGTCGCATTTTTGCATGTGTTGCAATAGGCATTCTTAACATAGCTAAGATCATGCATTGATTACTAACTAGCTTCTTTTTTGGCTCAGAGTACTAGGTAAGTGTTTATGCCTTAGCATCCTTGCATGTGTGTAAGTGTTGCCATGTTTAGCATGCTTGCCATGAGGCTATGTGCTTAACTGCTATAACTGCTTGAATGCCTGTGGATGGAGGCTTGATTGCCTGAATTGGAACAACTTGATGATTGTGAGTTTTTTTTTTAAACCCACTTGAAGTGGCAAAATCATGAGTTGTTTTGTTCAAACCACTTTTAAAAAACAAACATGAGTTGTTTTGTTCCAATCCGCGTGATTGAGTCTATACTTGTATGCTATGCACATCACATAGTGACCTAGTTAATAAACCGGAATAAGAACCCATGTGTTTTCAAAAACAACATATCTTATTAGTAGAGACCGATCTTTGATCGGGCGAGCGGGGGTGCTCATTGCATGACCTTTCCCTCTCGTACCCAAGTTCCTGAGCTGAGGCAACTTTGGTGATGACGGACACGTGGCCTTTGGCACGAGTCAGGGTTTCCTAAATTTCCCAAAACAAAATATTTAGGTGGTGACTCTGAAATCTGGCAAAACAGTCCATGTTTGGCGCTTTTTCATTAAAATCGATTTTCCAAAAAACGATTTGCCAGATTTGGACTCTTTGGTGATTTATTAGTCTCACATTACACTTTGTGAGATTAGATTCAGAACCGTGACATAAGTCCGAACTGTAGTAGCTAAGAACTGCAATTCACACCCTCGCGCGCAGAGCGGAGTTCCAAGCGGTCTACACATACATGCACACTGAATCAAGCCTCCAACACAATACTCACATGTACACACATACATGGATTTCTCTGCACACCCACATATTTCTCAGCGCACACACACCCACATATCCTCAAATTCTAAATCATTCTATAATTTAATTTATAGTTAAGATTAATTTAATTAAATAACAATTATTCTTAATAAAACTTGATTAACTCATAATTAAATTAATTATACCTAATCACAAATCTCACATAATTTAATTAGTCTAATTTGACTTCCATTAAAGCCTAATTAATTATATTAAATTTATCAATCTGAATCAGATTTTTAATTAAACTCCCACAAGGCTCCAAATATTAAATTAAACTTATTTCCATCCCCAATTTTGGTTTCTTAAATCATTAAGGCCTTCAATTTCAAATTAAACTTCAAAATCTTCGTCAATAAATTACATATTCAATTAAACACCTTATAAATAAATTTAATTCATAATAATTTTAATTCCCAATCCTCATAACTTAATCAACTCCAATTCGGACCCACTAAATAAATCTTAATCTTACGAATCTGAATCGAATATTTAATTAAACTCCCATATGGTCCGATATTCGAAATAACAATACTTCAATTCACCAATTATACTCTCTCTTGAGTCATTTAGGTTTTCAATTTCTAATTCCAAAATAAATCCTCAATAGAATCATATACGAATTAGTTTCCATAATTTTCATAAATCTCAGGTTAAATTAGAATAATTGGCAATTAAAATTCAAATCTCCTTAATTATTTAAGTGCTAATCATTATACGTGGTGGGGTCATCACATAACCTGAAGTAGATTTCTTAAAATTAGCATCACCGGCCATGTCAGAATCTATGAACACATCAAGCATCGGCTTACGATTCCTAAAACACAAACACACCTTCGAAGTCCCTCGAAGATACCTTAGAATCCATTTTACCGCTGCTCAAAGTTCTTTACCCGAATTAGAGAGAAAACAACTCACCACACCAATTGAGTGAGCAATATTCGGCCTTGTACATACCATGGCGTACATCAAAGAACCAACCGCTAAAACATAAAGAATTTTCCGCATCTCTTCATTGTCTTTCTCACTTGTAGGACATTGATTCGAACTAAACTTGAAGTGACTCACAAATGGACAACCAACCGGCTTTGCTTTATCCATGTTGAACCTTTAAAGAACTTTCTCAATGTAGCTTTCTTGAGACAACCAATTCAGCCCTTTTTTGTGATCACAAATAATTTTCATACCAAGTATTTGCTTTGCTGGTCCCAAATCTTTCATAGCAAAAGACTTACTCAACTCCAATTTTAACCTGTTAATCATAATATACTCTTGACCCACAATTAACATGTCATCAACATAAAGTAAAAGAATAATAGGCTGTGTTTGGTGCAGCTGTGAAAACTTAATTCCACCTCTCTATTTGCATGCGTTGTATGGATGGAGTTTTGGAAATGTGATTCCACCACACATTTCAAAATATATTTCTCTTTCACGTTTGGCTACTCTCTCTCTTTCGTCTTCTCCATTTTAAAAAACAGAGGATTTTTGAATTTTGAGTCTACCCGGTCATCCTCCAGGATGTCCCCCCGAACGTCCGGCCGATTGATCAAAACAGTGTAATTTATTTATTTATTTATTTATTTTTGCAATCTCCAATCGCCACCTATTATTTGAGGGAAAAAATTATATTTATTTTTGATATTTTTTAAATATAGAAATTATTTTTTTAGACCAAAATGATAATTTTTTTTAAATTAAATTTTAAAAAGAGTTTGGTTATGAATTTTGAATAGAATTTTGAACAGAGTTTTGAATTGTGTGTTTGGTTATAAGTTATAAGTTTTTTAATTAAGTTTTGAAAACTCTTTTTAAAACTCATAACCAAACAAATTTTCTTATTTCATGTCACATCAAAAACTTCAAAACTCTTTTCAAAACTAATAACTAAACAAATTTTCTCTTTTCAAATCATAATTCCAAAACTCACAAACTCAAAATACAACTCTATTCTCAAATCATAATTCTAAAACTCTACCAAACGCTTCCATAAATTTTCCATCTGAAATTTTTTTCACAAACACACAATGGTCCGAAGTGGTTTTAGAAAACCATTATTCATCATGAAATAGTCAAATTTTTTATACTATTGTCGCGGGGCTTGCTTGAAGCCATCCAAACTTTTCTTCAATTTGCAAACAAATTTCTCTTTCCCTTACAAAACTTTTTGGTTGCTCCATGTAAATTTTTTCTTCAAGGTCACCGTGAAGAAATGCGGTCTTCACATCAAGTTGCTCAACTTCAAGGTTCATACTTGCGGCCATGCCAAGAACAACCCAAATAGAAGACATCTTCACAACCGGTGAGAAAATCTCATTAAAGTCAATACCTTTCTTTTGCCAAAGCCTTTCACAACAAGACGTGCTTTATACCTCAGATTCTTGCTATCATTCTTCAATTTGAAACCCACTTATTTTTCAGAATTTTCCTCCTCTTAGGCAACTTCACTAAATCATAAGTGTGATTTTCAAGTAAGGAATTCATCTCCTCTTCCATAGCCTTTTTCCAATCATCTTTCTTTGAATGCTCTATTGTTTCTTGGTAGCTCTCGGGCTCCCCTTGATCGGAAATCAACACAAATTCATTGGAAGGATACTTTCTCGAAGGTTACCGATCCCTTGTAGAATTTCTCAACTCAAGTTTTGGTGGCAGTTCTTGAGTTGGATGCTCTTCCTCAATTTCTAGCTCAACTTCATTAGGATTAGTATCATCCTCCACATCTTCAATAGGTGGCTGCACATCTCCCTCATTTTCATCATCCACCGAAGATGAAGGAGATGGATCCATGTCAATGAGATCACTAGTTTTTGGCTCTGGTTGATCACATTTGCCAAAGTCTTTAATTGTTTAGTCTTCAAGAAACACAACATCGTGGCTTTCAATAACTTTTTTGTCGACCAAATCCCACAATCTATAACCAAACTCATCACGTCCACCGCCAAGAAAAATGCATTGTCTTGACTTGCTATCAAGCTTGGATCTCTCATCTTTTGGAATGTGAACAAAAGCTCAGTAACCAAACACTCTCAAGTGCTTATAAGATACATTTTTTCAGGTCCAAAATCTTTCGGGAACATCACCATTCAAAGGATAAGAAGGAGACAAATTGATCACGTCAACTGCTGTCCTCATTGCCTCACCCCAAAAGGATCTTGGAAATTTAACATGTGAAAGCAGACATCTTGTTCTTTCCATAATGGTGCAGTTCATCCTCTCGGCAACACCATTTTTTTTGAGGAGTCTTCTTAACTATCTTTCGGTACCGAATACCTTGGCTGCAACAATACTCATCAAATGGACCAAAGTATTCACCACCATTGTCTGTTCAAATGAACTTCAATTTATGCCCTGTTTCTCTTTCAACCATGGCCTGAAAATGCTCAACTACATCTAGAACTTGATATTTAGTTTTTAGTACAAAAGCCCAAACTTTTCTTGAATAATCATCAATGAAAGTAACAAAATAAAGTGTATCACTATGTGTTCTAACTTTTAAAGGACCACAAACATCCAAATGAATCAACTCTAAAACATTTTCTTTTCTAGAAACAACATTTTTATGAAAAGAAACTTTATGTTGTTTACCTACCAAGCAATGAACACAAATTTTAAGATGTGTACCTTTTAAACTGGGTAGAAGCTCTTTCTTAAACAACACTTGCAACCCCTCTTCACTCATGTGCCTAAGCCGCTTGTGCCACAATTCGATAAAAAGTATTATATTCAAGTACATTGACAATACCTTTATAAATTTTCTCTTGCATCGAATAAAATATATAAGTTTTCTTACACTTAGTCACCACCAAAGAACCCTTTGTGAGGTTCCATATTCCATCACCAAATTTTTTGTTGTAGCTTTCATCATCTAGCTTCCCGGTAGAGATCAAATTGAGTCAAATTTCGGGAACATGCCTCACATCTTTAAGCAACAATTTGCAGCCCAAATTTGTTTCCAAACAAGCATCACGCATGCCAATAATCTGGGACAAACCTTCATTACCCATTCAAACATAACCATAATCTCCTTTGGTGTAGGTAGTGAAGAAATAAACTCGATAAGTCACATGAAAAGAAGCACCAAAATCAATCACTCAATTGCTCTCTTGGCCCACAAAATTGATACAATCATCTTCACAAACGACCATGAGATCACTATTGGTAGTAACCGTCGTTGTGTCTTCTTGCTTCATATCCACACTTTTGTCATGTCTTTTCTCCTTGTTCTTGAGTTTTTGTCATTCTCGCTTCATGTGTCCTTTCTCATGACAATAATAGCACTCAATGTCTTTCTTTGAAGAAGAACCATCTCTTAATTTGTCATGACTTTGATCACGACCATAAGGAGTCTTACTCTTCCCCTTTGTTTTGCTTTGGCTTCTCATAACAAATGTCTCTGAATGAGAAGAACCTGCTGATTTTCTTCTAGTTTCTTCATTCAACAAGCTACTAGTGACTTGGCTCATTGTGATAATTCCATTGGGCGCCGAATTACTAACCGTCAAAACCAAAGTCTTCCAACTTTCAGGCAGAGAACTAAGTAGCCTGTAACTCATCATCAAAAATAATTTTCATAGAAGCAAGTTGGTTAACAATACTCTTTATTTCATTCAAATGTTCGAAATAGGGCTACCATATTTATATTTTAAATTAACCAACTTACGAAACATAAAAGCTTTATTTGTGGCTAAATTTCAATCATAAAGACCTTCTAATTTTTTCCATAAACCATGTGTCGAAGTTTTAATAGCAACATGATGAAACACACTATCATCAATCCATTGACGGATAACACCAATGGCTTTTCGATTAAGCCTCTTTTATTCATCATCTTGCATACCCTCGGGTTTGCCAGTATCACCCTCAATGGGTCTATACAAATCTTTACAAAATAATAGGTCCTCCATTTTAGTTTTCCAAGTTACCCAATTACTTCCATTGAAGCTAGACATATGACCCACATTCCTCTCCATTGATTTACACAAATAAATAAACTCAAATAAACCGTAGGCTCTAATACCAGTTGTTGAGAAAAATAGATGATTTTTCACAAGTAAATCAATCAGTGGGAATAAAAACTAATGTGGAAAAATTAAATCAATAATGACACAAGAATTCTACGTGGTTCCCTCAATGTGAGGTACGTCCACGAGATCGAAATCCGATTCCACTATCAAGCAAAAAGTTTCCAAACGATTACAAACGAGACACGAATGGTCTCACAAAGCATCTTCAGGTGAATTCCAAATAATCACAAATAAATAAGAGGAAAGACCTCACCGAATAGATGAACAAAAGCCTTCAAAACAGTGTTATAGAAGACCTAAAACTAAACTAGACGCTTCAAAGCAGAGCAGTAACCATGGCACAAATTATTGAATTTGACCAAGTCAAATACCCAGCAACACTTCTCACCAATTGAATCTTTTACACCAAGCACTATGCTACCACACAATGCCAAACCCACAGAATTGAATCAATTTTGTAGCAGTTGCACGCCTCCGGAAACATGAACAATATATATATATATTGTACACTCTTGGGCTTTTTATCAAAACCTTAGTTGTCACCAAATTGATTATTAAATACCCATTGGGCCTCCAAAAGTTAGATATAATATATTAAAACTATATTGTAACCAACATTAAACCAAATTAAATATTAATAATAAACCAATTAAGTCCCATACTCTACTAAGGAGATATACCGAACACAAAAAACAATAAAAGGCATAATCTCCCAACCACTCTTTTTGCTTTTCTAAAATTCTAGGTCATCTACCATTCCAAAAGTGCAATCACTAATCCTGGTGTCACCTAAGACATTCCCTACCAATGTAAAATTGCTGACCAGATTCTCCACACTTCCTCGCACCAAATTAAAACATGCTCCATTGATTCGATTTCCATGCTGCAAAATCTGCATTGTCCTTCCTCTTAATTAGCTAAAATTCCCATTCTAACAAGTCTATAAGAAGTTTTCACCCTACCCTCCATGCCAACCAGCCAATAAACTTCATTGCAGGTGGGGCTGCATTCCTTCAAATCAATTTTGGGACTGGTAGCTTTGGCCCCAACACAACTTCAAGACATGTATACAAAGATGCCCCTGAGAAAGATCCATTTGAATTAGCCTTCCACCTGATTGAATCCTCTTCCCTCCATCTAATTACTAGAGCACCTGTTAGCAGGTTGTTTAGAAAGGAAACTTGTTCCTCTTCCCAAGCCAACAATGATCTTCTAAACTCCACCTTTCACCCCCCTCTGTCACCCCTTACGTCCACAAATTCTTCAACTCTACATTCCTTCTTAGTGCTAAGTTGGAACAATATTGGATAATTTCACCAGAACAACTTCCTCCCCCATCCACTCAAATTTCTTTCAAAATATTAATCTATTCCCCATTCCCAAAATAAATTTGATGCTGTTCGAAAATATACCAAAAGCTTCAGGCCATATGTCTCTTGCCATTGAAATATCCACCCAAATTCTTGAAGCATTTCTAGAATGAACTGGCAGCCAATTTTGTGTATTAATCTTATGAATATCACAAACAACATTTCTCCACAAACTACCTTTTCCAACGCAAATCTCCACCACCATTTTAAAAGCAACTCTATGTTTACATCACTAATCTTCCTTATCCCCAGGCCTCTATACACCTTGCCTTTTGTCACTTCATTCCAACTTACAAGACGCATTTTTTTCCCATGATCACTATGCCCCCAGAGAAAACCACATTGAATTTTTTATATCTCTTTTGCCACCACCACTGGGATTTTGAAAATAGACATATAATAGATTGGTAAAGTGGTAAGACTGATTTTATCAGAGTTAACTACCCCTCAAATGAAAGCAGTCTTTTCTTCCATGAAGCCAATTTTGACTTAACTTTGTCCACCACCGGTAGCCATGCCTTGGATTCACGCCTAAGGGTAGCCCCAAAATTTTCATTGGGAATTTCTGCATTTTACATTTAAGCTTAAACGCAAAATCATTCATCAACTCATCTTCAATCCTGACCCCCACTATTACGCTTTTGTGGAAGTTAATTTTTAGCCCTGATATAAGTTCAAAACACCTCAATATCCTTCTAACATTAACCAATTCAACCCAATTAATTTGCTTGGCAAAAAATGATTATATCGTCTGCGAATTGTAAGTGCGTCAAGCAAGTGGTTTCCAACTGAACTTTCCTTATTAAACACAGTTGTTCTTCTTAAACATGATATTCAAAATTGTTGCCCCATTGATGAAAAGGAAAGGAGATATCAGGTCTTCTTGCCTTAAACCTTCTTGTGGTTTGAAATCTTTGGTCGGAGAACCATTTACAACCACTTACAGTGAAACTGAAGATAAGCATTCCTTAATCCATTGAATCCACTTAGGTTGTAAACCAAATCCTTCCATAGAGGTAAGAAGGAAGTTCCAATTTACGCTATCATAGGTCTTTTCGAAATCTAATTTAAGTACCAGCCCCTTCATCTTTTTAACCTTCCAATAATTAATGATTTCGTTGGCTATAAGAACCCCATCTTGGATGTTTCTTCCTCCTATGAAAGCTGTTTGGACCTCACTAATTATAGAGTGCATTCCCACCTTTATCCTAGCTCCCAACACTCTAGAAAGTATCTTGTATATGCTTCCAACCAGATTTGTGGGTTTGGAATCCTTCAATGATACTGGGTTGTCATTTTTTGGAATCAACGCAATAAACGATGCATTGAGACCCTTGAGCACCTTCCCATGTTCATGGAACTTTGTAAAAAATTGAACTATATCCTCCTTCATAATCTTCCAACATTTCTTCAAACAAAGCATGTTAAAATAAATCACGTAATTGAATACAATTACACAGTCACTCACATTTTTATGGCTTACATAATATAAGATCCACAAGTATATAAGTTTTTGAGTTATATTCATTGTTTTTTTTTCTTAAGCAAAATAATAATAATTTTTTTTTCTTTTCCATAACAAATTTGATTTTATAGTAGTGGAGTTTGTGCTCTTTTTTGAATAATATTAGGGATCATGAAAAAAATTTCATGAAATGTTTCATGAAGATTTTTTATCCTTTGATTAGTGTGTGGTATTTTCTTATATGTGTAATCTAGCAGTGAAAAATCTTTCATGACTATTTTCATGATACCTAACATTACTCCTCTTTTTTTACTCGCACCAGAATATAAAATCACTTGTGCCCTTGTGTTTTTCGAATTATTTGAACTCTTTCCACTTACTTGCAAAGTTATTTCAAATTTTATCTACTTTGTATTTTTTTTATTAATTATTATTATTTTTTTCATTTTCATTTTCATTTTGTTGGCAGTTGAGAAATGTAATGGTTAACGGTCACATTTGTAGACTAAATATTTTAGCTAGAAAATTAAAAAAGTATTATAAATTATCACATCATTTTATTTTTTTTATATCTTTTTGTAAAAAGTCAAAAAATTATTAAAATAATTTGTTTCTAAGCACAGATGAAGAGATGGAGCAGATGGATGCTGATTTGGATGGTGATGGTCTAATTGATTATAAGGAATTTGTTAGAATGATGTTGGCTGCATGACAAGTTCACCATTTAAAAATGTGTATAAAAAAAAAACTAAATAATAATAATAATAATAATAATAATAATAATAATAATAACAACAACAACAACATTGCTACTTATCATAACAATAAATAAAAAAATAATTAAATTAAATTAAATTAAATTTTATTGTTTTATATCACCGGATTTTATAGCAAAATATTATTTTACATCACGCCTTTAATGAAAGAATGTCTAAAATTCGCAACGGTACATCGTGAAGTAGAAATTTCTAATTTCCAATGTGTTTCCAATTAATTCACCAAAATTTAAACACTATTTTTCGGCATGTGACATTAGAGTCCACTAATGTGGTTTTTCTTAAATTCAGATGGTTTAGAATTCATTTGAAGTCAACTTATTTATTAACTAAACAAATTTTAGTCAAATATTTTTAATTTGGCTTGTTTCCAACTCTGCTGATAACATCAATCTAACTCTCTCTCCTAGGAGAGGTCGGAGGTTTAAGTCCACTCCCCTATATATTATATTTTATGAGAGAGAAAAAGATAACAAGTGTGAACTTTCAAATAGAAATCCAATTTTTTCTTCCCTATGTTCTTTCTACTAATTATAATAATAAAAAAAATTATTAGAATCAACATGATACTAATTTCAAAAAATAAATTTAAATTATTTCTATTCTATCCTATTATATAAAGCGTACACTTCATCTATTGTGAACATTGTCACACTTTTTTCTTTTCTTTTTTTTTCAAAGATGCCCTTTACATGTAGTACTATCACATTCAATAGTTGTTGAATGATTTTTCTCATTCGTCAAACTATAAAAATAAAAATAAAAGTTTTTCTCATTCGTCAAATTGTCCCTCAATCTTCAAATCGTCCAAAAAATTAAATATAAAATTACAAAGGCATTAGATTACATCCCACTAGTATAAATAAATTCAATATGATGCCTTATCAGAAATTACCTAATAAGTCCACCCTATATTTTAGGTAGTGTATCCTTATAATTGTATATGGCCATATAACTACTATTTTCTTGTTTTTTTTCTTTTATATTTTAAATAAAATGATTATGTGTTCTCTTATCAAAAAATGGGGGCACACAGCCACGCGATCGGGTGAACCCACCGGATCACTTCCCAATCAAGTGAAAATAGTGATAGAAAGTGGTGACCACATTTTTCTCATAATAAAATACAAAAAGCAACTTTAGAATTCATAGTATTACATCTGAAAGATTGATAGCTCAAAGATAGATTTGGATGAAAGAAAATTAGATTATAGCCAACACTGATGAAACCAACTTGTTCGGAAGCTCATTGGGGGTTTTATTTGATTAGAAAGAAATAAATGGTGAAAAGTTAAAATGGTAATAAATGAAGTAAAAATATATATATATATATATTTGCTCACATGTATTTGCTTGGGATGAGAATTTTATGAGGAAAAATAGATAAATTTGAAATTCTATTTATAAGTGACCACTTATGAATAAATTTAAATTCTTTTGTGTTTTTATTTATTTGTTGCGAGAAGCTAAAAGTTTAATGACGCAGCGGAATGCATAGAGACTATATCGTTCTAGTAGATGAAAAGAGCTTTTGAATCCACAAGAAAAAAATATAACTTTGAATTCACAAGGAAGAGAAAATATCTTAATATTATTGATTGAATGACTAAAAGTTGTATTTGCCATGAGGCATACATAGTTATTTATAATAAACTAAACCTAATACTTGTAGAAAAAGTAATTCTAAAATAAATTAGGAAACTTAAAACGATACAAATAAGGAAACGTAAGAGAATAGGAAACTAAAATTCTAAATTATTTAAAATCCTAGTCAAAATCTAATTCTAAAATAATAAAATTAATAAATAATATATCAAAAATATTAAAACTATAAATATAAAAATTCTTAAAATCTTGTGCTATATCGGACTCCTCTTCTTTGAAAAACCTCTTCATTGAGTTCATATTAGAGATCTGTCATCTTTCATGCCAAATAAAGAGATATTTTGAATATTTCAATTGCTTGCCCCTCTTCCAAAAGTAGTATATAAAAAAGTTTTCTTTCTGAAAGTTTTTCTCTATATGATTCAACTGGTTGACAAAATTAATTAGACAAACATTGAAAATCAAATTAAATTGCTCCATACCAAGAAAATCAACCAAATTTCTTTTATGTAGAATTTGCATACTCTCTTGATGTTGCATCATCACAGATTCAATTGATCCTTCAATTATCAACCTTGGAATATCAAGTGTAGCATAAACCAATTTTTTTGTTTCATGCAACGGTTGTATTATCTCTTCTTCTATTTTCTCTTTGTTACTGGGCTCAATCAGATCTCCTTCTTCCTCAATAGTTTTATGATTTGTTTGTAAAACTTTCTCCCCAATATTCAAATTGCCATGTGTTGATGCATTATCAACACTCGAACAAGACTTTATATCTCCTTCATTAGTTTTACAAACAATCTCACCATAAATAATATTTGGATGCAGTTTCTTTTTTTTTTTTTTCGTAACTACAATTTCATTGCAAATTTTTACCAACTCCATGGAAGTATCTTAATTTTTATGTGACAATATATCTTTATGATCATGAAAGTAAAATTTTGTTGCTAAAAAATTTTTCATTATTAACCATGAATGAATTTTGTCTTTACCTTTGCAAAGTTGATAACCTTGTAATCCATTCCACCACTTCAATGCAATTTTATCAAGTTTGTAAGATGCAAATATAACCTTCTTTTCATGAGGAATCTTCATGAATTCAAATAAATTTTCAAGATCAAGCAACCAATCAAGAAAATCTTATTTTTGAAACTTACTTGAACTGTTAAAATATGAAATTTGTGCAAATAACGTAAGCTAACAAGTTGGGCTCAGGTAAATCCTCCAGCGCAATTGCTGTCAACTATTGGTTGCCTCTGGTTGACGACTAGACTCAAATCGGCAAGTAGAATTACAAATCTCATTGCGATGTTCTTGCACCTCTAGCCGATGTTCTTCAATCGTATTCCATATGACTTTCACCATACAATCAATGTCAATAGGGATTGTGTAAGCTCCATTGTCTTGTGTCATTGAGCTAGGCGAATCCATGCTTTGATACCACTTGACGCATCGGAATATACGGGGATTAGATATCGTTCTAATAAACGAAAGTGGCTTTTGAATCTACAAGAAAAATAAAACCTTAAATCCATAAAGAAGAGAAAATATCTTAATATTATTGATTGAATGACGAAAAGTTGTATTTGTCATGAGACTTACATAGCTATTTATAATAAACAAAACCAAATACTTGTAGGAAAAGTAATTCTAAAATAAATAAGAAAAACTAAGAGAATAAGAAACTAAAATTCTAAATTATTTAGAATCCTAGTCAAAATCTAATTCTAAAATAATAAAATTAATAAATAATATATCAAAAATATTAAAACTATAAATATAAAAATTCTTAAAATCTTGTGCTACATCGGACTCCTCTTCTTTGAAAGAACTCATCATCGAGTTCATATTAAAGATCTGTCATCTTCCATGCCAAATAAAGAGATATTTTGAATATTTCAGTTGCTTGCCCCTCTTCCAAAAGTAGGATATAAAAAAGTATTCTTTCTGAAAGTTTTTCTCTATATGCTTCAACTAGTTGACAAGATTAATTAGACAAGCATTGAAAATCAAATTAAATTGCTCTATACCAAGAAAATCAACCAAATTTATTTTATGTAGAATTTACATGCTCTCTTGATGTTGAACCATCCCAGATTCAATTGATCCTTCAATTATCAACCTTGGAATATCAAGTGTAGCATCAACCAATTTTTTTGTTCCATACAACGGTTGTATTATCTCTTCTTCAATTTTCTCTTTGTTACTGGGCTCAATTAGTTCTCCTTCTTCCTCAATAGTTTTATGATTTGTTTGTAAAACTTTCTCCCCAATATTCAAATTGCCATATGTTGATGCATTATCAACACTCGAACAAGACTTTATATCTTCTTCATTAGTTTTACAAATAATCTCACCACAAATAATATTTGGATGCAATTTCTTCTTTTTTTTTTTTGTAACTACAATTTCATTGCAAATTTTTACCAACTCAATGGAAGTATCTTAATTTGTATGTGACAATATATCTTCATGATCATGAAAGTAAAATTTTGTTGCTAAAAACTTTTTCATTATTAACCATGAATGAATTTTGTCTTTACCTTTGCAAATTTTATAATCTTGTAATCCATTCCACCACTTCAATGCAATTTTATCAAGTTTGTAAGATGCAAATATAACCTTCTTTTCATGAGGAATCTTCATGAATTTAAAGAAATTTTCAAGATCAAGCAACCAATCAAGCAACGGTTGTTTTATCTCTTCTTGTATTTTCTCTTCTTTACTGGGCTCAATCAGTTCTCCTTCTTTCTCAATAGTTTTATGATTTGTATGTAAAACTTGCTCCCCAATATTCAAATTATCATGTGTTGATGCATTATCAACACTCGAACAAGACTTTATATCTTCTTCATTAGTTTTACAAACAATTTCACCACAAATAATATTTGGATGAGATTTCTTTTTTTTCATAACTACAATTTCATTGCAAATTTTTACCAACTCCATGGAAGTATCTTAATTTTTATGTGGCAATATATCTTCATAATCATGAAAGTAAAATTTTGTTGTTAAAAACTTTTTCATTATTAACCATGAATGAATTTTGTCTTTACCTTTGCAAATTTGATAATCTTGTAATCCATTCCACCACTTCAATGCAATTTTATCAAGTTTGTAAGATGCAAATATAACCTTCTTTTCATGACGAATCTTCTTGAATTCAAAGAAATTTTCCAGATCAAGCAACTAATCAAGAAAATCTTCTTTTTGAAACTTACTTGAACTGTTAAAATATGAAATTTGTGCAAATAACGTAAGCTAACAAGTTGGCCTCAGGTAAATCTTCCGGCGCAATTGCTGTCAACTATTGGTTGCCTCTGGTTGACGACTAGACTCAAATCGGCAAGTAGATTACAAATCTTATTGCGAAGTTCATGCACCTCTAGCCGATGTTCCTGAATCGTATCCCATATGACTTTCACCCTACAATCAATGTTAATAGGGATTGTGTATGCTCCACTGTCTTGTGTCATTGAGCTAGGCGAATCCATGCTCTTATATCACTTGACGCATTGGAATATATGGGGATTAGATATCATTCTAATAGACGAAAGTGGCTTTTGAATCTGCAAGAAAAATAAAACCTTGAATCCATAAAGAAGAGAAAATATCTTAATATTATTGATTGAATGGCTAAAAGTTGTATTTGTCATGAGACTTACATAGCTATTTATAATAAACTAAACCTAATACTTGTAGGAAAAGTAATTCTAAAATAAATTAGAAAACTTAAATCAATACAAATAAAAAAACCTAAGAGAATAGGAAACTAAAATTCTAAATTATTTAAAATCCTTGTCAAAATATAATTCTAAAATAATAAAATTAATAAATAATATATCAAAAATATTAAAACTAAAAATATAAAAATTCTTAAAATCTTGTCCTATATCATTTAGTTACCATTGTAATATGAGTTATACATGGAAATTAGCTTCTTCTTTTTCTTTTTTCTTTTCTTTTCTTTTTTTTTTTTTTTTTTGGTAACTTTCACCACTTTCATATTAAATAAACTATATAAAAAAAATAGAAATAAAAATAATTCTCCTCCTTCCGGCATTTTTAGTCCAATCAAACTTAGCCTTACTTATAAAGAAATATCGTATAAGATATCTCTTAGAATGATCTATGACATGTTCACATGTATGCTTCACTACACCAACCAAAAATAATAATAAATAAATAAATAAATTATAATTACCTTCCATAAGGTTAATTTTGATAAAATTATACTGATCTCTCTTTTAATATGATTAAATGGATCAAAACTAATACATATAGTGTGAAAATATAAAAATAAACAATATAAAATATACATTTTCATGTAAGAGATGACATTATTTTTTATTCACATAACTAATAGAGTATTGATAAAAATGAAACTTAGTATTATCTGAATTAAAACATTATTAAGGCCTAATGTAATTACGTTAAATTTGTGAAATTTATTGTATTTTTTCCAAACACATGTCAGTGTAATTTACCAAAAAAATTACAGAAAAAGACTACACCCATAAAATAAATAACAAATTAAAATGGAGAGAGAGAGAAGGAAATTTATATAAAAAGACTGCACCCAATAAATAAATAAATAGAAAGAGAGAAGAAAATTTATAGAAAAGGACTTCACCCATAGAATTCCAATATTTATAACTTACACGACGAGTTTGGAGACTCCATGCATGGGTCTTCCATGTTTATCATATAAGTGAAAAATAAACCAAAACACGTTTGACAATTTTTTTGTTTTAAAAATTTATAAAAATTTTAAAAATATTATATATGTATATATATTTTCACATATTTTAAAAATAAGTTTTTATTCTCACTCTTTTTAGCTCACCACCTTCCCCGCCAATCACCACCTCGAAGAAGGGTGAAGCCACCTACGATCGAGGGCTTACACATGTTTTCAAAAAATTACTCGCGTGCTTCTAATATAAAAAAAATGGATAATTACAAAATAAATAAATAAATCACAGTTTAACTCTTATAACAAAATAAATTTTGAACTTTTAATTTTTTAAATTTAAACTCTAATCTTTTTATTTGTTTTCAATTTAAATTATTTACGTATTTTTGTTAAGTAAAATCAATTTAAAAAAAAAAAGTATATCAACCATTAAACTCAATATAAGTATATATAAAATATATAAAATATCTTTTTTACTAAATGTAATCACTAAAATATCCTTTTGTTTGTTGGTTTTACTTAACGAAAATAAACATATAATTTAGATTGAAAACAAATTAAAAGGCTAGAGTTTAAATTGACAAAATTAAAAATTCAGAGTTTGTTTTGTTACAAGAGTCAAATATTAACTTCTTTTTTTTTTTGTAATTAACCTTAAAAAAATTATTTTTTAATGTTTCAAGAATTTTCTTAAAAAAATTTCTCTACTTTTTCTTTTAATGATTATTTTTTTTGTTGTAATTTTTCGCTTAAAATGTTCAATCATGAAAATATTTTCTTATAAATTTTATAATCTCTCTCATTCTTTCTTTATCCTCTCTATATCTATTTTCATGTGTATGTGAATGTAGTTTTGTTCTTATCTTTGACGGAAGCATCTGATTACTTTTAAACTATGATGGTTATTATACGAAAAATAAAATTAATAACAAAAACAATAAAAATGATTGACTAACTCAAGCATATATCACATATATTGATGTTGTCGTGACATCAAATAAAATTCGAATTCAATTAAATTGTGATTCTTGGTAAGATTTCAACTCGATGTTACTTTCCTAAATTAAAATCCTAACTCTACTATTGCCTCTCCCCACCCACTGAGCCCACCCCATCCTCCAGCCACCCATGCCCTCCTCCCTCTCCCAACCCCCACCCGTCAACCACTATCTCTAGCAACCCTCCCTCCCCATGGAGCCAACTCCTATCCTCCAACCATTCCTTCTAGCAACTCATTAAGCAAATTTTTTGCATGCGTTTTGTTTATTTTAAAAAATGTGTACCAAATATATTTATTTTCTTTTATTTTTAGAAAAATCAAGATAACCATATTTACTGCTTTCTATATCTAAATAAAACAAAATACTATAAAAATTATTAAACAAAAAACCTTGAAACTACTATATGTTAGGTAAGCAAATGGCTAACAATGATCTAATCAAGATTGAAGACATGACACAAAGTGAAATACATCATCAATTACAACTTCAATTTCTATGTCATCAAACTATGCGCTGTCAAACCTCTTGGAGCCACTGGAGGTTTGCCCGGTCGTTAACTTCAGGACCCTCAGGATTAGTCCTGACTTCCCTTAAAATCAACGGGTTGGGAATACCTGAGTTATCAAAAAAAAAACCTCTTGATCTGACACTACAAGAAAAGTGACATACAACAACGTTTATACAACATCATTTTCAGAAAAACGCCATTTTAGTGTTTTCCGTATTTTACATAAAAAAAAGAAAAGAAAAAAGAAACGTCACTTAACAGATCTCACTCTCTCACACTCGTATCTCCGTCATGGTCCGTCTCTCTCATTCTTACGCTCATATCTCACTCTCAGACATCACTCCCTCTCACTCTCTCACACACCGCTCCTCTCTCTCGTAATCGAACATCGATCTACATTCCTCAGTCAAACATCGATCTCTGTCGCTCCAGGGCTTTGCTCTAGCTGTTCTTCATAGAACTCGAACTTGATCTCGATCTGTGCTTCATCTGAGATCAGATCATTATCATTCTTCGATTCTCTTCTTCTCTCTTCGATCTCTCTGCAAATCTCTCTCTAAACTCTGTTTGGATCTATCTGTGTTCGATCATGGAGATGGAACGTGTGATCGAGTTTCCACACGCGGACATGGATCGTCGTCCTAGAAAGAGACCGCGCTTGGATTGGGATGTTGCTCCTCAAGCCCTTAAGGTATCAAATCTGTTCTCTAGATCTCTAATTTCATAATTTTTTTTCCTTCTCTTTTTTGGTTCTATTTTTTGCTAGATCTGGTTGAAATTAGGTACGTGGTAGATCAGGTATGAGAAAAGGTTTATGCTTTTATAAATCTGTAAATTTCATGGTAAATCGGGTTGGGAAAAAGGTTTATTATTATTATTTTTTTATGTATAATCGATTTTTATGTATGATCTGTAAATTTCTGTCTTCCTTAGTGGAGATGCGAAGTTACTTGAGCTAGAAAAGCTTGTTCTCCGTCTTTACTTGAGCGTATATCTTCAAGATTGTTCGAATCCCTCTGATCTAAATCGATCTAGGGCTCAAGGTAAGGGTTTTCTGACTTGGATTCGCTAAGTTCACTAAAGATTTGTAAAATCTCATGGTTAAAACAACGATTTGGAGTATTGTGTCAGCTGGTGATGGTGTAGCTGCAGAGCAAAGGTCAGATGATTACTATTTTCAGCAAACAGCTCAGTCTGTTTTGGGAAATGTAGACTGTAGAGCATCCAGTTTTACTGACTGGAACCATGGTAAGCTGCTGCTTTCTAGATTTTCCTGTTTAGTTCCTGGATTCATTCACGGGTAACCATATTTATGATGATTAGTGTGAGTTTTTGTTCTGTTGACTAGCTCATATAGTTTAGGTGCTTAATTAGGTGGTTTGACAAATCTTTCGTGCAATCTCTTTTGAGACTAAGTTTCTCTCTTAGATTTCCTTGTAATCGAACTTATAGTTTTAGTTTAGATTTAACTTTCCCATATTTTATTTCATTTTTTTGATATATTTTTATTTTTATTGGTAGTATTGAAACTTATATAGGTGGCTTTTTCCCAATTTCTTATTCTACTTAATTATTGGTAGTATTGAAACATTTTATCATCAGAGGATGTTTACAATTTCATACTGAATTATATAGCCCTATTTGTATGGGGAAATAATTGGACGCCCCTGTGGTGAAGGACAAAATTCAGTTTCGCATTATCCTATGCAATTTTATTTTGAAAATGTTATATAGAACAAAACAATGATGTAGGCAAGTGTAAATTTTGAGGGCATTTAATAATTGATGTATCGAGAACACAAAAATGTCAGGAATTTGCACACAATTTGATACTAGGGCAGCTAGTGGAAGCAGCTTGAGATGATCTTGGATGATCTAGAAAGAAAATTAGCTAACTGAAAATTAACTCTACAAGGCCTTGAATCCCACCTCCTTGGGTTCAGCCCCATGGATTTCTTTTATGCTTTATTCTGTTTTTTTAAATGCATGTTTAATTCAAATGTTAAAGACTTGTGCCATTAATCATGGCTCACTGGCACCACCTCTGGGAGCTGATTGGCAGTAGCCAAACCCAAATGATCTTTAACTTTCTCAGTGTGAGTGTTTTGTACCTCGACCCTTTTCTTCTTTTGCTATCACTGTTTGTGGTGATGTTGCTTCTTGGTTACTTGATGCTGTGTGGTACAGGGGATTTATTGTACTCCATATTATGGTTGTTCATTTGAATGCCTCAATAGATAAGACTGGGCTAAGGCTAGAAATAAAATTTAGGTAATTTTCAACACTTCTTTAATAAATGAATCTTTCATAAGTTTTTGGAAAGTAATTAGTTGATAACAAACTTTTTTAGAAACAATGCATTTGTTCATGGTCTACATTTACTAGATTCAACGACTTTGCTTCTGGTAGCTTATGTGAAAGATAAGTTGGATGAGATCCATTCTTCGCTTCTGGGGAAGGCAATTTCATTTCGGGATAGGTGCATTCTTCATCCCTATGATGTTTTACATTGTAAATTTATTATTTATGTGCCGTACAGCAATATAAAGGCATGAGATTTGTTCTTTATGGCGGTTCAATATATAAATAGCAAAATGATCATTAGCTTTCTGCATGTAGAGGATTATGTCACTGCCATTACAAAACACGCAAGCACACTGATTTATTTGAAAATACACAGTATCTATGGTTCAAAACCTTAGGAACCAAACAAAATACCCAAATCCATGATCCAAACAAAACCTTAGGAACCAAGTGTTATGTTAGAATCTTTATGCTTACTTGTAAACTTGAAGTTATTGCTAGCTTTAGATCTAGTTAGATTGTTCGTACTTAAGTTGTTGATTTATTGATCATTTTTTTTTACGTATTTTCCTAGGGCAATTCAACAGCTGCTGCCTTTGAAAACAAGGATAATGGCCAGTTACTCTGGATTAATGAGTCTACTCCAGAGTGGATTCAAAAGAAATTCGAGTGTTTGACATTTGATCCTAAAATTGCCCCCAAAAGCCATAAAAGTGGTTAGTGCATGCGTTAGCTTATTTAGTTTTTTCTTGATGTTATGGTGTACTATTTAATGTTTTAAAAAATGGTCATAACCAGCTCCCTCTTACAGTAGGATCTAAGAGAGGTAGTAGGTAGTCACCCTCAACCACAATTTTTGTGGACACATGGCTTGAACCTGCACCACAACACCGGGTTACAGTTCAACTAATTATATTGCGACAATGTTCAGACAAAGTTGTTACTTTCTCTGCTTTTTTTTTTTTTTTTTTGGTCCCATATAATTTTTCCAGTTAGTGACATAAAAGATGATGGAGATCCTGTATCAAATTCTTGGAGGAACCTTGTAAGAAATCCAAAAAACTGGAAGGATCACCGTAAGAATAAGCTCAACAATTTGGTGAGTATTTCTCTGGTTGATAGTTCTTTTATGTCTCGATGAATCATGGTGAAGTTTGGGCTTATTCTTATTCTCTTTGCAGCTGAAACCAAAGCATCCAGATTTTAAACACAAGGATAGTGGTGTTCCTCTCTGGCTTAACACAGCTCCCAAATGGGTATTGTCAGGACTTGATGGATTAGAGTTTGATGTTCCACTTTTGAATGTGAAACAAGCAAAGGGGTCTAAAGGTTGGTATAGTCATGGTCACTTTTTATTTGTGGATTAGCATTATTTCTTGTTATTATTCTGATTGTTTTGATCATTGTAGATGGCCAATATGAAAGCATTGTGCAAGCACTACAACAAAAGTATTTCTCAACTCTGTCAAACTTCCTTTCATTTTTTTTTTTCTGCATTTCTACTTCATAAGTTGAGAACATAAAAATCATTTGTAGTGTTTGATTGATCATTTTTAGCAAGCGTGTCTCTTCAGTTGATGAAGATTGAACCTTAGTCCGAATCATTTCCAATTGATTATATCGATTCATTTAATTTTTTATCTCTTTTTTACACCCAATCATCTGCTTACTTATATATGTATATTTTATTTTTGTAGATGATCACAGATGCAGACATTCTTTTTGTTACAACTGCGGATCTCCTCTAATAACCCACTACTGTAGTAAATGTAAGCATTAAGTCCTCATAGATGCCAGCCTTTTTGCTCTTCTACTGCAAGTTAAAATGTAGAAAAATAGTGCATGATATGCGCAGATAATGGAAATATGACATATGGACAAGTTTATTCATTGTGTCAATCTTGTAATAATTGTTATAGGCCTTGCTCAATCTGAGTGAATTAGAAAGACAGTAGCCTGTTTTGTACAGAATATGAAAATTATTGCTAATTACTGCTAGATATAATTTTGGTTACCCCCCACAGTGTTGGTTTATTACTTAACATCCAATTACTTCATTTCTGAATTTCATCTAAATGTTCCAAACTTCACAGGGAAAAATATGTACATCTTTGTGGGCAGATAGAAGATGATAAAATAGAATCATCAAATACCATAGCTGATGAAGACTATGTGGAAGATGATACAATTTGTAGTTTGCGTGCAAGCCCTGTAGGAGAAGATAAAATAGAATCATTAACTTATACTGTATCTGAGCAGCTTCATAGGCGATATAGCTTCACTCACTGTAGGAGAAGATAATATTAGCACCTCTCTCCCTCCTCAGTCCCCTTCTATCCAAGCAATCCTCCAAACTCATTGGTAAGTAGTGGCCGAGTTTTGATTCAGAGATTGGGTAAAATAACAGAAACCCGTAAAGTAGCACTATAGATGCAACTCTATTTGTGAAAAGCATATCTATTCGCTCTTTATTAAATATGATTGTTGGCATTTGTTCTTATGTCGTGTCCAACTATGCAATGTTGGTGACAACACTCATTATAATGGCATCACACATGGTAGTATTTTTATTTTTATTTAATATTTAGTTTTTGGTTCCTTTTCTTTCATCCTCCTTGTTCTTTCCTTTCATATATGTGTATATGTTCTTTCTTTCTCCAAGACTTTCCTTCAACCTCCTTTTACAACCCTCTACTTGATTTTTGAACTTGTGTTTACTATTGTTGTCAATTTGGATTGGGACTTCGACCGATGCTTGGTATACCATTGAAACAATTGCGGAGAAGAACAACATTGGATACAAGCAAATTGTAAGCTAATTGATATATTTATGTGGTTCTTATTTGTTTATTCATCTATCTTTAGGTGGCCCGGTTTCGGAGAGGTTAGATACAAGAGTCATTCCCATAAGTCAAAATGTCACTGTTCACAAATAATCGTAGTCTTCAAAAGCACCAATGCCTTTAATTCATGGTCTTACGGTTTCGGGCAATTCACCAACGCAAACAAAAGTTGCAATCAAATTTTAAATCAAGAGAGAACAATATCCCCAATTAAGGGTTAGAGAGAGAACCAAGGCACTTAGCTTAATCAATTTTGTATTCTTCAAATAAAAATTAAAAACAATTGAGGTTATATTACCTATTTATAGGTTACAATGAATCGGGCACTTAACATAAACTTAATATGTTTATTCTACCATATCAAGATCTCCCCACTAAAAGAAACTTCTCCTCAAGTTGGGTAGTAGCTAGGTGAGCCATGTCAACTCAAATTTGAGATTTGAATGAAGGTGATGAGGAATAGGTTTAGCATTTCCTTGCTCAAAGTGGTCTTCACAAGTGGTTCATCCATGAATACGTTGAAGCTGCGAATGAGAATGGGACCTCACATGCTGCATCATTTTTCAAGTACAGCTGCAAATGAGAATGGGACTCCTCGCAAACAAGATTCAACCGCTGGACAAAAGAAAATACAAACCAATGTTCGCCTACTTAGAGGTCATACTGGTGCTGTCACTGCTCTACATTGTGTCACAAGAAGAGAGGTGTGGGATTTGGTGGGATTTGCCGCCTAATTAAGCTTTTCATTTTGCGAGAATCATGCTTGGTATTCATAGTATGTGGCCAACATGAGACCTTGTACTGGTATTATTTTTGGCAAGTGCAAGTGGCTAACTCTCCAATTTTTCTTTCCTTATATTTTTTTTCTTCTTTTTTTTCTCTAAAGCAATGATGGTTTTTCCTTTTCTTTGTAATGTTACTGAGTAAAGATATGGGATCCTAGTCTTCGTGGTTACGAACTTAGGGCAACTTTGAAAGGACACACAAGGTATTTCGCAATTTGTATTCTTTAATCTTTTGCCTTTTCTGTTTTAACTTATAGAAGTTATTCTAATTCCTTTTCCAAGTGACTTTCTTCTGCGATTTTCAATTAATGCACCTTTGAAAATAAATTTTTGTTTTGTTCAATTTGCAAAACCGTCCAAGCGAGAAGTTCGACCGAGGGAAAGGTGGTATCGATCGATGATCGATGCGTGATAATATGGGATAAGCAAACTACTCGGCCGGAAGAGCTGAAGGGCCATGATGCACAGGTTTTCATTTATCAACACAAATTTTGCTAAGATTGACATGATTATGTTAAACTACAAAGGTGCCTTGTGATGGGCATAGAAAAGAAAGATAACCTAATATTTTACACAGGATCTATCAAAATCCAAACCCTGTGAAATAGGCAAAGAAAGAACCACAACTTTTATCTATATTAGTGTAAAATTTGTCTAAAATTTTTTATGACTCCTTGTATTTTGGCCAGATTACAGTATATTTTTTGCAGCTCCTTGGCAGGTGAGCGTATCTACATCTTCATGGTATAGTTCGAAATATCATTTATTGGGTGGTAATGCTCTATATATTCTATATGATGTATTCGATCAGTTAAATTTTTATTCGGGCGTCTCATATTGTCATATTCACAGCATGCCATTTGACGTGGGCCAGTAATGCTCGTTTTCCATTCTCCTTTGAAGGAGATCCTTGTCTCCTATGGTTTTGTGTGATAAAATCTTAAATTCGTTGATGAATTTTTTCATATTTGCAAGTTTTTGGGGAGATTGCAGAGGGGCATGAAACACTTCAGAGGATAAATGAAGCTTATGTGGATGATAAAAGCAGACCATACAAAAATATACGGTGCATTTCTCACACCTTTTGTATTTGGTGATGTTATATGTTGACTAGTAACTAATGAATACGATGCTTTAATGTAATCAAACACACTTACATATTAGATGATCCTTTTGACGATCCTTCACAACTATCTCGAGTTGATTCCGGATGCTTCTCCCGAAGAAAGCCAAAAGATGAGGTAATGAATGACTTGCATTCCATTGATTTCTGAACTTTTGAGGCGCTTTGAAACCAAATGGAAAAATAAAATTGACGCCTCTCGATTTGATCACGAAGTTACTTACTTATATGTAATATATAACCAAATTCCCCAAAAGGATCATTAAAACAGAATGATATTCCTTTTGGTAAATTGCAAGGATGCTTTGTTGATTGAAATGCAAAGAAACTTACTCTATTTGATCTTAAGAATAAGAACACTAGTATCGAAAGCAAAAACCAGAATGTGATGATTTCATCTTTATTTGTGCTTATAAGCACCTTTTTTTCATAGTTGGTTTAAAGTTGGTCAAGACCTTGGTTGGGGTTGTCTTAATGTCTCTTATTGAACTCTGTCTTAATTTTTAGAGTTAACATAAAATAAGGTCATTTTTAGGATGGTCTGAACTGGATTTGAAGATTGAAGTTCTTTTCAAGCTTGATGTGCATGATGCCATGGTTCATTGCATGGTTTTCTCTTTCTTAAAACCAAAAATAAATTTATATGGATGGGTCTAGGCAAACAAAATTATGGCAAGTAACCTTAAATGCCAACACAGACAAGAAATTATGATTAGTATAAAGTATATAAATTTGTGTCAAATTGGTCACTTTTACATGCTATTTCAGTAATCTATTCTGGGTTCTTTTCTATAAGGTGCATTATAATGGTCTGCATTTCTTTCTTTTTGTGGCTTTTTCATATCTTTTATTTTGCAAGAGTTACAGGGGAAAATTTAGTATGAGGCTGTGTATTTTGAACAATTTGATAATGTAATTGTTAAATCTACTGGTTGAATATATTTTTTGCAGTTATAAATTTAGAGTCTTCTCTATAAATATATTTTTTGCAATTATATTCATAAGGGAGTTGATGTTCTCAAAGAGCTTCAAGTTTGCTTTCAATATATATGATCTTATTGATAGGACTGAAAATTGATGTTGTATAGCTTGGTTTCCATTCACCAACATGTTTTAGTGATGTTGAATTGCTGATTATATGGATATTTATGGAAATGTCCTTAATTCTCTTGAACATATGATTTATTGGGTGTGTTGAAGTGTAATGCTTTGCTCTATTATTGCAGAGCCAAGATGACGAGCGAGAGTGAAGTTTTTCAATAGAGCAGCCCGTGAAGCTAACTTGAAGCTAAATATCAGAGCGCACTCTATATTATTGTTTTTTTTTTCTTTAAAATGAGAAAATATTAGCAATTTTTATTTTTATTTTTATGTATTGAGTTAACATATTGTTTTACAAGGGTTTTTTTTTTTTTTTGGTTGTGGAAAATTGAAAAATGAAAAATTGAAAAATGAATACTCCATATTAGTAATTTTTTTATTTTTTATTTTTTATTTTTTATTTTTTTTATATATTTTGAAAATGGTGTTGGATGGGTGGTTTGCTTTGAACAGCAGTAAAAAAAATCATTAATTATGATTTTTTTTTTGAAAGGCAAAGAAAAAGTGGCGTTTTTCATAAAAACGTCGCAAAATGTCGCCTTCGCTACGCTATAGTTAACTCGACGGAAATAGTCAAACGGTCATTAAAAATCAGTGACGTTTTAAAAAACGTCGTCTAAACTCTACAGTGGCGTTTTGAAAACGCCACAAAGATATAACGGCGGCCGTATTAGCGACGAATTTTTTAAACGTCGTCTTATCTTTTTGTGGCGTTTTTCTGGCCTTTCGCGGCGTTTTTTAAACGCCGCTAATTTGCGATTTTCCTGTAGTGTGATAAATATATATACATATATATAGAAAAAGACTTTAAGGAGAAAAAAGGCATAGAATTCCATATTATAACTTGAAGACTGAGGTGGTGGGTGGGAGAGTCATCGATCGTCAAGTGAGTGCGTGTGTGTGTGTGGGGGGGGGGGGGTTGTCCTCCCATGTGTTTATCATAAATGAAATGAAGAACTTCTCTCAACCCAAGTCATCTAGTATATGTTTTGGAAATTTCAGTTCAACTAATACAACATGCATTTCATATGAGAGAGAGAGAGAGAGAGAGAGAGAGAGAGAGAGAGAGAGAGATAAGTTCGTTTTTTTTGTTTCTTATTTTCATTTGAGCAAAATTTCCAGTATTTAGTTGAATGTATAGAAAAGAAAGTGTGTGGCACAGCTTTATTATGGAGCAATATGAAAATTTGAAAATTCACTGCATCTCTTTGTTCACAGGGCAAATTATACTTTACCCCTCAATTAAAAATTGTTACATTTTCTCTTTTAATCTTTTGATTTGTTTCAATTTTAACATTTTATTATGAAAGCATGATGAAAAAATGGCATGTATATTGTGCATGCCAATTTTCTGACTAATGTTAAAATTTAAAAACTAGTTTATATGTGTATATATATTTTTTGTTCTCAAATAATAAAAGTGGCATGTGCATATATTTTCTTATATATTTTTCACCGGGGAGGAGAAGATATATGCATATCTCTCATATATATATATATATAAATCAGCTTTTGAATGAACATTTTAATCATAAAATTAGCATGTGTTGTTCACATATTACTTTTTTGTCCTCTTTTCATAATAGAATATTAACACTATGTTAAGATTGAAACAAATTAAAAGAATAATGAAACAAAATATAACAATTTATAATGAAACAATTTATAACAAATTTATTTTTCTTTTGTACAGATGGATGAACTTGTGCATGAAGTTGAATTGTACATGATTAGTTGGCACTTGTTATATTTTTTGAAGGATTATATATTTTTGGATAGATGTGTATGAGAAATATTTGGGCAGACTACTAATTATATTTTCTGACAGATGCGCATGAATAAAAATTTAAAACATAATAACACGTACTTGTTATGTTTTAAATTTTTATACTAGATTGATGTAAATTAGATAATTATATAGATTACATGACCTTTTTAATTGGACGATTATGTAGTTTGGAGTTATTTGTGGATGAAAATTTATAATAATTGATGACTTTAATTAAACAGGTTAAGTATTGGCTGATTTATTATTTTGTTGGATGTTCATGATTCAGTTAATTTTGTCAGTTTGAATAATTCTTGCAAATTACAAGTTATATTGAATAGTTTGGATGGATTATTATATATCTGTAACAAGCCCGCGGGGGACCTCGCTACAGTTCGGACTCCCTTTTTGTGTTTGTGGTTCTAAATCTGAACCAAAGAGTCCAACTCTGGCAAATCGTTTTGAAGAAAAACAGATTTTTTGAAAAGTAGTGCCAAACATGGATGCTGCGGATTCTGAGTCGCCACCTAAATATTTTAAAATGAGAAATTTAGGAAACCCTGACTCGGTGCCGAAGGCCACATGTCCGTCATTACCAAAGTGGTCTTGGCTCGGGAGCTTGGGTACGATCGGGGAAGGTCAGCTATGAGCACCCCCTTTCGCCCGGTCCGAAGACCGGCCTCTACTAACCATGATATCCGATTTTGAAAACATTATGTGTTCTTGTTCCAATTATTAGCCTAGAATTACTATGTTATGCGCGCAGTAAACAAGTATAGACTAGATTGCCTAATTTGGAAATAAGCATTGCATATCCGTTTGTTTTGAAAATGCTTTAGAATTTGCTACTCGCAAGTACGCTAAAACGCGGATTTCAATGAGTTTTCCCAACTCAAGCAATCCAACCTCCACCCACAGGCATTCAAACAGTTTATCTCATATAAGCACTTAGCCGCATGGTAAGCATACTGTTATGGCAACATTCACACGCATGTGGTATGCTAAAGTGTGAAATACTTACATCGTACTCCGTGCCAAAACAAGAAACTAGTTAGCAGACATGCATGTCCCTAGGTCATATTAAGTGGCTAATGCAACATAGGCAAGGATGCAATTTAGAGTAGGCTCGGCTAACCCTAAAATGGCACGTGAAATGCAATCATTTGACGCACGTATTCAATTTAGAATTGAAAATACAATGCAGTTTGTATGATGTACCGAGCCCGATGCATGTCAACAAATGCATGGATGCACGCATGCGTAGCATAAGGTATGCTAAAATAAACGTGCCCTAATACTAACCATTAAAAGCAGGTAAGTAAAAGGGAGAAAGAAGTGGGGGTTGGAAGACATACACACACCCACGCACACTTATTACAGATTTGCCCTCGCTCGGAGGGACCAAAAGAATAATACAAACTAATTAACTACGCAAGCTAATTAAATATTACAAATAGCCTAATTAGTTGACAAACTAACTAAACTAAGAAAACAAGAACCGCCGGAGGAGAGCCAAATGCAAAGACGTGCTCGGTCTTGCTTCAATTGCACCGCCATGCCTAGATCGCTTCTCGCTTCCGCCTTTTCGAAAGCGCCAAAGTCTCAGAACTACTTCTCAAGGCACTGGGGGATACCACCGGCTGAGGGGAAACACCACCGGCTGAAGTATGTGGCCACCGGCACAAAATGAATTCATCGGCTGATAATTTAATGCCGGTCGGCACTAAAAACTGCCGGCCGGCACTTAATGTCTGCAGAACCTGCAACTCACAGCAGCAGAGGGCAAAAACTTGCATGGCAATGTAATTCCAACAATGTATGCACCGATCATGCCCCCTATCATGTTTGTGACTCAAAGGGGCATGTACCTCGATTCTCGGGCCACCAATCACGCATTTCCATGCATGATGGCCCAAAGAACCAAGTGTGCACTTTCAATCTCAAATGCATGCAAACCAAATAAACAAAACAAAGCCCAATTCCTATCACCAAGTCAAGGAACAAGGCGCGTATGTAGGGTGTGATGCAACCTAAGCATGTTGGCTAATATGCAACATGACCACGGCAAGACACTTATGTAAGCATACAAGCAAACATGAGGCAATGCAAGCCAAGCAAATGATGGTCTTAAACATGATCTAGGCAACCCCAAATAGGCCTAAAATCAGTGGCCAACAATGCCCAAAAATGAAAGCCAACACACATACACATATACATATGTTAAGACTTAACAGTTAGGCACCAAGTAAGCAACCCTCAAGCACACTTGAAAAGGGATATCATGACCACTAAGCATGCATCATAAGCTTTAAAATCATGTCAAAGTGTGGTGCTAAACCAACTCAAGATAGGCCAAACAAAGCATGCAAATGGTCCAAGACTTAAAGCAAGTCAATGAGGCATTGAACTATACTTATGCAAGACAATTATGGCATGCATTAAACAACTAAAAACAGGTTTTTAGCATGTTAAAACAAAGCCAAAAGGCTACTTAGATGACATCTAAGAGGCTTGAAACCAAAGGCATGCACAATGACCAATACATGGAGCATTCAATACATGCTTTTAAAGCATTAAAGAGGCAACTAAGGCAAGCATTCAAGCACACCAAAGGGACTGAAATGACATGCTAGATGGTTCCAAACCACCAAAATGGAGTAAGCCACACATGCTACACATGCATGCTCAAAGGCTAACAAGCCTAAAATGCAAAAGGGCTATATAATTCATGCCAAGATCGACCCAAATGACTATGGACAGAGCTAAAACATGTCAAAATAAGCACAAAACATTCACAAATCTAAGCCTAAAGCATGCTCAAATTAGGGCTAACAACCTAAGGTATGTTAAGGCAATACAAGGCATTACATGGCAACTATGCTGAGCATGCATAAGGGACCAAAACCAACACATAGCAATGTTAAATCATGATATCCTAAGCATGAATAACAGTCCATACATGCTCAACACACACTCAATCACAATGCTCCCTCAAGAGGCAAAACTTGCCCTTTTCAAGGACAATAAGGAGAGGGGGGTGACCCTCTCCTTCTTAGGACTTTAAGGCATCATCTTTACCACTGAAATCCCTCAAGATTTCAGTGGTGAAGAGACCCAAACACCAAAATCCTGGATCTCAACAAAATAGCACAAAATGAGGCCTTTTCAAGGCCTAAGGGTGGTCAAACCTCCCCAAAGCACAAAGTACCCTTCATAAACTATCAGGAGGACTAAAAAATAGAACTTTTTTGTATTAAACACCAAGCACAAAAACAGTTCAAAGATGGGTAAAAATGGAATGCAAGAATGGGGTAAATAAAGCAAGTTTCTCACCCTTATTGACCTTATTCACAAATGTTGACTTTGTTGCTTCCTTGAGCTCCAAACCAGTCAAGAACAGCAAGAATAACCTCTTGGGATCTTAGTAGCCAAGGGAAGGTGAAATACTATGTGCTTGTGTGCAATAATGAGACACAAACACACACAAGGGTAAGAGAAGAAGAGGTATAGATACAAGTTAGATACACTAATTTGGAACCCTAAAACCAGAGCTTCTTCAACCTCTTTCCAACTTTCTAACCCTCAAGCAAGGGAGACAAGGCCTCCTCTTATAGAGGAGGCAATCTTGTAAGCTTAGTCATTAAGCAAAACAAGAGAGGCATCCCTCCATACACGTGTATGGAGGAGAAGCCAATGCCATACAGCTGCCTCAAAATATCTCATAAAGCAACTGCACAGTAGTCGACAGGGCAAAATTATCATTTTGACAAAATCGACTGCCGACCGGCACAAAAGAGTGCCAACCGGCACAATATAGTGCCGATGGAAACACCAAACAGCCGATGGTCTCTAGCCACTGCCGGTGGTGTGTGGGGATGCCTCATAAGGCATTCCCTGCCCCTCCAAGGCAAAGCACAAGTGTTTGGTGCAAACCAGACACAAAATGGTCAAGTTCGGAGGTCCTGAGGCAAGGCGCGTAGCCGAGAACTCCGGGAACTCCAAACGAACACGATCATGGATAATCACCAAGTGTTCAAATGGTGACGTCCAAGTCTTGAGGACGGTCAAAAATGGGGTGTCTACAGTTGCTCCTCTTTGACAGAACTCGAAAGTCATAACAATGACGGAAGTGAATGTCAAAGCCCAGAGACGACCCATTCTTGACCAGGCCGAAGACTTAGACAAACATGCAAGACAAGCAAGATATGCGCCCGAAGGCAGGGGCAAAAATGCAAGACGATGCAAGAAGCCGAGCATAACTTATGATCATGCAAAGAAAGCTGTAATGAAGCACGCATGCAACAGTTATAAGCTAGCAAACGCCAATCTACACTACAATGCAGAAAGGATGTAAGAGAATTATGCAATTCTCAAAACGTCTCACGCGGAGGATACAATACCTGTGCGGCTCGTCCGGTTGCACCGGCCTCAAATGAGCCGTACATACAATATCGTGCCTGCAAAGAAAGTAAACTTAACAGGTACAATATTGTTAGCAACATGCATAACAATGCAAAATGATATGCAATATATACAAAACTAAGTATAAACAATGCAAATGATAATGCAATCGAAACAATGCAAACTACATGCAAAGCAATTGAATCATGATTCAATCAGGAGCGGTTCGAAACCACACAAATGTCAAGTAGGTTGATGGAAGTAACGAGTCCGTCTACCATAGAACGATGTCTGAACTATGAGTGATGCAGACGGACATAAGAACAAGTATTGGGTGGATTGACATAAGTGGGGTGACGACCCGCTGAGGAAAGAACAATGATCCTAATGCTGGATGCAATAAGTACACTACAATGTAATATCTACAATGGATATGGCGTGCGGCCAAACCATATTTTGCCTAGGAAAGGCATGCACACATACAAACCATGTCTAACACAGAAAAGGTGCCACAACCTCAAACCAAGTTCATCAAGGAGTAGGCGCGATACACATGCAGAACTGAGCTTTGTCACGAAAAGTAAGGACACATACCAGACCAAGCTCAACAAGGAAAGGTGCAAGCCATAAATGGAGGTGATGCAGTAGATGCATGTAAGCTAAAATGCAATATATACAATATGCAATGGGATGGATATTTACAGAAAATGCATGACATATGCACTATACTACAATGAAATGCATGACAAATGCATGTTTATAATGATGATGTATGCAATATATTTTTTGATTTTTTGAAATGCATGACATATGCAATATTTATAATGATGCATGACATGCATGTTGCGACGGCTATGATTGCATCTTTCCCCATCTTACCAGCAGGGCGATACACTAGGTTGGTTCAGTATCCAGGACTGAGGCGTAGACACGCCGCCTCAACCTATGGGGCTTCCATACAGATTTCAAGCCGAGGGTACACCCCCTGGGTATTTAAACCAGACTTTAGTCTCGAAAATCCCGAACCTTTGTGTTCTAGGCATAAGCCGTTCGAACTCTAGTTTTCACCGTCCCAGTTGGTCTTCTAGGAACTCACCACAAAAACAGGTTGGAGGCTTTACCAGACCACCGAAAGTCGTTCGGGCACGACAAACACCGAAGGAATTGCACCTTCAGAGGATTTAAGGTCTCCTAGACCGTGGTGCAAAATGTATGCATGACAATGCATGTCTTTTTTGTCTTTGAAATGCGCATGATGCATGATGTTTGAAATGCGCGCCAACGCACGGCCTTACGAATGCACGACAATGCATGAATTGTGTGTGCCGAAGCAATGAAGGTCTTGCACCTTCCGAGGATTTAAGGTCTCCTAGACCGTGCATGTTTAAGGTCTCGCCAGAGCCGGGGCCAAAAACAATGAGGTGTGCAAAATAACGCGATGCGTTAGACAACGCGAGTGCACAAGACAGTGCGATACGCAAGGTAGCGCGATTGAATGCATGCAAAATGCAATGAGATGCGCAAAATAGCGCGATGCGTTAGAAAACGCGAGTGCACAAGACAGTACGATACGATGCATGCCAAATGCGATGAGGTGCACACCTTAATGCACCGAAGGTCTTGCACCTCCCGAGGATTTAAGGTCTCCTAGACCGTGCACATATGGTGAAGGTTTCGCACCCTCCAAGGATTTAAGGTCTCCTAGACCGTGCGTGTTTAAGGTCTCGCCAGACCAAGGTGGGGCAACAATTACACAACACTTTAAGTGAATGTGATGCAAGCGAGTAAACTCGAATCGAACTACATCTCATGCAGCAAGGATTAAGCGAATTAAGCAATTCTCACGGCGCCTACGCGGAGAAGGCTAAAAGCGACTACCGAGAACACTCGGAGTCTCAAACACAACGTCTCTCTATGTATCGCACGCAGGAGAGGGAAAAGCAAAGCAAAAGGAAAACTCCCGGCGTAGTACACGCAAGAGGGGGGGCAAAAAGGCAACGCACATGGGACGCGCATGCCAATGCAAATGAGACACGCATGCGGATGCAAATGGGGCAAATGAGACGTGCGTGTCTCAAAAGATGGAAAATGGAGTGCAATGAGGTACGCGTGCCTCAAAGGAGATGCAGAACAATGCAAGTGTGACACGCATGCTACACGAAAATGCAAAACGGTGCAAGTTGCAAGGGACGCGCAATACAGCGCGATGCGATGTACCAAACAATGTAATGGATGCGTGCAACGCACACGGGGCAACTTTTGAATCTTGTAAAAGATAAAAGGATACAAAAGGATACAATCTTTGCTTGAATTTGAGTGCCACGCACAGAAGACACGGTCCGAGGTCAAAACGGAGGCTGGTTGAACATCGGAAATACACTTTCTTGCACTTTCTTGAGCTATGAAGACCCAAAACTGCTCACATGGCCTAAACAAGGCTGTGGGAACATCACCGGCTGGGATAGGTAGCCACCGGCTGGCCACCGGCTGCATAAAAGTTTCACCGGCACAATATTGTGCCGACCGGCAAAAAATAGTGTCGACCGGCCAAAAGTTGTTGATCGGGGACAGTTTTGACATTTCACCTCGGGTCTTTTAAAATAGGGTTTTAAACCCTATTTCCTCACTTCCCCACCGCCGAAAAACTTCTCCCTCTCTCTCTAGAGTCTCTTTTCCTCCTCATTCGCTCATTTCTTTTATGCTGCGACATTTTCGCCGTTCGATTCGCGAAGTTCATCGCGTTTCGGACATTCTCGACCAATCGAAATTTCGTTTCGGCACTCCCTTTGCTATTTCCACTTTTTCGGGACTTGTTCCCCTCGATTTTCTCTTCATTTCCGTGCCTTTCCATCTTCCGGTCTTCCCGGTCATTTTCGGCCCGCTCGGGTTGACTTTTCCGGTTGACTCTTCACATTCCAGCTCTTCCGGACATTTTCTCACCACCATTGCCATGGCTGACGATGTTCCACACGTCGGGACTCCCCCGGATCACGAGATGGATCCCGGGGTCGAGCTCCTCCCGTTGAGCGAGCGTCCCTTCGATCCGATGACATACCGTCCGGCGATCCACGTCCTACCTTCGGATGGTCTTCGCCATTTTCGCGGCTTTGACCGAGTGCTGGACCCGGAGCTTCTCCTGCGCGAGCCGACCTCTCATCTATCCTTCGGCGTTTCCGAGGTAACATTTTTTCCTCTGTTTTACTTTCTGCAATGTAGAACTGCGAATCGCCATAGTGAATCTGTTCTTTAACTGCTTAGCTCTGATATGCTGTACACTGTAGTTGATCGCAATCATGCTTACAACTGATATCTGTTTAAGACGGACACATGCACACACCGTACTTCACTGCAAATCGACCGACACGCAGCACTTATTTGAATCTGAAAACATATTGTATGCTGTATTTAAACTGAACCACACAAAACACGCTGACGCATCATACGTTGTAGTTCACCTACTGGCACACTATAACCCGACATCTGCTTGAATCTAAAAAATGTGCACACATGCACCATATCTGTATACTGATCCTCACAAACACACTGACACATCACAGGCCGTAGTCCACCGTAGTACACTGAAACCTGATATCTGCTTGGATCTGAAAAATGTGCACACGTGCACCATGTTTACATTGCACTTACTCAAAACACGCTGACGCATCAAACACTGTAGTCCACCGTAGGCGCACCGACACCCGGTATCTGTCGAATCTGAAAAACTTGCACGCATGCTAGATTTGTATCGACTTTAACATGTTTCCTCGGAACTGTACATTTCATATTGCTTTGCAACTATTTGTTTGAAAACAGGGAGATTCCCATACCATCCGCGGGTATGGGAACGTCGTGGCTCGAGATTGGTATTTGGAGCTTCCCGAGGCGGTTCGACGCATCGTGGACGAGGCGGGCTTTGGTTCTTCTCGCAGGGTCTCGACCGGCCATCGCGCAGCCTCTTCTAGCTGCCCTGGCAGAGAGGTGGTGGGACATCACCGATTCGTTCCACTTATCTGCGGCGGGAGACATGACGATGACTCCCTACGACTTCTCGGTGCTCACCGGCATCGGGGTAGGGGGTGATCCGATCCCCTTTGACAGTGATATGGACGAGTGGACCGCCGCTCAGATCTATTTGCTTGGCGAGGCGCCACCTCTTGCTCGTCCAAGCTTTGTCCGCTACTCCTGGTTCGAGGTGCGATTAGAGTGCGCATGGCGGCGGCGTTCCGATGACCGAGGCGGTCAGAGAGCAAGATGCGCAGCTTTGATGTTTTTAGGGGCGACCCTCTTCGCCGACCGGCGAATACTGCGCCTCTGCCTACTCAAGACCGGTGGACGTCCGAGACATCTTATGCGTTTTGATTGGGGTGGTGCGGCTCGCCACCCTCTACATGAGCTCGGTCTCCGTGGCGTGCCGATTGTTTCGAGGCTACTTGGCGAAGCTTGGGAGGTACGCCTTCTCCTCTGCCTTACATTTCTGTTCTGAACCTTCTATACTCTGCACACTGCACACACTGTAGTCTGCTTTACACTTGTCAGTATCGCATACACGCACACACATACTCGCTTACATTGATCGTATATCGGCGCACGGTACACTCTGTTCAATACACTACACAACACACGGCTTTATTATTTCTGCTTTATTCTGCATTCTGCTTTATCTGATAAGCATTCTGGTATCTGTCTTGCAGTTGTGGGTCCATGCCTACTTTCCGGTGGAACCAAGGTCGAGGCGAGACTCTCTAGTCATTCCCTTCACGCCGCTATGACGAGGTGCCCGAGGTCGCGGAGACTTTCACTTCTTCCGCCGCTCCTTTGACACCATCACTCCGCCGAGGTATGTTTTACTTGCGTTCATTTAAGCTTCACCTTTCCATCAGATATTTGCAATACCAGAGGTAACAAAGCAGATTTCAATTTCAGATCACCGGCCCGTGGGCTCTCGCAGCGATGGTGCGAGATCGGTTTGCGGCCGTTGAGACCTCGCACGGATTTTCTTTGGAGGGCCCGGCCGGGCTTGGTACTGGTGGCGCTTCTTGTGTCGACCTTAGGGTTACTGAGCAGATAGTCCTGCATCCTCCCGAGCATATGAGGGACATCGTTCACCATCACGGCGGATGGCGGACTACACCATCGGTTGGGAGGCAGACGGCTTCAGAGGCGAGGGCGATTACTCAGAGTACGTCGGGACCTACATCATGCGGCCGCTGAGTGGTGGTCGCCGAGCTAAGAGAGAGAGACCTGCGGCGCCGGCGGCCGGAGCAGGAGTCGGAGGAGGAGCGCCGAGGAGGGCTCGAGTCCGCGGCAGGGGCGGAGTCCAGAGAGGACGAGAGGCCACCGCCCGCTTGCCTTTACTTGTCTTTTTGGGTCGAGCAGGCGACCTATCGATCCCTTTGCCCCTCCGCCGGTTGATCACGAGTTTGTCGGTATCCCCGACTTGCCTCCGGTATGTATTACTGCATTTTTGTATGGTTATTTCATTTTAGTTTATTTGATATTCCACAGAATATTGATGCATCCGATATTTTTGCAGGCTTCCTCCGAGTACACCCGGCAGTCATTGGAGATGAATGCCTCCATGGCGGGGATGTTGCAGCGGACCTTCGAGTTCCTAGCCTTTTATGGCCTTCCGGTATGTTCTGTCTGACATAGCTTCAAACCATACACAAACTGCTTCGCATAATCTGATGCACGATACAACATCGATATCCGGTTCACCACCGGCACTTAATACATCGTATTCGCCTGATTCTCAGTATTGATTCAAGCGCTCACGGCATTCAAACATCAGACTCATACATTGCATTAGACCGATTCAACCGCCACGGCATTCAAACATCAGATTTCATACTCGATTCGCATTGACCGATAAACCGCTCACCGGCATTCAAACATTGTACTTATACCGTGCATTACGCGATAAATGCTCACGGCATGTATCGATGCATTTGCCTTTTGTACTTTTCACCTCCTTCCCGATTCCTCCAGGGGTGGTGGCGCCCATCTGACCTTCCATTTCTACTGGATGGCGGGATATTCCCCGCACCAGGAGGGCGATACGCCGAGCAAGCTGGCTCCAGCCTGCATTCGACGAGTCTGAGGAGGGGGCGGAGTTATCCGAGAAGGAGGCCGGGCGCCTGCCTCGAATAGTGACACTTCTGGTGATGCTCCTGGACTTCTGCCCAGGAAGAGGGCGAGGACAGATCTCCCGGCGCGAGGCCATTGATGACATTGATGACCCAGACTTTTGCTGTTTCTTTTATTTCTTTTCTTGTACTTTTCTCTTTTGTTGGTAGATAGAGTACTTTGTACTGCCGCAAGCAGGTTTTTGTTTTCTTCAAACTTTGTACTTGAAAAAGATGATATGAAATGAAACAAACTTTTTGTCTGAAAAGAATGTTATATCTGTACATATCTGCATCTTTCATACTTTGCACCGCATTGCATCATATTACACCTCAAATGTAATTGATATTGATCTGTTGTCTGAAAATCGAGCAATTGTACTGTAGTAATCAGATAACCAACCAATTAAATAGCAAAACAACTCATGCAAACCACTGCTCAAACTGAATATACAGCCCATACTCTACTGGGGATCGATCTGCATACAACCCATGACACAGCATTTGGTTCATTCTGCACACAGCAAACCCTGAACAAATAGCCCCAATCTGACAAGGTGGATTACGAAAACTGAAATGGTTGAGGTTGAAACACACTTGGGTGTCCCAAATTTTCTCTTTTCTTCTCTTGCCTCGCGTGATTGCAGAGAATGGCATAGCATTCTGAGCACAAGCGATTACTTTTTGGGAAATGATGGGTTTTCAACCGGGGTATCGAGCCTACCATAGAATACGACGAGACAGACTCAAACAAAGAAACAAAAGGCACAGGACCTGACCTAGTGAGACATGCTCGGAAAAGACTCAAAGCCAAAATCCAGGTCGACAAATCAAAAGACACGACACACAGACATGTTTATAAGAAGACCTCAGATCTCGAGAAGCCAGTTCCTCCGGGTATTATTTCCCACCTTTTCTGATTTGTGATACTCGCATCGCTCGGCCCTCAGACTCGATTTTTCTCTCAAAAACCATTTTCTCACTTTTCTCTCAACTTACACCTCTCTTTTCTTTATTCTCTCATTTTTCATCCCTCCCCGGGGTGATTGACAGATGAATAGGAAGTCGCGGGTTCACGCCCAACACTGTTAGCTCACGGCTACTTCCTTTGGTAGATAGGGTGCCTTGCTGGCGAGCATATTAGCGGGGGGGAGACAGAAGGCCTGACTCGATTGTGCCCCTAGTTCGTCATTTTGACCATTTTTTTGTTTTCTAAAACAGTTTTGATCAAAAATGAGAGTTGGATTAACACACTTATTCGATTTTTGATTTGAAAATTATGCAAGTCAGGTTGTGAGCACTGAAAATTCTCCTTTTGGGTCCAAACATGGTCCAATTTCGAAAATGAAACAGTTTTCGAGAAAATAGTCAACTTCAGTAAAAATTTTCAAAAACTATTTTTGCGAACAGTCAATGTTCAAATGAGCACGGAACTTACCCTTGAGATATGCAACCTCGGATCGGAGGCAATGGAAAATTGCCCCTGGCTTGAAGGGGGATAAGGCAACGAAAAGTTGCCCCTGGTTTGGACAGCAACTCAGGGCAACTTGTGGCGATGCATGGCAACGGAAAGTTGCCCGTTGTTTGGATGATGCCGCGGCATTTTTGTGAGTCAGTCCTCGTTGACGACGATCAGATCCTCGAACGCGGAGGAGGCGAAGAGGGTTTGAGTCAATATATGGACACAGTCACCTGGAAGGTATTGGTGGTTTGGACTTCAAGAGGAAGTTGACTTGCATAGTTCCAGATGTCGTGACCAAGACATCGGATTCGGAGGAGCTACAAGTGATCAAAACCATGACATGGACTGAGACGCTATGGAAGCGTTGGGGGCTGGACTTCGAGATGAAGTTGCCTACGTATCCCAAACATGGAAATCAAGCCTTACGTAGTTCCGGTTAAGGTACACTCGGGTATTTAACCTCTCCTTTTTATGCTCTAACTTTTGCCAAGGCGCCTGTTGCAGGTTTTCGACCTTGCGAGCTTTGTTCTTCTTCTTTTCTTCTTTTCATTTCTTTTGCATTTTTATCATTCCTTTTTTTCTTTTCTTTTCTTTTTTTGTCTCCTTTTTTGCTTTTTTGCTTTTTTGTATTTTTGTATTTCTTTTTTTTTTGTATTTTGTATATATTTTTTTCTTTGCTCTAACTTTTGCCTGGGTCGCCCTTCCGGGTTTTCGGCCCAGCGAGCCTCTCAAAGGGTAAAAGTGTAACAAGTCCATGCCAAATGGTTTTGAGATTGAAGCTCTCTATATCCAGGAGAGTGGCTGTTGTATTGATTTGCAGAAAGATCCACCTTTGGCTCTTTGAGCACATCGGATATTTTTTTTGCCCCTAGTTCAAGGGGTGCTTTTGATCTAGCTTTGCAAGCTTCTTTTGACAACATCTGATCCTCTTGATCTGACTTCGGTGCCTCTTGTTCGAGGGTTGCTTCCGTCCGCCACACAGGCCTTAATTAACCGTTGAACATTGAATGCAGTTCAAGGTTTGAAAGCAAAGTCTTAGTCGGTCGAGAGGCGATCTAGGTCGCACAATCTCAAGAGCGATCCCACACAGGTCTTCGCAAGACTGCACAAAATATTTTGTTTTTGAAAGTTTTTAAGAAAGCGGCAAATCGCTCGTGTTGAAGATAGTGTGGAACCAGTCTGGATCAGGCCAGGGTCCTTCTCAGTACTCGCGCCGACAAGCATGATTTCATTCATTAAGGGCTTAGCACGCCTTTCTTTCTCTCAAAATGATCAAAATTTTGCAAAACCCGAGGAATTCCTTCCTCTTCGTTTTCATCACCGCAGTGTTCGAAATGGGGTTTTATGAAAAGGTTAGGTCATCATAATGATGTTCAAGGCATAAGAGAGCAGGCAGTATGCACTATCATTCCATTCACATCTTCTGGCACGGCTAACTCAAATAGCAACAAATACGGCATATGATAGCCGCAGTTGTTTCATTCAAATTTGCTGGTATAACTGGCCCCTTGGCAGCAACAGGCTCAAAAAGCAAAAACAACTAATTACAAGATAAAACGGTGTTTCAGGCAACAACCCCGAAATCACTTGGTATACTATACAAAAGGGACTGACTCGTTACAAAAGGACAGACCCTGTAAGCAAAAAGATTGACTCAATACAGAGAGACAGACTCAAAAACAAAACAAAAGACTGACTCGACACCCAAGTCAGGATTTACAAAACTAGCATTGGCAAGTGCTCAAAAATGCGTGCCAAACGCCACATCAAAAAAAGTACCAGACACTGCCCGCAAGGGGTTCACCTTCTGATTACATACTTGCAGTATCTGTATCCTCAAAATCCAACAACTGAGTGGTGACAGACTTTGCTGAGGTAGGCGGGAGGATAACCTCGTTGTCAATCAAGTCTTGTACCTCATGACGGAGGCGGAAGCAATTATCAGTGGCATGGCAGTTCTGGCGATAATACGCCTGATCTGAGGAAGCATCATGCGTGGCGGGAGATTCTTGGGAGGGCCTAGGCTCGGGGGTTTAAGGTGTCCCTTCTCGGCAAGGATTTGAAGTGCCTTGGACAATGGCATGTAGAGAGCATGGAAGACCTGCGCCCTCGGGCGGTATTTTGAGTCTGAGCACTCTTGCTAGATGCACTAGCGAGCGGATCGTGAGTGCGACCTTGGATTTGATCCTTTCCGGATGCAAAAGGGAACGGAAGAAGCTGTTTTGGCATGGCGGGCCTATCCGATTCTCGATTATTTGGAATTGCCCTCGGAGTGGAAAGCATCCTCCTGACTTTTGACATAACTGCGGATATCTGTTGCTTGTTCATCCCTCCGACTTTCAAAGCCTCTACTGCCCATAGCAGCTGTTCGGTAGGGTCGGCATCTGCCTTCATCTTGCCTTTATCTCTGGCCTCGGCCTGATCTAGAGTTTGGTTTGCTGCATCGTTGCCATAGTTGGAGGTCATCTCCGATGGGTTGAGTTCAATCACAATTCGTCCCAGTAGCAGGGGCTCCTGGGGTATGAAGCCTTCGGCATATGGCGCGGCTGGTGGCGAAACAGACATCCCATAGGCGAGATCCGCCACGAATCTTTGGAGATCACCTATCATTCCCATTAATTCAAATGTGGTGGGCTCGCGAGCCTGATATAGTTGAGGGGTCCAAATTGGATGTGCGGCAGGCGACCTGGGTGGATGCGGCATGTCAACCGTAGTCTCATCTTGTAAGGGGATTCCCTGACTCAACGCGGCCGTCATGACCATAATCTCTTCTGAGTTTTGCGTCATGTTCAGTTTTGCCTCAACAAGGAGAAGGCACTAGCTGTTCTGGATCAACTCTCTGAATCTCTGAATTGAAACGAAAAACAAGCAGCATTTCAGCCCCAAACAGATCAAACACGGGTGTAGCCGACCAACTGCACTCTACTACTGAACACTGTTCCCCAGAATCACTATTCAAAACTGAACTGACACCCGCAGACACAGCTGACTCTCAACAACACTGATACTGGTGCCCTCAGGCCTGATACCCAATCTTGCAAACTGATATATGCATTCCCTACAGAGATACACTCTAAAAGCACATAACAGGTAAAGAGAGCCAATACACCCCTATGTTGGGGTAAGGTTTCCCTGTCCTATTTTGTTAGGAGTTAGGGTTTCACTACACATGCAGCGGTTTCAAACAACCTAATATCGGGTAAGCAACCTGTCCTAGTTTGGAATGGTCACTATGGATTCCGAATATGCACTAGGTCGAATGGTCAAAAAGGGTGCCCCGGTAAAACCGGGGTTTGTGTTCCCATACTGGCAGAGCCCGCAACCAGTCAGCCTTATGGTCATGCCTTGAAGAGACAAGCCTCCAGCAAATCGCTCAGGAATAGCAGATGGCCAACACGGTGTCCTAGGCGCACCAATGCACATGCAATGCAAAGAAACACATAAGTGTAGTCAAAACAGGATATCATGAGTTCGAGTCAAGCTCTCTAAACTCCCAATGAGTCGCCGAAGCGTAACAAGCCCAGGGGACCTCGCTACAGTTCGGACTCCCTTTTTGTGTTTGTGGTTCTAAATCTGAACCAAAGAGTCCAACTCTGGCAAATCGTTTTGAAGAAAAACATATTTTTTGAAAAGTAGTGCCAAACATGGACTGCTTTGCCAGATTACAGAGTCGCCACCTAAATATTTTAAAATGGGAAATTTAGGAAACCCTGACTCGGTGCCGAAGGCCACATGTCCATCATTACCAAAGTGGTCTTGGCTCGGGAGCTTGGGTACGATCGGGGAAGGTCAGCTATGAGCACCCCCTTTCGCCCGGTCCGAAGACCGGCCTCTACTAACCATGATATCCGATTTTGAAAACATTATGTGTTCTTGTTCCAATTATTAGCCTAGAATTACTATGTTATGCGCGCAGCAAACAAGTATAGACTAGATTGCCTAATTTGAAAATAAGCATTGCATATCCGTTTGTTTTGAAAATGCTTTGGAATTTGCTACTTGCAAGTAGGCTAAAACGCGGATTTCAATGAGTTTTCCCAACTCAAGCAATCCAACCTCCACCCACAGGCATTCAAACAGTTTATCTCATATAAGCACTTAGCCGCATGGTAAGCATACTGTTATGGCAACATTCACACGCATGTGGTATGCTAAAGTGTGAAATACTTACATCGTACTCCGTGCCAAAACAAGAAACTAGTTAGCAGACATGCATGTCCCTAGGTCATGTTAAGTGGCTAATGCAACATAGGCAAGGATGCAATTTAGAGTAGGCTCGACTAACCCTAAAATGGCACGTGAAATGCAATCATTTGATGCACGTATTCAATTTGGAATTGAAAATACAATGCAGTTTGTATGATGTACCGAGCCCGATGCATGTCAACAAATGCATGGATGCACGCATGCGTAGCATAAGGTATGCTAAAATAAACGTGCCCTAATACTAACCATTAAAAGCAGGTAAGTAAAAGGGAGAAAGAAGTGGGGGTTGGAAGACATACACACACCCACGCACACTTATTACAGATTTGCCCTCGCTCGGAGGGACCAAAAGAATAATACAAACTAATTAACTACGCAAGCTAATTAAATATTACAAATAGCCTAATTAGTTGACAAACTAACTAAACTAAGAAAAACAGTAAACCGCCTCGGGAGGAGAGCCAAATGCAGCACGTGCTCGGGTCTTGCTCAGAATTGCACTGCCACGCCTAGACTGCCTCTGTTTTCCCTGCTCTGCCTTTCTGGAAACTGCCAAAGTCTCAGAACTACTTCTCAAGGCACTGGGGGATACCACCAGCTGAAGTATGTGGCCACCGGCACAAAATGAATTCATCGACTGATAATTTAATGCCGGTCGGCACTAAAAACTGCCGGCCGGCACTTAATGTCTGCAGAACCTGCAACTTACAGCAGTAGAGGGCAAAAACTTGCATGGCAATGTAATTCCAACAATGTATGCACCGATCATGCCCCCTATCATGTTTGTGACTCAAAGGGGCATGTGCCTCGATTCTCGGGCCACCAATCACGCATTTCCATGCATGATGGCCCAAAGAACCAAGTGTGCACTTTCAATCTCAAATGCATGCAAACCAAATAAACAAAACAAAGCCCAATTCCTATCACCAAGTCAAGGAACAAGGCGCGTATGTAGGGTGTGATGCAACCTAAGCATGTTGGCTAATATGCAACATGACCACGGCAAGACACTTATGTAAGCATGCAAGCAAACATGAGGCAATGCAAGCCAAGCAAATGATGGTCTTAAACATGATCTAGGCAACCCCAAATAGGCCTAAAATCAGTGGCCAACAATGCCCAAAAATGAAAGCCAACACACATACACACATACATATGTTAAGACTTAACACTTAGGCACCAAGTAAGCAACCCTCAAGCACACTTGAAAAGGGATATCATGAACACTAAGCATGCATCATAAGCTTTAAAATCATATCAAAGTGTGGTGCTAAACCAACTCAAGATAGGCCAAACAAAGCATGCAAATGGTCCAAGACTTAAAGCAAGTCAATGAGGCATTGAACTATACTTATGCAAGACAATTATGGCATGCATTAAACAACTAAAAACAGGTTTTTAGCATGTTAAAACAAAGCCAAAAGGCTACTTAGATGACATCTAAGAGGCTTGAAACCAAAGGCATGCACAATGACCAATACATGGAGCATTCAATACATGCTTTTAAAGCATTAAAGAGGCAACTAAGGCAAGCATTCAAGCACACCAAAGGGACTGAAATGACATGCTAGATGGTTCCAAACCACCAAAATGGAGTAAGCCACACATGTTACACATGCATGCTCAAAGGCTAGCAAGCCTAAAATGCAAAGGGGCTATATAATGCATGCCAAGATCGACCCAAATGACTATGGACAGAGCTAAAACATGTCAAAATAAGCACAAAACATTCACAAATCTAACCCTAAAGCATGCTCAAATTAGGGCTAACAACCTAAGGTATGTTAAGGCAATACAAGGCATTACATGGCAACTATGCTGAGCATGCATAAGGGACCAAAACCAACACATAGCAATGTTAAATCATGATATCCTAAGCATGAATAACAGTCCATACATGCTCAACACATACTCAATCACAATGCTCCCTCAAGAGGCAAAACTTGCCCTTTTCAAGGACAATAAGGAGAGGGGGGGTGACCCTCTCCTTCTTAGGACTTTAAGGCATCATCTTTACCACTGAAATCCCTCAAGATTTCAGTGGTGAAGAGACCCAAACACCAAAATCCCAGTTCTCAACAAAATAGCACAAAATGAGGCCTTTTCAAGGCCTAAGGGTGGTCAAACCTCCCCAAAGCACAAAGTACCCTTAATAAACTATCAAGAGGACTAAAAAACAGAACTTTTTTGTATTAAACACCAAGCACAAAAATAGTTCAAAGATGGGTAAAAATGGAATGCAAGAATGGGGTAAATAAAGCAAGTTTCTCACCCTTGTTGACCTTCTTCACAAATGTTGACTTTGTTGCTTCCTTGAGCTCCAAACCAGTCAAGAACAGCAAGAATAACCTCTTGGGACCTCAGTAGCCAAGGGAAGGTGAAATACTATGTGCTTGTGTGCAATAATGAGACACAAACACACACAAGGGTAAGAGAAGAAGAGGTATAGATACAAGTTAGATACACTAATTTGGAACCCTAAAACCAGAGCTTCTTCAACCTCTTTCCAACTTTCTAACCCTCAAGCAAGGGAGACAAGGCCTCCTCTTATAGAGGAGGCAATCTTGTAAGCTTAGTCACTAAGCAAAACAAGAGAGGCATCCCTCCATACACGTGTATGGAGGAGAAGCCAATGCCATACAGCTGCCTCAAAATATCTCATAAAGCAACTGCACAATAGTCGGCAGGGCAAAATTGTCATTTTGACAAAATCGACTGCCGACCGGCACAATATAGTGCCGATGGAAATACCAAACTGCCGGTGGTCTCTAGCCACTGCCGGTGGTGTGTGGGGATGCCTCATAAGGCATTCCCTACCCCTCCAAGGCAAAGCACAAGTGTTTGGTGCAAACCAGACACAAAATGGTCAAGTTTGGAGGTCCTGAGGCAAGGCGCGTAGCCGAGAACTCCGGGAACTCCAAACGAACACGATCATGGATAATCACCAAGTGTTCAAATGGTGACGTCCAAGTCTTGAGGACGGTCAAAAATGGGGTGTCTACAATATCATACAGGTCAAATGAAAATTTTTATATTTTATTTCTATTCTGATAAACAAAAAGAATTGAATTGGCGTAGTTTGGTTTTTTCTCTTTTGGCGACCAATTGATTAGTCGGTATTTCACCTCCCATATTTGGCGACCAAAATATTGGTAGGTGAGAGTGTACATTTGACGACCAAATAATTAGTCGGTAAAATTATTAATTTTGGCAACCAAAGTATTTGGTCGCGAATAGGTTTATTGTCGACAAATGTTTTAGTCGCGCAAACATTATTTTTGGCAACTAACATTTTTGGTCGGGGAATGGCACAATTGGCGACTAAGATATTTGGTCGGTAAATTAGCACTTTTAGCGATGGACGATTTTTAGTTACTAAATGGTTTAGTCGCGGTAATTATATATTCAACGAACAAAACTTTAGTAGGCAAATATATTCTTTTCCAACTAAAAAATATTTTAGTCACAAATTATTTTTGCCGACTCTTATTTGACGACCAAAGTAGCGACTAAAAAAATTAGTCGCGGAAAACTTTTGCCGACTAAAAATTTAGTCGGCAAAAGTGCAATTTCCTATAGTAATGCCTAAAAGGGGTAAAATAAATTGTATAACTTCACAATTCATATTCTAGACATTTTAAAAATAAATTATATACACACTCTATGTATAAAAGTGGAGTGTTAAATAAAAATGGAATGTACGTGGATGTCATTTCACATTTCTAACACAAATACAACTTTTCTTTTCTTTTTGAATAAGATAAGTTAAAAAGTTAAATAAAATATGTATTAAGTGGTATATTCGATTAAATAGACTTATATTGAAGGAAAAATTGAGAGAAATAAGGAAAGAATTTACTCTTCATTTTCTTTTCTCAATTTAAGTTCCACTTTATTCTAAACTTTAGAGTTTTCACACTATAGAATAAAGTGTAAATATCCTTATATACTATTACTAGCATATGTGCAAATCAATTAAGCTAGGAATAAATTAATGTATAATTGAAATGGTAGTAATAGCACCAGTTAAAGATAAATTGAAAAGAAAACAAACAAACAAACAAACAAACAAACAAATTACCATGGCTTGATCATGTATATCTCCACGTGTCTGGGATAATGTTGGAGTCGATCAAGAGACACCTGCATTTGATAGTGGGGTCCACTATGCAAGAAGCAATCAAACCGACCCAAAACAAAGCTAAGGCATGCTAAAATAATACCAAAAACATGCTGAGATAGAACCAAAATAGGCTAGCATGATGGATCAAAGCATTGAGCACACAAGGCTACATGGCAAGATTACACTACAAGTGTAAAAAGCATGCAAAGGTGGCCTAAACTAAGCCAAAACAAAGTTATGCCATGTTGAATTAGTGCCAAAAATAAGCTGAGAACAAGCCAACACATGCTAGAAAAACACGCTCAAACATGAGGCCATCAACACAAGCAACCAAGACACAAGGAGAAGGGATGACCCCCTCCTATTTTGGACCTCAAGACACACTTTCCACCACTGAAATTCCTCTGGAATTTAGTGGTGAAGAGGCCGAACAAAGGTGATCTCAAAGGCCTAAAGGGAAAGCTCAAGACAAGGCAAAATAAGGCACAAAAGGGGGTAGACCACCCCTAACACCAAAGAGGTCTCAAACAACCACCTTAAGCACTTGAAAATAGAACTTTTTACAATTGAAAGCTAAACCCAAAGAAGCATGCAAAGATGGCTAAGTAAGCAACTACAACAAAGCTTTAAAAAGGATAAAGACTCACCCTTGAAGAACAACTTCAAAACAGTAACTTCTGAGGCAAAAACCAAGCTTTTGAGTTTCAAACAAACCTCCAAGAGCCTCAGCTCAAGAGTGAAGGTGTTTCACTAGGTGTTTAGTGCAAAAGTGTGGACAAAACTCACTTTAAGGCAAAAAATCACACAAATATAGAGAGAGCGAGAAATATAGAGAGAGAAGGATATGTATAGCCCTAATGCAAGTTTCTAAACCTTGAACAAGAGGGAGGAGGCTCCCTTATATAGAATTTCATGCCTCTAGCTTGTTAGACAAGCTAGAGGCTTGAAGCAATGTATGGAGGATGCTTTCTGTGCCCAACAGCTGGCACAGTTAGAAAAAAAATATCTGCAGAAAATGCAGGAAGGCCGCTAACCAGTTAAAGTGGTCAACCGACCACTCCCACTAGTCGACCGACCACAAAAAGTGGTCTATGGGGAGAAAAACTGGTCGGCAAGGGAGGAAGAGGGTCTGCAGAGAGAGTAGAAGGTGGTGGCATGCTGTCGACCACCTTAGGTGGTCCACAGACCACCCACCCTAGCAGGCCGACCACAAAAAGTGGCTTGCAGGGAAGAAAAGTGGTCTACAGGGAGAGAAACTGGTCTACACCCCTGTTCCACCCTCCAGGCAAAGGGTAACAAGGTTTGGCTCAAAAACAAACCAAAAAGGAAGAAAGACAAGAGTCCGTAAGGCAAGGCACTTAGCCAGAAACCCCGAAAACTAGTCTACGGGTACAAAAAGTGGCCTACGAGAGGGAAAGGTAGTCTACGACTACAAAAAGTGGCCTACAGGCCTCTGTTTTCCTCTAGGCAAAGGCAAGGCATGGTCCAAAACAGGCTAAGAGAAGAAAGTTAAGAGGTCCTGAGACAAGGCGCTCGGCCAAAGGCTCCGGAAACTCAAAACGAGCACAAACATGCACAATCACCGAGTTCACAAACGATGACGTCTGAGTCTTAAGGTCGGTCAAAAATGGGGTGTCTACAGTTGCCCCTCTTTGACAAAACTCGGAAGTCAAGAAATGGCGGGAGTGAATGTCAAAGCCGAAGACTTAGACAAACAGGCAAGATAACAGAGAGACGCGCCCACAGGCAGGGGCAAAATGCAAATGACATGCACAATGCAGAACATAACTTACGATTATGCAAAGAGGATTGTAATGAAGCACTTATGCAAAATAAATACAACATTTGAAGCGAATGCTATGCAAAGAAATGCTACAGCAAACTCGTACATAAGCAAGTAAACACAAACCAAACTACATCTCATGTGGAAAGGATGTAAGAAAATTATACTATTCTCACTGCGTCTCACGCAGAGAAGGACTAAAAGCAACTATCGGGAACACCCAAAAACTCAAACGAAACACCTTCTAATGTATCAAACGCAAAAGGAGAAGGATTGTGCAAGAAAGCACAATCATCCAAACGTATGTCAAACGTGAGAGGAGAAGGGCATCCAAACGCGTGTCAAACGCGAAAGAAGAAAGGTACGTCCAAACGCGTGTCAAACGCGAGAGGAGATAGGTACGTCCAAACGCATGTCAAACGCGAGTGGAGAAGGGTACGTCCAAACACATGTCAAACGCGAGTGGAGAAGGGCATCCAAACGTATGCCAAACGCGAAAAAAGAAAGGTACGTCCAAACGCATGTCAAACGCGAGTGGAGAAGTGTAACCGAACGCGTGCCAAACGCGAACATACGTGATAGATAGCAGTCAAACTGAACCGGAACTTCTCTTGAATGAACTGTACATACAATATCATCTGGTTTCACCAATTTCAAATGAACTGTACATACAATATCGTGCCTGCACAAAAGAGAGATTTTGACAGGTACAATGTAATAGGAACACATGATCAACGCTATATCAAATACAATTTCAATACAAGATAAACGCGTGCACATATGACGCCAATGGAAAGGTGCATAACAATGCATGGGAGATGTGCATAACAATGCAAGTGAAACGGCGCATAACAATGCAAGTAGAACAGTGCATAACAATGCAAGTAGAATAGTGCATATCAATGCAAGTGAAAAGGTGCATAACAATGCATGTAGAACAGTGCATAGCAATGCAAGTGAAGTGTGCATAACAATGCGAGTAGAACCATGCATAACAATGCAAGGAGAACGGTGCATAACAATGCGACTAGAATGTGCATAGCAATGCAAGTAACGTGCATAACAATGCAAAGAGAACGGTACATAAATGCAAGTAAAAGGGTGCATAACTATGCAGGTGGAACGATGCATAACAATGCAAGTAGAATAGCACATAACAATGCAAGTGAAAGGGTACATAACAATGCAAGTGTAAGAAGTGCATAGAGAATACAACACAACGCAACATACATATTCTATGCACAGTAATCAATGCATATTCGATGTAATATACTCAAGGAAGAAATACACGTCTTGGCAAGACCAATTCGAACGCAACCTCTGATTTACCTCTCGGAGGGGTCACAATGCACTTAAAAAGGATACACCTTGCTCCTGACAGGTGACGATGAGCCATGCATCGAAGATGTGAATCGAAGTTCTCGCGGGAACATTTTGAGCCGAAAATAGTGAACTTTTCTTGCACTTTCTCGAGAGCCAAGGACTTCAATCAGCGTAAAAACACATAGAGAGGACAATGGGACCCTGAAGACCACCTTGGAGGGTCGGTTAACCAGTTTAGTGAAATCTGGGGCAGTTTGGTCTTTTGAGGTTCGGCTCTTTAAATACACAACTCCAAAACACATTTCATCACACCTTCAAGGCTGAAAACTTTGACTCACCCTCCCTAGACCCTTTTTTTCTCTTAGATTCGGGCTTTGCACGCGTTTTCCAATGTCCCACGCAAAGTTGATTCACTAAAATCTTCTGATTTCCTTCACTTCGAATCGATCAGAATTTGTTTTCAGAGCTTCTTTCTCCATTTTCACCACTTGAGGTATGTTTCTCTCGAAGTTTAGCACCTTTTCCGGGGCTTTGACTTTCTTTGACTTTTTCTCTTCCCGAGAGTTTACTTTTGTTGACTTTTGAAAATTTTAGCTCATTTCACTTATTTTTGCTCATTTTTCACCTTCTTTTCAGATGGCTGACGATGCTCCATACGACGAAGGTCCTCCAGGGATGGAGAGGGAGCCTGACATCATTCCACTACCGCCTAGGATCCGGCCCTTCGATCCTACGACGTACCGTCCCGAGGAGCACATCTTACCACCCAGCACTTTTCATCATTTTACAGACTTTGCGTGACGAGCACCCGCAGACTTGCTACTACGGGAGCCGGAGTCTCACCTGTCTCACTACGCGCCCGAGGTGCATATTACACTCTTACATTTTCTGCGATGTATTTTGTATTTCTTGCACACTTCATGCTTTCGCTATGTATTTTATCTGCTCGTTCTGAACACATTTACATACACAGCACTTCTACTCATCTTGAACACAACTCACACATTGCATTTCTGCTTATTCTAAATACAGCTCCCACACTACATTTCTGCTCATTCTGAACACAGCTCACACACTGTATTTCTGCTCATTCTGAACACAGCTCATACACTACATACGCTCATTAGAACACGGTTCACCTTGTATTTCTGCTCATTCTGAACACAGCTCATACATGTATTTACTCGCTCGAACAACACACTCACACATTGTATTGTATTTACTCGTGAACGGGTAGCTTCCCATTTTACCCGAGGATATGGGTCAATTATAGCGAGGGAGTGGTACATAGAGCTCCTAGACGGTGTTCGACAGATTGTTGATGAGGCAGGGTTCGGCCCATTTTGCATGGGGTTATCGTGTCTTGCAGCAAGTAGGACCCTCCTGGGTGCACTAATAGAGAGATGGTGGGACACCACCAACTCCTTCTATTTCTCGGCTACCGGGGACATAACGATGACCCCGTACGACTTTGCTATGCTGACGGGCCTCGACGTGGGAGGTTGGCCGATCGCATATGACTCCGATATGGGTAAGTAGGAGGCAACCTGAACTTATCTACTCAGAGCCCATCCGCTGATCTACCGATCATCAAGTACAGTCAGATACACTTGGTTCACAGAGCAAGACAGAGGGACTATGCTCGAGACTGTTGAGGCCATGAAGCAGTACGCCCGGGGATTCCTGATGTTCCTTCTTGGGACCACATTATTCTCCGACAGGGGGAACACGGTTGGGCTACATCTTCTAAGTGCTCTAGTAGACCTATCCCAGGTTCGGCACTTCGATTGGGGCGACGCTGGCCTTGCTACCCTTTATTGCTATATGAGCGCGACCTCCCACGGGTGCGTGAACATAGTAGGCGGCTATTGGAGAGCCTGGGAGGTACATTCTGCCCTTTTGATTTACATTTATGCTTTTCATTACCTGTATACTGCACACTCCACACATTGCACACATTGCATTCTATACTCTACATTCTGCACTCTGCATTCTGCATTTTCTATATATTTTGTATTCTGACTGCCACTGTCTTGCTTTTCACAGCTGTGGATATGCGCCTATTTCCCGGCGCTTGCTCCTGATCCGGAGGTTGAGGCACCACTTAAGATGCCGTACTCGCGTAGATTTGAAGGTCGATGCTGACCCAGACCCCGAGAGACCTTGCCATACTCAGGCATTATTTTGACACAGTACGAGAGACCGAGGTAATCCAAAACTCCCAATTCTTCATGCTTTCAGCTTCGGTTCATCTTGCATATTTATGACAACTAATCAATTTATGCACTTGCTATCCGCAGATCACCTGGCAGCCTTGGATAGCAATGCCAGGGTTTTCTCGATTCGGTTCTTTGGGGCATGGGCGCCTCGATACGGGATTCTGTTGAGGACCCGATTGGCGAGCTGGTTTCTCGAGGAGCACTTCATGCACCAGACACTGGGCCATCCCGTTCAGGAGATCCCTTCACCACCTCCATTAGACATGCGGACCACAAAGAGTCTTTCTCCCCAGGAGGTTAGCGACCTTATGCAAGGTGCTGACACAGTCCTTTTCCATCAGGAGGGGGAGTACATGACATACCTCCACACATACCTGATGCCCCGGCTAATAGGTGTTCGTGCCCCTATGAAGAGAGCTGCTGACATTCCTTTGTCAAGCCGCGCCCGAGCTACAGACATCCCTTCGACTAGCAGGGCCAGCACATCGAAAGGTAGGACTAGGGGGATGCCCATTACTTGGTGGTGTGCTGGGTGGCCAGATCCTCTAACCAAGCTGACAGGCTGGCAGTATAGGACGCCTTATCAGATTCCGCTTGAGCCTCTATTGCCAGATCATCGATATGTCAAGGCCCCCGACTCAGTATTGGTATGCTTCACAGCTTTCATCTATCATTTAGATATTTAGACATTCATTCATTTACTAATGACTTGAACTTGCATCTGCAGCCTTCCACAGGATATGTTGAGGAGTTGCTCGAGGCGATGGCCTCACTCGAGTTTATGGTTTTGAGGAGAGAGACGATGTTGCACTCCCACGGCATCCTGGTACCTTCCAGTTTCCTTGCATTTATCATACTTTTGCTGATATATCGAAACTGAACATTTCACTACACTGATTCGCTGCATGTATAGATCACATCCGACGCATCACATTCACATACTATATATGCATGCACTCACTCCATGCACCAAACTTGCATCTGATATACATACCCTGGCTGATGTATTCAAACTTCCTTTTTAGGTCACACCTCTACAGCCAAGGCCACCCGGGCCTTCTCGAGTAGCAGGGAGAAGGATCCCGACACGTGGACGAAGGAGACGTCGAGCGCCTACCAGACGTGATGATGAGACTAGTGAGAAAGGGGAGCCAGCAAATCGTCAGTCAGAGACATTCGAGGGCAGAGGTGGTGACACCGATTTAGGTTCTGAGGGCAGAGACGACACCGAGGAGGATTCTGAGGATGGCGGCTTTGGTTCAAACAGAGGTGCCGACAACGGTGGTATAGAGGCTGCTCAGCCGAAGAGGGTGAAGAGGGCCTCTCGATCTTGAGCCAGATAGCACCGACTCAGATGTTTTTGCTTTGTTTTCTTTTTGCTAGTAGTTATAGCACATTGTACAGTAGTTAAGCGGTTTATTTTCTTTAAAACTTGTACCCTGTTGTAAAAAGAAACCATAATGGAATGAAAACAACTTTTTGTTCAAAAAGTGTTGCATTTTGTATTCCGAGCATCGCATCCCATCACACAACATGAAAATGAGATTGATGGAAATTGAACATTCCTGTATTGCCAAGTCAGGTAGCAAACCAACGTAACAAACAAAACAACTTAAAGAACAATTCGATAAATGAATTGCAACAACTCAATAAGCAAAGAGTAACAACTCGATAAACAAATCGCAACAACTTGATAATCAAAGGGCAACAACTTGATAACCAAAGAGTAACAACTTGATAACCAAAGAGTAACAACTCGATAAGCAAAACTTAACAATTTGATAAGCAAATGCATATTGGACAAACAAAACAACAAGACGCATCCGAAGTAGAAATAAACTCAGACCTTCAGCATTCTCAGCACATAGGAAGGCTAGGGACTCTCTGCTGGAGACAAGAGGTAGCTGTAGACCACTTAATGCTCATTGCCGACCACCAAAATAGACTGTCAACCACTTTTGTGATCTGTCAACCAGAAAAAATGATCGGTTGACCAGTGAGGTTGGGGACCTCCAGATTTTGGCCACCTGTCCTCCACTCAAAGCCTTATCTTCTATAAAGGTTCCAGCTTTATGGTTCTCTCATTCTAACTCAGTTTTTGCACCAAATGGCGGCATTTCTTGTCCAAAATCTCACAAATTGGATTGATAACTTGGATGGCTCGAAAAATCTAAATTTTCAGGGCTTCGGAATAAATGCACTATTCACACTGAGCCACACCCTGCTGCGTTTTCCGTTCTTTCATGCCGCGGTTAGGTGTTGGAATCCGGTAACTCATGTTTTTAGCTTTGGCGGACAAGAGATGTGTCCTACTTTCAAAGATTTCCAGGCTTTGATGGAATCTCAGCACATGAAGAGATCTTGCCCTAATTCCGCTTCAGCCACATCTAAGCCTTAGGATAGATGTGCGGGCTCACTTTGCATGACGCTCGGTCTTTGATTCGCGACGAAGAACTGGAAATTCCGAGCCTGATTCATCAGTTTTCTGATGTCGGTGACCGTGGCAATCATCACTGGCAGGGTTTTCGGCGACATGCACTTTGCTTGTGCATGTTGTCTCATTTCTTGTTTGCCCCAAGCTTCGGAGGGTCTAACGTCCGTTTGATTGAGGTTGCTTAAGGTTTAAAAGAGGGCAAGAGTTGTATTGCCATAACGCTAGATAAGACACTGATGGGTTTGGATGCCTTCCATCGCCGAAACACGACTAGATTCGCGAAAAGTCCACTACTGCTGCAGGTAATGTTTCCCCACCCTATCTCATATATATTTCTCATATCACTCGGCCCTTAGGCTCGATTTTTCACTCAAAATCTTTTTCTCACTTTTCTCTCCACATACACCTCTCTATTCTTTAATCTCTCATTTTTCATCACTCCCTAGATATGGTTGATGGATAAATTGAAGGTTGTGGACTCATGCCCAGCATATTCAGCTCACGACTATTTCTTCTGATGACGTCTAGTCGATGCCCCTGATGAGGGATGGTGGTGCGAATGGATGTGCAATCTGTCTGCTGTCGACATTGCTTGGCGGTGCCCTTGGCTTAATTTACCGGCGATGAGCTATAACATGTCTTGCCAGCCCGGGATTCAGTTGATTAGCCTGACACATTGTGTCTTTTACTTCCCATTTCGATTCCGGTGCCAATATAGACATGATCAGACTTGCCCGGAAGATATGGTAGAGTACCCTGCCGCATTTCCAGTTCGAGGCTCACATCTGGTTCGGTATGCCACAGCATGGAGAATGAGAGAGCTTCTGGACCCCGATCCCACTTTCAGTTGCACCCTCTCTGATGAGTGCATAGCTTGGCTCGATAAAGAGGCGCAGGTTGGGCCTACTTTGGCATTAGAGGCTTTCACAAGCTCTGGGAGGGGGTGCAGGAACACCTGACTTTTCCATGCCCCAAGTTTATTGCTTTATTAGTACTTTCAAGTTTTCTTTATGAATGTAATAAAAAGCAACTTCAATTTGTATTCAAGAGTAGGAGAACTCTGTACTGAAATCAATGAAATTGAAGGTTGTGGATATTGAAAATTTTTCGTTTGGTCCAAAAATGGTCTAAGTCGTAAAAAGATTAATTTGAGCAAAATCAACTTTTATTAAAACTTTTCAAAACCATTTTTTATACGGATCACAACTGGACATGACCGAGATCTATCACTGAGATGTACAACCCCGGATCCAGTAACTAGAAAGTTGCCCCTAGTCTGAATAGCACTGCACTGGAGATCACAACCAAGCTCTTAAATGTAGAATAGATAAAGATGACCAACATGATCACATGGACAAAGTTGATTTGGAAGTGTTTATGGCTGGACTTCAAAATAAAGTTGCCTACATATCCTGAAGAAGGGAATCAAGCCTTACGTAGTTCGATTCGGGTTCACTCGTGTATTAACACTCTCCTTTTGTGCTCTAACTTTTGCCAAGGCCGCCCTTTCTAGGTTTTCAACCTTGCGAGCTCAGTTTTTATTATTTCAAATTTTATGTGCTCTAACTTTTGCCTAGGTCATCCTTTCGGGTTTTCGGCCTAGCGAGCCACTCAGTGATAGTATTTCTTCAACTTGTCCATGTTGATCGGCTGGGAGAACTCTAGGCCATCCAGGTCCATCGAACCTACTTTGCTGCCAATCTGCCTCAGCTATCTGACACTTTCAATACCGTAATGCGGAACCTCAACCGATAAATGAGCGGCCTCCATCCCATAAACCAAGGAATACGGAGTTACCCCAGTAGAAGTTTGAATTGAAGTCCGATAGTCCTAAAGAGCAAATGGAAGCTTATCTGGCCAGTCCCTATAGGTTTCCACCATCTTCTGCAGAATGTGCTTGATGTTCTTGTTGGCAACCTCAACAGTTCCGTTGGCTTGCGGCCAATATATAGATGACTTATGAAAAGCCACTTTGTACTTCTCCAACAAGTCGATCACCTTTTTCTTGAAGTGGGAACCATTATCTGAAATAATCTCATTCTGGACCCCGTAGCGACAAATAATGTTGTTTATGATGAACTTAGCAATATGCGATACCTTTAACACCACGTAAGATTAGGTCTCAACCCACTTTTTGAAGTAATATATCGCTACCAAAATGTACTCATGCCCGTTGGACCCCTTTGGAGTAACAGCCCCAATCACATCAATCCCACAAACTGAAAACGGCCATGGCGAAGTCATGTTGTACAGCTTCGACAGCGGGATGTTCATGAAATTTACATGGATCTGGCATTTGTGGCATCGCCAGACAAAGCCAATACAATCCTCATCCATGGTTGACCAATAATAATCTTGTCTAAGGATCTTTCGAGGTAGCATCACCCCGCTCATGTGCGCTCCGCACTCTCCTCCATGGATGGCCTCCATTAAGCACTTGGATTGTTCAGCACCAACACACAGCTTATGCATCCCGAGATGACCCCTCTTGTACAGTTTACCCCGCAGACGATGAATTGAGCAGCCATTCTTTGAATTGCTCTCTTATCTTTGGCATTTGCTCCTCGTGGATACGCTTCATTTCCCAAGAAGTTCCAGATGTCGTAATACCAGGGATTCTCATCTTGTACCTAATCTATGGCAGCAATCAGCTCGTAGGCCGGCACGAATTTCTGTTCGATGATGATCGGACGCATCCGGACTCCGAAAGGGATGTCTATCATAGAAGATAGAGTTGCTAATGAATCAGCGAACATGTTGTTCTCTCTTAACAGATGGGCGAAATTCAATTTCTCAAACTGATGAATCAGAATGTCCAAGGTCTGGAGATAGATTCTCATCTTTTCTTCTTTAACTTTCCAATCTCCTTTAGCTTGGGATACAACAAGGTTCGAGTCCCCGATGACATCCAACCATTTTGCCCTTAGCTCCAGGGCGGCTTCTAGTTCAGCAATACATGCCTCATATATCTGCCTCATTGTTCGATACTTTGAACTAGAGTTTGAATGCTAGAGGTATACGGGAATTGTCGGACGCTATCAGCAACACCCCTATCCCATACCCGTACTGGTTTGACGCTCCCTCAAAGTACATCGTCCAGGTCTCTTCTTCGACATGCAGAATGGCCTCGTCTGGGAACAGATACTCAACTGCTTCATCCCCTTCAACTAGGTGGTCGGCTAGGAACTCCGCTACCACTCTCCCTTTCACTAACTTGCGTGTCATATACTTCAGATCGAATTCGGAAAGCAGAAGCAACCAATGGGCTAGCCTACCCATAAGTGCTGGTTTCTTGAAGAGATATTTGATGGGATCTAATCTCGAAACCAGTATTACAGAGTGAGCTAATAGGTAGTGCCTCAGCTTCCTGGTAGTCCATACCAAGGCCAGACAAGCCTTCTCCAATGGAGTGTAGCAGGTCTCATAATCTAGCATTTTCTTGCTTAGGTAGTAGATAGCCTTCTTCACTTTGTCCTCAGACTTCTGTGCAAGCATGCAGTCCATAGTAGTTTCAGTCACTAAAAGGTACAGAATCAACGGTTTCCCCAGCTCAGGCGGTGACCACACAGGTGGGTTCTATAAATATTGTTTGATCTGCTCGAAAGCAACCTGGCATCGGTCGTCCCATTAGAATTTATTTCCTTTCTTCAGGAGACCAAAGAGTGGTTCACAAGTCAAGGTTAATATTGCAATAAACCATCTTATGAATTGCACTTTATCCAGAAATCCTCGCACCTCCTTTTCAGTCCTCAGTGGTGGTATTTCTAAGATGGCCTTGATTTTGGAAGGAACAACCTCGATACCTCTCTGTGTGATCAAGAATCCCAGCATTTTCCCTGCTGTAACACCAAATGTACATTTCTGAGGATTGGTAAGTAGCGATACTCTCTGATCCGTTGAAAGAATTTTTGCAAGGCGGTGTAGTGGCCCTCTCTTTCCTTGGACTTGACAATCATGTCGTCCACGTACACCTCAACCTCTTTATGGATCATATCGTGCAAAATTGTGGTCGCAGCCCGTTGATATATAGCCCCAACGTTCTTCAGCCCAAACGGCATCACCCTATAACAATAGGTTCCCCACGGGGTGGTGAAAGTAGTCTTCTCCCGGTCTTCGAGTGCCATCAAAATCTGATTGTAGCCTGAAACCCGTCCATAAATGAGAGCAATGCATGCCCAGTAGTGAAGTCCACTAATTCGTCAATATGCGACAGAGGAAAGTCATCCTTCGGACCGACTTTATTCAAATCCCTGAAGTACACACATACTCGAATTCTGTCGTCTTTCTTCGGCACTGGAACTATATTGGCTAACCAAGTTGGGTATTCAGATACCAGCAGGAACCCTGCGTCAATTTGCTTGGTGACCTCTTCTTTGATCTTTAGAGCCCAGTCTGGACGGATACTTCGGAGCTTCTACTTAACAGGTCGGACCTTTCGGTCAAGAGGGATCCGATGCTGGACAATCTCAGGATTGATTCCAGGCGCGTCTTCATAGAACCATGCGAAAACATCTTTGAAATCTTTTAATAAAGCGACTAAGCACTCACGCTCCTCCGAAGACAACGTGGACCCGATCTGGACCAGCCGCGGGTCCTTCTCAGTACCAACATTAATTGTGGTGATTTCATTAACCAAGGGTTTAACAAACCTCTCCTGCTCTTGATCAAGCAAATATTGCAAAACCAGAGGAATTTCTTCTTCGTCGTTTTCATCAAAATTTTGAAAGTCTTGATTAATGCAATAAATTAAAGGCACAAAAAAGTACTCAGAAGCCACAGCCGTACCATTCTCATTAATAACATTCAGTCCATCTGATTCCTCTATTACAATAGACTCAAAGGAAAAGAAAAAGATGACCTTGACAGGATAGTTGCATCCAGGTTGTCACCCCCGGGAATACCGGACTCAGACTCAGACTAGCTAGAACCTGATTCCGACTCCACAAACTCGGTGGAATCAGATTTGACTCACTACGACCGGTCTTTGCTTGATAAAAAGCCCTTCTCGTATTGCCAGACTAGGGAGGGTGCAATGGATGCATCCAGAATGTTTGAAGATGGGCCAATAGCCGCTTCATTCCCAATCATGGACACTGAGAAGTTATCCCCTAAGCACTCTTGTACGATCTGAGGATCTAAGAGTAGACAAGCCAGTGCTACCCCTATTTCAATCTCTGTGCTCTCGAAATCCTCCTCCTTGAACTGGTCAGCCTCAGCTGGTGGACATGTCTGCTCTTTGGCAACATCATCCCCGGACAATTGCAGGTCAAAGAAAATCTCAAATCCCGGCAAGCGTCACCTCTCTACATTTAGCCTTGGCTCTAGGAAGCTGCAGAATGGGAAGTCCTCCCCCTCCCGGACAAAGTGTCCATTCAGGGTACCCTGGATAGGTCGATGCATCAACTCATAAGGCTTCCCGGTTTGCTTTGCTCTGGCCCTTCTAGCCATCTATTTTCCTTTCCTCACCCAGTCCTCCTTGGTAGGAAGATAACCTAAACCAAAGGTATGTGGGTTATGCGGCACTTCCGCCGATGTTGTAACGCCTTTCCGGCCACTGCAACCTAATCACATCCCAAGGATATGTTGAAGCTTGTTCATAAGGTAGACTGATTGTGCGCTGATGTATAGCCCCTCATCAACAGCTAGAATGTTCTGTACAACCCGGGCCTCGGCTAGGGTGAACCCTAACAAAAACATATCCTCCGCACCATGCTCAATCTCCAGAATTGGTGTAGAAACCTCTGACAGTGGATGATAGAAGAATTCCTAAAAACGATGGCCAACCCCTTCCCGTGGGGGTATTTTAGCATCTGGTGTAGGGGGGAAGAGACAACCTTCATCTGGTGCAGCCACGGCCGCTCCAGGAGTAGATTGAAGGTTGCAGGAACGTCCAAGACATGAAACTCAATGTCCCATTGCCTCGGAGCAACCTGAGTCTGAATCTGTATAGTCCCCATCACCTCTCTACTGGTATTATCGTAGGCTCATATTACCTGGGCAGTAGGCACAAAATCCGCGGGCTTCAACCCGATAACATATGACGTTCTCGACGGACACACGTTGATAGCAGATTCTGTGTCAACAAGAACCACTGGCACCCATTTCTCTCTACACTCGACAGAGATATAGAGGGGTTTGTTATTATTTGAGCCCTTAGGTAGTAGTTCCTTGTCAGTGAAGGTCAAGGTCGGGGACGCTCCTCCCGGAAAAACCAACCCTACCAACTGCTCGGGTATGGTATCAATTGAAAGTTTTGCCTTGTCCATTACAGAAAGGACAGCCTGTCTGTGAACTCTTGAGGCCATCAACAGTCCCCAGATGGAGATGTCTGCTTGGATTTTCTTAAGCTATTTCAGTACAGTCTTCTCATCGAGTAGTTTTTCCTTCTGCCTCTTCGCTTCTTTGTCCTTCTCGGATGCCTCTGGTTGATTCAAGTGTAGGGGCTTGAAGTACCGCCCACTTCTAGTCATATGATCCACCTTTTCAACGTACCAGGTGTCATCCAGTTGATTCCACCCCCAATCTTGGTCGGTGTAGGCAAGACATAAGTCGTCGTCTTCCCACCACATACCGTCGGCAACCAACAGACAGCTATCCGATTCTGTTACAACTGTTTCTATGCGCATAGCACATTCTGTCCCCGCGGGGCTTTGGCCTTTCTAGCCCTCTCTAGATCTTTGATCTTTTCCTGCTCAAACTACTTCAATGCGGCCTGTTGTTCGGTATCTTCTGTATTCAAACTGCTCGGATCCCGAGCAAAATTCTTAACACCGGTGCTCTCCGGCGATCCCTTCTGATCCTCGGCCATTCCAGCCACTGCTGAAGTTCCCGTTCCTGATGGTCCCTGTTCTGGCTGAGATTCTTCAACAACATCTAGTTGGTCACTGAGCCACCCCGTATTCTCTGTCGATCCATCCGAGTCGAACCAGTTGAAGTTTACATCCCCTGAGTCCTGCTCTTCAAAGAACTGTAGATCTGCAATGCCCTCTTCCAGTTTTGTTAGGTCATTTAACCCCTAGCTAGGCCCATCCCCTCGAACCATATTGATCTCTGCCCCAACTGGCAACTCCAACCTCGGCTTAATCTGGCCCGTTAATGTGATGCAACCATTCGGGTTGTACTCAATGCTCGCAAACCCCTCAGACTCTGAACCATCATTCCCGTCCGCCTCCACAGTCATCTCGGTTCTATCTTCGATAGTCACCACCACCGATTCGGGTTGGGTTAGGGAGGTGCTCAACATGCACAAGTCTGTGCTGTCTGGAATGAACACCTCTAGCTTGGGTAGGTAGGAAGGTGTGATGTATATACTCGGGTTATATGGAATAGCTGAGGTGTGGATCAAGTTGATGTGTTTGGGCGGTGGAGCTTGGTCATGTGGTGGGAGTGGGTTCGTGGTGACATTCTGCTTTTGTGGTGGCGCGATCACCTTGTTGTCAATAAGATCCTGGATCTCATGATGCAGTCTATAGCACTGGTCGGTGTCGTGACCATGCTGTTGGTGAAAGGCACAGTATTTGGCCGGGTTATGGGTTGGTGGGAGGTTATTCGGTAATGGCCGTGGCTCCAGGGGCTTCAGATGCCCCTTCTTGATTAAAACCCCCAGAGCTTTGGACAGGGGCATGTATAGTGGAGTAAAGGTTCTTTGGCCTCTAGGTGAGTATTTAGTTGTTTGAGGGTTTAAAGTGGAAGTTCCCGCAAAGAGGTTGGCTACTTTTGAAGTGGTGGTAATGGTGACCATGCCCACATCTGAAATTCTGGCAGTTACAGCACTACTCGTGCCTGCATTTGAACTGCGGGTAAATGCCCTCTTGGGCTACTCTCTATCGTGGTCAATGAGACCCTGTTTCATGGCGTCTTCGATCTGTACCCCAATCTCATGTAGATCAGCAAAGGCAGGGATGGGTAAGACGATCATCTTTTGCATCAATTTGGGTTGGAGGTTGCACACAACCATCCGTATCTGATCTTTGTTGACCGACCTGGTAGTCATCATAGAAGCTTTGGCCATCCAACGGGTTACAAAGTCAGAGAAGCTCTTTTTTGGCTCCTGCCTCATCGTCTCGAGATCACGAGGTTTGATCTCAATCCGTGTGTTATAGGAGTATTGAGCTATAAAGGCCTCAGCCATCTCCTCCCAGCTTCTCTTGACAGAGTCCTCCAACTTCGCGTCCCAAATGTCATCATTTAAGCGCTCGATGATTGTGCATGTTTGTGCTCGTTTCGAGTTTTCAGAGTTTGTGACTGAGTGCCTTGCCTCCGGGCCTCTGAACTCTTTGTGTCTTGGCTTGGTTTGTGGACCATGCCTTGTTGACCTTGCCTGGAAGGAGAGAGAGGTCTGGGAGACCACCTTTTTGTGGTCATAGACCATTTTTCCTTCTTGGAGACTAGTTTTCGGCTTCCGGAGTCTTCGGCCGTGCGCCTTGTCTTGGGACCGGTTAATGTTCTCCTCTTGGCTTGGTTTTCAAACCATGCATTGTTGCCTTTGCCTAGAGGGACACTAAGGTTTGGGAGACCACTTTTTGTGGTCATAGACCACTTTTGGTGCCCGTAGACTAGTTTTCGAGGCTTCCGGCTACGTGCCTCAACCCCCCAAACTTTCATCTTTCATCCTTTTTGGTTTGTTTTTGGCACAAACCTTGTCTTCCTTGCTTAGAGTGTGGAATGAGGGTAGGAGACCAGTTTCTCTCCCAAAAAACCATTTTTCTTCCCTACCAGCCAGTTTCTGGTCAGCCAAGTGGTCTTGGTGATCTTTGGACCACCAAAAGTCGTCTCCCACCATGCCACCACCTTTTTTTCTTGGTGGAGACCACCTCTCCCCCCCTGCCGACCACTTTAAGTGGTCGGCAGCTTTCTTGCATTTTCTGCACAGTTTGTGGATGCCAGCTGTGCCAGCTGGGGAGAACAAATCGCATCCACCATACTTGGAAGGATTTAACCAAGCTTCTAGCTTCTCCAAGAAGCTTGAAGCTTGGAGTTATAAAAGAGAGAGGCCCTCTCTCCCTTCTCCAGGTTCAGAAAAGTTCCATTAGAGCTATACATATATCTCCCTCTCTATATTCCTTTATTTGTGCCTTAAAGTGTGTTGTTTCTTCATTTTTGCACTACAACTCCTAGCCACACACCACCATCTCTGAGCTAAGATCCTTGGAGGTGGTATTTGGGTCGTAAAACTGGTTTTGGGTTGAAGAAAGTGCTATTGTTGTAGTGCTTCAAGGATAACCCATTTTCTCCCTTTTTTAAAGCTTTGTTTTGGCTATTCTTTTAGCCATCTTTGCATGCTTATTTTGGATTGACTCTCAATTGTAAAAAGCTTCATTTTCAAGTGTTTGTTATGATTGTTTAAGGCTTTGTTTGTGTTGGGGGTGGTCCACCCCCCTTGGTGCCTTATTTTTCATTGTTTTGAGCTATCTTTTAAAGCCATTGGGACCACCTCTTTTGGACCTTCTCACCACTAAAACTCAGAGGAATTTCAGTGGTGGAAAGGGTGTTTTGAGGTCCCAAATAGGAGAGGGTCAGCCCCTCTCCTTGTGTCTTAGTTGCTAGCATTGTATGGCCTCATGTTTGAGCATGTTTATCTAGCATATGTTAGCTCCATCTCAGCCTATTTTTGGCCTTATTTCAGTATGGCATACCTCTGTTTTGGCTTGGTTTGGTCACCTTTTGCATGCTATTTACACTTGTAGTGTAATCCTCACAAACTAGCCATGTATGCCTTATGCTTTAGCATGTCTTGCTAGCCCATTTTGGCCATATCTCAGCATGTTTTTGGTGTTGTTTTGCCATGCCTTAGCTCTTTTTTGGTTTGTGTTTGATAGCCTCTTGCATGCTCCTTGCACTTGTAGTGCATTTCCATTCACTAGCTTAACATACATCTTGCTTTTGACCATCATTCTAGCATGTTTTGGGCTTAACTCCAGCAAGCTTTTGGCCATGTTTTAGCATACTTAAGCTCTGATTTATGTTATTTTGGTCATGCATGCCTTGCTTGGTATAGCCATAGTGCATTCTAACTCACTAGCCATTAGTTTCCAAATCACTAGCATGCATTGCTTGGGCTATTCACATGATTTGGCATCATTTGATATGTGATTTCAGTGCATGTAGTATGGTCATACACTCGCATGTGTCACTCTTTCAATGCCTTGGAGGGTTGGTGCTTTATGCCTTAAAAATGAGCCATTGTGTATGCCATCTTGCCTAAGCTTGTGAGCTATCATTTCAGTGTATTTTTGGTGTTACTTTGCCATGATATAGCTCTGATTTTTGTTGGTTAAGTCATCTCATGCTTGGTTTTAGTAGGTGTAGTGTAATCCTCCTTGTTGGCCTTGCATGCTTGTTTTTTTGACTCTTCATGGTAGCTTGTTTTGGCTACACTCCGTGCATGTTTTAGCCTTGATTTGACATGCTCTATGACTGTTTTGGGTTGCATTGATCATATGCTTCATGTGTTGCATAGCTATAGTGCAAGTGCCTATGCTAGTTTCAAGCTTTGAGCCTTCTAGCATGCTTCATTTGTGACATGTACATGATTTGGCATCATTTCACATGTTATTTCAGAGCATGTAGCATTGCCATGTTCCCATTTCCTTCACCCTTTGAGTGCCTTTAAGGCTCATGCATTGTTGCCTTGTTTGTGGCCTAGCTTGTATGCATGCATTGTCTTGCATCTCATGCCATCATTTTAGTATTTTGGCCACTGTTTTGGGCACAATTGAGGTGTGTCCATATTTGGTTTAAGTGTATTGAGTGTTGCATTACATATCCCTTGCCATGTCCATCATGTTTGCATGCTTGTTGCATTGCATTTTGTTTGTATACATTAGCATTGTTTGCATGCCATTAACTTTGATAAGTTGATCATGTTGCATTGCATGTGTTTGGATCGGTCATTGATCCAAACACGAGAAACGAGGGACGTTTCATACTTGAAGTGATGAAACGTGCCTCAATTCTCGACCGCCGACCCTATTGATTTTGCATGATAGAGGTTGAGGCTTTTATGTGTTATTTGTGCATTCATTCACATTGATTGTGCAATCTTGGCTTCTCGGCCATCGTGCATTGTGATGCTCGGTTGGTGGCCTAAGAGTCGAGAACTACACTCTCTTGAGCTCATGAAATGATAGGGAGAGTGGTTGTGCACACATACCTTGCAAATACATTGGCATGCCCCTTCTTGCTCTCTGCTGCAACAAATTGGAAGTGTGCAAGATTTTCTGGTCGCAGAACCCGATAAAAGCTAGTGACGACCACTTTTTATGGTCTCCAGCAAAGTTGGTTGGTCGGCAGGTGGCCTACACCACCATAAACTGGTCGGCCACCCTTCTGGCAGTCCCCAAGATGGAATAGAAGCTATATGGAGATTTGTGCAAAGTTCTGAGAACAAATGCAAACAGAGGCAAATTGGGGCATCGCAATGAATTTCCGAATGAGGCGACCGAGCATGCATCCTTTATTGTTCAAGGCAGAGCTGAGGCAGCCTACTTCATATAGTTTACATGTTTAGTTAGTTGCTAACTTAGTTAATTTGTTAATTAATTAAATTTGTGTAATAATTAGTTGTAGCTAGTTATTCATTTTGTTGTGTAATAACTAGTTTAATTAGATTAATTGGATAGCTTAGCTTAGTGTAGTTAACTTAGCTTATTCTTTCGGACGCTCCGTCAAGAGGGCACAACTGTTCTAATAAGTGTGCGTGTGTGTGATGCATGTCTTCCAAACCCCATTTCTTTTTCCCGTTTATTTACCAGCTTTCGATGGTTAGTTTTAGGGCATTTTTCAATTAGCATCCTTATGCTCGCATGTTTACATCATTCATCTGTCTTGGATGCACTAGGCTCGGCGCATCATACTAACTACATTGTATTTCAATACCAATTTGAATACATGTTATCTAGTCGCATTCACATGACATCTTAGAATAGCCGAGCCTATCTTAGTCGCATTTTTGCATGTGTTGCATTAGGCATTCTTAACATAGCTAGGATCATGCATTGATTACTAACTAGCTTCTTTTTTGGCTCAGAGTACTAGGTAAGTGTTTATGCATTAGCATCCTTGCATGCGTGTAAGTGTTTCCATGTTTAGCATGCTTACCATGAGGCTATGTGCTTAACTGCTATAACTATTTGAATGCCTGTGGATGGAGGCTTGATTGCCTGAATTGGAACAACTCGATGATTGTGAGTTTTTTTTTAAACCCATTTGAAGTGGCAAAATCATGTTTTCTTAAGCCCACTTGAAGGTGGCAAAACAGCGTCTTAGCCTACTTGCGAGTAGCACCTTCAAACCACTTTCAAAACCAAACATGAGTTGTTTTGTTCCAATCCGCGTGATTGAGTTTGTACTTGTATGCGGTGCACATCACATAGTAAGCTAGCTAATAAACCGGAATAAGAACACATGTATTTTCAAAAACAACATATCTTGTTAGTAGAGGCCGATCTTTGATCGGGCGAGTGGGGGTGCTCATTGCATGACCTTCCTCTCTCATACCCAAGTTCCCGAGCCGAGGCAACTTTGGTGATGACGGACACGTGGCCTTCGGCATGAGTCAGGATTTCCTAAATTTCCCAAAACAAAATATTTAGGTGGCGACTCTGAAATCTGGCAAAACAGTCCATGTTTGGCGCTTTTTGATTAAAATCGATTTTCCAAAAAACGATTTGCCGGATTTGGACTCTTTGGTGATTTATCAGTCTCACATTGCACTTTGTAAGATTAGATTCAAAATCGTGACATGAGTCCGAACTGTAATAGCTAAGAACTGCGATTCGCGCCCTCGCACGTGGAGCGGAGTTCCGGGCGGTCTACACACAAATGCACACTTAATCAAGCCTCCAACACAATACTCACATGTACACACATACACGGATTTCTCTGCACACACACACCCACATATCCTCAAATTCTAAATCATTCTATAATTTAATTTATGGTTAAGATTAATTTAATTAAATAACAATTATTCTTAAAAAACCTCGATTAACACATAATTAAATTAATTATACTACAAATCCCACATAATTTAATTAGTCTAATTTGAGTTCCATTAGAGCCTAATTAATTATATTAAATTTATCAATCTGAATCAGATTTTTAATCAAACTCCCACAAGGCTCCAAATATTAAATTAAACTTATCTTCATCCTTAATTTTGGTTTCTTAAATCATTAAAGCCTTCAATTTCAAATTAAACTTCAAAATCTTGGTCAATAAATTACATATTCAATTGAACACCTCATAAATAAATTTAATTCATAATAATTTTAATTCCCAATCCTCATAACTTAATTAACTCCAATTCGGACACACTAAATAAAATCTTAATCTTACGAATCTGAATTGAATATTTAATTAAATTCCCATATGGTCCGATATTCGAAATAACAATACTTCAATTCACCAATTATACTCTCTCTTGAGTCATTTAGGTTTCAATTTCTAATTCCAAAATAAATCCTCAATAGAATCATATATGAATTAGTTTCCATAATTTTCGTAAATCCCAGGCTAAATTAGAATAATTGGCAATTAAAATTCAAATCTCCTTAATTATTTACGTGCTAATCATTATACGTGGTGGGGTCGTCACATAACCCGAAGTAGATTTCCTAAAATCAACATCACCGGTCATATCGGAATCTGTGAACCCATCAAGTATCGGCTTACGACTCCCAAAACACAAACACGCCTTCGAAGTCCCTTGAAGATACCTTAGATCCATTTTACTGCTGCTCAAAGTTCTTTACCCGAATTGGAGAGAAAACAACTCACCACACCAACAGCGTGAGCAATATTCGGCCTTGTACATACCATGGCGTACATCAAAGAACCAACCACTGAAACTTAAGGAATTTTCCGCATCTCTTCATTGTCTTTCTCACTTGTAGGACATTGATTCGAACTAAGCTTGAAGTGACTCACAAATGGACAACCAACCGGCTTTGCTTTATCCATGTCGAACCTCTCAAGAACTTTCTCAATGTAACTTTCTTGAGACAACCAAATCAACCCTTTTTTGTGATCACAAATAATTTTCATACCAAGTATTTGCTTTACTAGCCCCAAATCTTTCATAGCAAAAGACTTACTCAACTCAAATTTTAACCTGTTAATCATAATATAATCTTGACCCACAATTAACATGTCATCAACATAAAGCAAAAGAATAATAGGCTGTGTTTGGTGCAGCTGTGAAAACTTAATTCCACCTCTCTATTTGCATGCGTTGTATGGATGGAGTCTTGGAAATGTGATTCCACCACACATTTCAAAATATATTTCTCTTTCACGTTTGGCTACTCTCTCTCTCTCTCTCTCTCTCTCTCTCTCTCTCTCTCTCTCTCTCTTCGTCTTCTCCATTTTAAAAAAAATAGAGGATTTTTGAATTTTGAGTCTACCCGGTCATTTTTGAATTTTGAGTCTACCCGGTCATCCTCCCGAATGTCCCCCCGAACGTCCGGCCGATTGACCAAAACAGTGTAATTTATTTATTTATGTTTTTATTTTTTTGCAATCGCCAATCGCCACCTATTATTTGGGGGAAAAAATTATATTTATTTTTGATATTTTTTAAATATAGAAATTATTTTTTTATACCAAAATGATAAATTATTTTTTTGAATTGAATTTTAAAAATAGTTTGGTTATGAATTGTGTGTTTGGTTATAAGTTATAAGTTTTTGAATTAAGTTTTGAAAACTCTTTTCAAAACTCATAACCAAACAAATTTTCTTATTTCATACCACATCAAAAACTTCAAAACTCAATTAAAAACTCTTTTCAAAACTCATAACTAAACAAATTTTCTCTTTTCAAATTGTAATTCCAAAACTCACAAACTCAAAATACAACTCTATTCTCAAATCATAATTCTAAAACTCTACAAAACACTACCATAAATTTTCCATCCGAATTTTTTTTACAAACACACAATGGTCTAAAGTGGTTTTAGAAAAACCATTATTTATCATGAAAGAGTCAAATTTTTTATACTATTGCCACGGGACTTGCTTGAGGCCATCCAAACTTTTCTTCAATTTGCAAACAAATTTCTCTTTCCCTTGCAAAACCTTTTGCTTGCTCTATGTAAATTTTTTCTTCAAGGTCACCGTGAAGAAATGCGGTCTTCACATCAAGTTGCTCAACTTCAAGGTTCATACTTGTGGCCATGCCAAGGACAACCCAAATAGAAGACATCTTCACAACCGGTGAGAAAATCTCATTAAAGTCAATACCTTTCTTTTCCCAAAGCCTTTCACAACAAGACGTTCTTTATACCTCAGATTCTTGCTATCATTCTTCAATTTGAAACCCACTTATTTTTCAGAATTTTCCTCCTCTTAGGCAACTTCACTAAATCATAAGTGTGATTTTCAAACAAGGAATTCATCTCCTCTTCCATGGCCTTTTTCCAATCATCTTTCTTTGAATGCTCAATTGTTTCTTGGTAGCTCTCGGGCTCCCCTTGATCGGAAATCAACACAAATTCATTGGAAGGATACTTTCTCGAAGGTTACTGGTCCCTTGTAGAATTTCTCAACTCAAGTTATGGTGGCAGTTCTTGAGTTGGATGCTCTTTCTCAATTTTTGGCTCAACTTCATTAGGATTAGTATCATCCTCCACATCTTCAATAGGTTGCTGCACATCTCCCTCATTTTTATCATCCACCAAAGATGAAGGAGATGGATCCATGTCAATGAGATCACTAGTTTTTGGCTTTAGTTGATCACATTTGCCAAAGTCTTTAATTGTTTAGTCTTCAAGAAACACAACATCGTGGCTTTGAATAACTTTTTTGTCGACCGGATCCCACAATCTATAACCAAACTCATCACGTCCATAGCCAAGAAAAATGCATTGTCTTGACTTGCTATCAAGCTTGGATCTCTCATCTTTTGGAATGTGAACAAAAGCTCGGTAACCAAACACTCTCAAGTGCTTATAAGATACATTTTTTCAGGTCCAAAATCTTTCAGGAACATCACCATTCAAAGGATAGAAAGAAGACAAATTGATCATGTCAACCGCTGTCCTCATTGCCTCACCCCAAAAGGATCTTGAAAATTTAACATATGAAAGCTGACATCTTGTTCTTTCCACAATGGTGCAGTTCATCCTCTCGGCAATGCCATTTTGTTGAGGAGTCTTCTTAACTATCTTTTGGTACCGAATACCTTGTCTGCAACAATACTCATCAAATGGACCAAAGTATTCACCACCATTGTCTGTTCAAATGAACTTCAATTTATGCCCTGTTTCTCTTTCAACCATGGCCTGAAAATGCTGAAATACATCTAGAACTTGATATTTAGTTTTTAGTACAAAAGCCCAACTTCTCTTGAATAATCATCAATGAAAGTAACAAAATAAAGTGTACCACTATGTGTTCTAACTTTTAAAGGACCACAAACATCCAAATGAATCAACTCCAAAACATTTTCTTTTCTAGAAACAACATTTTTATGAAAAGAAACTTTATGTTGTTTACTCGCCAAGCAATGAACACAAATTTTAAGATGTGTACCTTTCAAACTAGGTACAAGCTCTTTCTTGAACAACACTTGCAGCCCCTTTTCACTCATGTGCCTAAGCCGCTTGTGCCACAATTCGATAAAAGTATTATCTTCAAGTACATTGACAATACCTTTATAAATTTTCCCTTGCATCGAATAAAATATATAAGTTTTCTTACACTTAGCCACCACCAAAGAACCCTTTGTGAGGTTCCATATTCCATCACCAAATTTATTGTTGTAGCCTTCATCATCTAGCTTCCCGATAGAGATCAAATTGAGTCAAATTTTAGGAACATGCCTCACATCTTTAAGCAACAATTTGCAGCTCAAATTTGTTTCCAAACAAACATCACCCATGCCAATAATCTTGGACAAACCTTCATTACCCATTCGAACATAACCATAATCTCCTTTGGTGTAGGTAGTGAAGAAATAAACTCGAGAAGTCACATGAAAAGAAGCACCAAAATCAATCACTCAATTGCTCTCTTGGCCCACAAAGTTGATACAATCATCTTCACAAACGACCATAAGATCACTATTAGTAGTAACTGCCGTTGTGTCTTCTTGCTTCTTATCCACACTTTTGTCATGTTTTTTCTCATTGTTCTTGAGTTTTTGGCATTCTCGCTTCATTTGTCCTTTCTCATGGCAATAATAGCACTCAATGTCTTTATTTAAAAAAGAAACATCTCTTAATTTGTCACGACTTTGATCATGACCATGAGGAGTCTTACTCTTTCCCTTTGTTTTGCTTCGGCTTCTCACAACAAATGTCTCTAAATGAGAAGAACCTGCTGATTTTCTTCTAGTTTCTTCATTCAACAAGCTACCAGTGACTTGGCTCATTGTGATAATTCCATCGGGCGCCGAATTACTAACCGTCAAAACCAAAGTCTTCCAACTTTCAGGCAGAGAACTAAGTAGCCTGTAACTCATCATCAAAAATAATTTTCGTAGAAGCAAGTTGGTTAACAATACTCTTTATTTCATTCAAATGTTCGGAATAGGGCTGCCATATTTATATTTTAAATTAACCAACTTACGAAACATAAAAGCTTTATTTGTGGCTGAATTTCTATCATAAAGACCTTCTAATTTTTTCCATAAATCATGTGTCGAAGTTTTAATAGCAACATGATGAAACACACTATCATCAATCCATTGACGGATAACACCAATGGTTTTTCGATTAAGCCTCTTCCATTCATCATCTTGCATACCCTCGGGTTTGCCACTATCACCCTCAATGGGTCTATACAAATCTTTACAAAATAATAGGTCATCCATTTTAGTTTTCCAAGTTACCCAATTGCTTCCATTGAAGCTAGACATGTGACCCACATTTCCCTCCATTGATTTACACAAATAAATAAACTCAAACAAATCGTAAACTCTGATACCAGTTGTTGAGAAAAATAGATGATTTTTCACAAGTAAATCAATCAATGGAAAAAAAAATAATGTGGAAAAATTAAATCAATAATGACAAAAGAATTCTACGTGGTTCCCTCAATGTGAGGTACGTCCATGAAATCGAAATCCGATTCCACTATCAACCAAAAAGTTTCCAAACGATTACAAATGACACACGAATGGTCTCACCAAGCACCTTTAGGTGAATTCCAAATAATCACAAATAAATAAGAGGAAAGACCTCACTGAATAAATGAACAAATATAGCGACCCCGGTCTTTTCCCATTTAATTATTGTATTCAGACTTATGTTCCGTAGATTCCATTGTTGTTGTCATCCTTTAGGTCTATTTGATTGAGTTTTAGGATGTGTTGAGCGTGTTTGGAGCAGGTTGGTTGAGCTTAGGAACCAAGCCCAGTTGCCCAAAATTTTTCTTGTCCGCTCGAGCGGGGGTTTGGCTGCTCGGAATACAACCTTCGAGATTTCTGTGTTGTGTTGGGCCTTTCGGCGGGCATTAGCGCCGGCGGGAAGTCTGTGTGCTGCTCGGCGAGTTGGGCCTTCGGCGGAGCTTGTACGCGAAAATGCTGAGAGTGTGCATCCGGCGCCGGCGAGGTTTGGCCGCTTCAGCGAAGTGCCGTCTTTCGAGCGGGGTTTGGCCGCTCGGCGGGCGATCATAATAAAAAGCGAGATCGACTTTCTAGACCATTTTTCATCTCCTCTTGATTCTAAAACCCTAAAACCGTTTCTCTCTCCTACACACCTTCTCTCTTAGGTTTGATCTTCTTAGAGTGAGTTTCTAACCTAGATCCTTTATTAAAAGATAGAGTGAGTCGAGGGCTTCGTTTTAATCAACAATTCTTGGTTTGGAGCACTTTGGATTTTGGATCATCATCTCTATCTTCTCCATTCGAGTTCTTTGCTTCGAGGTAGGGATTTCCTACTCCATGTTATACGTTTTGTTCTAAGTTTTAGTATTTTGATATGTTGGGGTAGTTGGGTAATTTTGGTAGAAACCCTAGGGGTTGAAATAAATTAATTTGTATAATTAATTTAGGGAAGACTGTGAAATTGGGTAAATTCATGAAATTGGGGAAATTAGTGATTTAATGATGTAATTGGGTAGTTTAAATACTTGCCTATGAGAATGTTAAATTTACATTTGTCGATATATTTATTTCTTGTTTAGAAATAACTATTTTGGGCTATCGGTGGAGGATAGCTATGATTGTTGTAGATATTGTATGTGGATTAGGGATAACTAAAACTAATCATTGGTTAAGTCATTAATCTTGACTGTTGAATTAATACAGACATTATGTGTATTGATTGTGTGTTGTATATGTTATGTGTTTACATACATTATTTTGTGTGGGAGGAGATAGGGATGTACTCCGGTTTAGGGAAGATAGGGATGGACCTCTAAACCGGATATTGTTTGGGAGGAGATAGGGGATGGACACCAGTAGCATCACTTTTATGTGTGCTTATTTATATTGAAGTGTTTTATTGTTTGGGAGGAGATAGGGGATGGACTCCATTAGCATCACTTTTATGTGTGCTTATTTATATTGATGTGTTTTATTGATCTGAGACTAAAATGTGTATCAAACGGAAGTATGAAGTGTTTTGATATGAGCTTGAGTCTCATTTGTATTATTGATATTGGAAGTAGTGTGAATATGATATATAGTTCATCGTTGTATGTTTGGCGTGTTCGAGCCATATTGATAATAATGGGAAATGAAACGAGTCTTAGACATTAGTGTCATCGGACTGTTTATTGATTTCAGAGAGTATCTTGGTTAACCATCTATTGAATGCTATTGCTTTATTCAATGCTTATATGTGGTTTAGTATATTTCTCTTGGTCAGGCTCACCCTATGAGGGAACATCATTTTCGTGTTCAGTGATAAAATTGCCTCCAAGGACTTAGCTTGGGAGGATTTGGACTCGAAGACTTGTCTTTAGTTTATCTATTTTATTTGAGATTGCATGTAAACATTCAAGCCAAGGGCTTAATTTGTAATTGAGTTAGAACTCATATTTTTGTGTCCAAGTGTTGGCTTGGAAAGATGTAAGCCCGTAGGGCATTTACTTTGATGTTACATGTAATGCTTTTATTTAGTAATACTCTGATGAATGGGATAATATATTGTTTTCTTTTAAATACTGCATGTCAGTGATATTTATATAATGGGTTTATTTTGAGGGCGTTACAACTTGGTATCAGAGCGTACTGGGTTTGAATACTTTGGGTACGTGGGAAGTGATTAGTATCACATTGGGTTCGTCTCGTTTGATAGAGACTTAGTGTATTGTAGTATGCTTATTTGATAACATGTTTATATGATTATGTGGGTATGGAACGTAGTTTCTGGGATGTTGATTGGACCCTTGAGTTTCTGGTAGTCTTGTTGGATAGGCACTTGATCATCTTTGCTTCCACCTAACTATAGTAATATTTTGGGACTATCATTATCCGGGAATGAAATTCGTAGGTGCTTATGTGATTATGTGCTTATGTGGAATGAATTATTGTTGTTCAATGCATTAGGACGAGAGTGATTAGCTTCGGCACATTTATTAATGTGCTAACGTCTTGGTTTCTTGTATTAGGATGTCAGGATGAGGACGAGGACGCGGTAGGCGTGGTAGGCCGGGTAGGCAGGAAGTGCTGCGGAGGAGATTCTGAGTACAGGAGATTCCGGCAATGCAGGAGGGTGTTGGTCAGGCCAATGTGGCCGAGCCAGTAGGCCAGCAGGCTATGGGTGCTTTAGCCCGAGAGATAGCCGAGGCATTCAGGGAATTAGTTGGCATTCTAAGGGCTGCGAACCCAGCCCAAGTTGTTGTTGCAGATGCTGGACCTTCTTTTCTGAAGAGGGAGTTCTTCCGGTCCAATCCGGACGAATTTTTAGGTGATTCTAAAGAGCCGCTTAAGGCAGATGAATGGCTCGAACAGACAACGAAGACTTTTGAGATGCTTGGCATCGAAGATGAGGGGTTGAAAGTGACCTTGGCATCGTTCCAGCTGAAGGGAGATGCGGGTCAGTGGTGGAAGTTCACCAAGGGTCGCATAGGAGCTACATGGGAGGCTTTTGTGAATGCTTTCCAGGAGAGGTTCTTATCTCCAACAACGGGAAGAAGTTGAGACCCGGTTTTGTCACCTTAAGCAATGAAGTTCTTCAAGATGTCGAGTTTGAGGCTGCATTCACTAGTTTGTCCAGGTTTGCACCTGAGTTGGTGGCGTCCGAGGAACGCCGTTGCATTGAGTTTGAAAAAAAGTTGAGGCGCAGCCTCAAGTTGAGAATTGTTGGGTCTATGGTTCGTGATTATGGGCGTCTGGTTAATGCTGCAGCCCATACGAAGATTATGATGCAGGAAGAGGAGGAAGGGCAGAAAGGCTCCAAGAGGAGTCAAGATGGCCAGGGTGATGGCAAGAGGCAGAGAGGTTTTACTCCTCAGCAGTATCAGGGTAGCTTTTCTAGATCCACTTTTCCTGTGCCGAGTGCTAGTTCGGGGAAAGGCAGCCAGGGAGACATTACCTGTTTCAAGTGTGGCCAGCTGGGCCACAAGTCTCCAGTTTGTCCTCAAAGGGGAGGAGGGCAGAGAGTAGCATCTTCTTCAACTCGCTCTCAGAGCCAGAGCCAGAGTTAGGGTAGAGGCCAACCGCTCACTTGTTTTCAGTGCGGTCAGGCAGGGCACATGAAGAGGTATTGCCCGCAGTTGGGTGGCACACCTAGTGCATCAGGTTTGAGGCAGACTCAGGGTCAGCAACCAGCTCAGTCGGGTCAGGCCTCGAGGGCCAATCAGGGGGCATCATCGTCCCAATCTGTGTAGCAGTCGTATGCTCCTAGGGGTGAGCAAGTTGATCAGACGTCATCTGGGCGCGTGTATGTTGTTACCGCGCAGGATCTGGTACCGGCTCCATTGGTTGTGAGAGGTACCTTCTTGTTTTGCAACTCGGTTGCTAATGTTTTGATTGATACGGGTGCATCTCATTCCTTTGTGTCTGCTGCATTTGCATCTGTTTTGGAGTTGGAGTTAGCAGTTAAGCGCCTCCTATTTATGTAGTGTCACCTCTTGGGGGGTGAATTGATCTTGAAACAAGGTGTTAGGGGTTGTGATATAGAGGTCGATGATCATAGAATCCCATTTTCTTTTGTAGTTATGCCTATGAAGGGCTTTGATGTTATCTTGGGTATGGGTAGTTATCGTCATACCGGCGATTATTGATTGCTACCGTCGAGGGTCACTTGTTGTACCGTTAGCGGAGAGTGTTTCCATTTTACGGGGACCGGGTTGGTAGTGTTTTGCCACCGGTGCGTTCACGAGGCGGAGTGAGCTTAGTGGTCTACTTGCTAATCTTTCGATTAGTGAGGTTGATGAGACTCAGTTGTGTTGCCAAGGGTGGTTTGTGAGTATTCGGACGTCTTTCGAGGATCTTGTTGGTTTGCCACCACATCGAGAGATTGAGTTCTCTATTGACCTAGTGCTCCTGACGCGGCACCAATTTCTATGGCACCTTATCGTTTTGCCCGAGTTAGTTGAGTTGAAGATTCACTCGAGGTTGTTAGATAAGGGCTATATCCGTCCTAGTGTTTCACCGTGGGGAGCGCCAGCCCTGTTTGTTAAAAAGAAAGGTGGTGCTTTGAGACTTTGTATAGACTACCGGAAGTTGAATCAGGTGACGGTTAAAAACAAGTACCCTATGCCTCGTATAGATGATCTGTTTGACCAGTTGAAGGGTTCCCGTTGTTTCTCTAAGATAGACTTGAGATTGGGTTATCATCAGTTGAGAGTCAGGGAGGAGGATATTCCGAAGATGGCATTCCGTACGCGGTATGGCCACTATGAGTTTCTGGTGATGCCATTTGGGCTCACCAATGCACCTGCTGTATTTATGGATTTGATGAACCGGATCTTCCGGGAATTCTTAGATCGTTTTGTAGTCGTTTTCGTAGACGACATTCTTATCTATTCACCGTTAGAGGAGGAGCACAAAGAACACTTGAGAGTGGTGCTTGAGTTACTTAGAGCCCATAAGCTTTATGCTAAATTTGGGAAGTGTGAGTTCTGGCTAGAAGAGGTGAAATTCTTAGGCCATGTCGTTTCTGGGGAAGGGGTGTCGGTTGATACATCTAAGACGGAGGCAGTGCAAGACTGGGCACAGCCTAAGAGTGTGTTTGAGATCTGTAGTTTTCTGGGATTAACTGGGTATTATCGCCGGTTTGTGAAAGATTTCTCCAGGTTAGCTTCGCCTTTGACTAGATTGACTCGGAAGGGAGTTAAATTTGTATGGAGTGAGACTTGTGAAAAGTTGTTTCAGGAGTTGAAAGTTAGACTGACCACTGCTCCAGTATTGATTATTCTGGAGAGAGGGTTGGGTTATGCAGTCTATTGTGATGCCTCACGAGAGGGTTTGGGTTGTGTGTTAATGCAAGAAGGGAAAGTGGTTGCTTATGGTTCACGTCAGTTGAAAATTCACGAGAAGAATTACCCTACGCATGATTTAGAGTTAGCAGCTGTAATATTTGCCTTGAAGATTTGGATGCATTATCTTTATGGTGAGAAGTTCGAGGTATTCTCGGATCATAAGAGTCTGAAATATCTGTTTATACAGAAAGACTTGAATTTGAGGCAGAGGAGGTGGATGGAGTTTATGGAGGATTATGACTTCGAGTTACATTATCATCCGGGGAAGGCCAATGTTGTGGCCGATGCCCTTAGCAGGAAATCTATTGGTGACGTTGCTAGTATAGCCATCCGGGAGTGGGAGATGTTGGGTGCACTTGGAGAGTTCGATTTGTTTCTTGGCGAATCAGTTGAGACTGCGGCATTGTTTTCTGTTGTTGCACAGCCTACACTTGTGACTCGAGTGTTAGAGGCTCAGAGAGATGACCATGAGGTAGAATCCCTTCGCGAGAAGATTTCCAGTGGGAAGGTTGAGAAGGGTTTGACGGTGTATCCCGACATGAGTGTGAGATACCGAGATCATCTGTTTGTGCCGGAGTCTTGCCGAGAGGAAGTACTCCGAGAGTTTCATCATTCGCGCCTTGCGGTGCATCCAGGAGGTACTAAAATGTATCGGGATTTGAGTCGCTAGTTTTGGTGGCAGGGTATGAAGAGAGATATGGCAGTTTTAGTGTCCAAATGCCTTACTTGTCAGCAAGTGAAGGCCGAACATCAGAGACCAGCGGGTTTGTTACAACCCTTGCCTATTGCCGAGTGGAAGTGGGAGCATGTCACTATGGACTTCGTTGTAGGTCTTCCAAGGACTCAGCAGGGTAGTGATGCTATTTGGGTGGTTGTAGATCGGTTGACTAAGTCGGCGCACTTCATTCCTATGCGTGTGAGAGATTCGATAGATCATCTTGCCGACTTGTATATTCGGGACATAGTGAGGTTGCACGGGGTCCCAAAGGATTATTGTCTCGTATAGAGATCCTTGTTTTATGCTGTGTTGTGGCGAGTTTGCGTCGCCTTGGGCACTAAGTTGACCTTTAGCACGGCTTATCATCCTCGGTCGACGGCATCCGGCGCATTATTCAGATCCTTGAAGATATGCTTCGGGGTTGTGTCCTTGACTTTAGTGGGTCGTGGGAGAGGCACTTGCCATTAGTGGAGTTTGCCTACAACAACAGTTTCTAGTCTAGTATTGGTATGGCACCATTTGAGGCCTTGTATGGCCGACCGTGTAGATCTCCAGTTTGTTGGGCCGAGGTGGATGATGCACCTCTATTGGGTCCGGATTTGGTGAGGGAAACGACGGAGAAAGTTGAGCTTATCCGTAAGAGACTTGTTACAGTCCAGAGTCGTCAGAAATCTTATGCCGACCGTAGGAGGAGACCTTTAATGTTTGAGGTGGGTGGTCATGTCTTTCTGAAGATATCACCTAGACGGGGATTGATGAGGTTTGGGAAGAGCGGAAAGTTGTCCCCTCGGTTCATTGGTCCTTTTGAAATCCTTGAGAGGATTGGCGAGGCTGCTTATCGTTTAGCTTTGCCACCGCAGTTGTCCGGAGTACATGACGTGTTTCATGTGAGTATGCTTCGGAAGTATGAGCCGGATCCATCACATGTGTTGGATTGGACTGATTTAGTGGTTGACGAGGATGTCTCGTATGAGGAGAGACCAATTCGAGTCTTGGATAGACGGGATCAAGTTTTACGAGGCAAGACCATTCCTTTAGTAAAGGTTTTGTGGAAACATCACGGGGTGGAGGAAGCCACTTGGGAACGTGAGTTAGAAGTCCGTGAGAAATATCCGGACATGTTTATTGATATGTAATCTTATATCTAGATTTTGTAATATTGTTGAACTTAAGAGCTTTCTATATATGTCTTAAGTTGTAAAACATTGAGCATGTTATGGTTTAATGTGAATATTTTAAAACTTGCCTCATGATGGAAGTTTGGTATAACATTGTATATGTTGGATATAGTGTTGAATTGGAGTTATATCATGAAATTGAATATGATATGGAAATGGAATCCTGTATATGAAAACTGTTGAAATTAAAAGGAATAATGCATAATATTGATGCAGGTTGAAATATATGTTGTTTTATATATATTGTGAGATGCCTCTTGATAAGAGATGAAGTGACCGATATTGGGTCAAACTGTTTATTACTGTTTTATAATATCATTGGGAATTGAAAAAAAAAAAAAAAAAAAACTTGTTTTTACAAACTTATGCTTAATTTCGGGGACGAAATTCTTTTAAGGGGGGGGAGGTTATAGCGACCCCGGTCTTTTCCCATTTAATTATTGTATTCGGACTTATGTTCCGTAGATTCCCTTGTTGTTGTCATCCTTTAGGTCTATTTGATTGAGTTTTAGGATGTGTTGAGCGTGTTTGGAGCAGGTTGGTTGAGCTTAGGAACCAAGCCCAGTTGCCTAAAATTTTGCTTGTCCGCTCGAGCAGGGGTTTGGCCACTCGAGTGGGGAATACAACCTTTCAGTATTTCCTGTGTTGTGTTGGACGCTCGAGCGGGGGATTGGCCGCTCGAGTGGGAGTCTGTGTGTGCCGCTCGAGCAGGGAGTTGGACGCTCGAGCGGGAGCTTGGCGCGAAATGCCGAGAGTGTGCATCCGACGCCGAAGGGGTTTGCCGCCGAGGGTTCGTGAGTGCCGCCGAGCGGGGTTTACGCCGAGCGGGCGATTATAAAAAGGGCGAGATCCGACTTTCTGGACCATTTTTCATCTCCCTCTTGATTCTAAAACCCTAAAACCGTTTTCTCTCTCTCCCTACATACCTTCTCTCTTAGGTTTGATCTACTTAGAGTAAGTTTCTAACCTAGATCCTTTATTAAAAAGATAGAGTGAGTCGAGGGCTTCGTTTTAATCTGAACAATTCTTGGTTTGGAGCACTTTGGATTTTGGATCATCATCTCTATTTTCTCCATTCGAGTTCTTTGCTTCGAGGTAGGGATTTCCTACTCCATGTTATACGTTTTGTTCTAAGTTTTAGTATTTTGATATGTTGGGAGTAGTTGGGTAATTTTGGTAGAAACCCTAGGGATTGAAATAAATTAATTTGTATAATTAATTTAGGGAAGACTGTGAAATTGGGTAAATTCATGAAATTGGGGAAATTAGTGATTTAATGATGTAATTGGGTAGTTTAAATACTTGCCTATGAGAATATTAAATTTACATTTGTCGATATATTTATTTCTTGTTTAGAAATAACTGTTTTGGGCTACCGGTGGAGGATAGCTATGGTTGTTGTAGATATTGCATGTCGATGAGGGATATCTGAAACTAATCACTAGTTAAGTCATTAATCTTGACTGTTGAATTAATACGCATATTATGTGTATTGATTGTGTGTTGTATATGTTATGTGTTTACATACATTATTTTGTGTGGGAGGAGATAGGGATGTACTCCACGGTTTAGGGAAGATAGGGATGGACCTCTAGACCGGATATTGTTTGGGAGGAGATAGGGGATGGACTCCAGTAGCATCACTTTTATGTGTGCTTATTTATATTGAAGTGTTTTATTGTTTGGGAGGAGATAGGGGATGGACTCCATTAGCATCACTTTTATGTGTGCTTATTTATATTGAAGTGTTTTATTGATACAGCACTAAAATGTGTATCAAACGGAAGTATGAAGTGTTTTGATATGAGCTTGAGTCTCATTTGTATTATTGATATTGGAAGTAGTGTGAATATGATATATAGTTCACTGTTGTATGTTTGGCCAGGTTCTGAGCCATATTGATAATAATGGGAAATGAAACGAGTCTTAGACATTAGTGTCATCGGACTGTTTATTGATTTAGTAGAGTATCTTGGTTAACCATCTATTGAATGCTATTGCTTTATTCAATGCTTATATGTGGTTTAGTATATTTCTACTGGGCTGTGGCTCACCCTATGAGGGAACATCATTTTCAGGTTCAGGTGATAAGCTGCCTCCAAGGACTTAGCTTGGGAGGATTTGGACTCGAAGACTTGTCTTTAGTTTATCTATTTTATTTGAGATTGCATGTAAACATTCAAGCCAAGGGCTTAATTTGTAATTGAGTTAGAACTCATATTTTTGTGTCCAAGTGTTGGCTTGGAAAGATGTAAGCCCGTAGGGCATTTACTTTGATGTTACATGTAATGCTTTTATTTAGTAATACTCTGATGAATGGGATAATATATTGTTTTCTTTTAAATACTGCATGTTAGTGATATTTATATAATGGGTTTATTTTGAGGGTGTTACAACAAATGTCTTCAAAACAGAGTTATAGAAGACCTAAAACTAAACCAGACGCTTCAAAGCACAGCAGCAACCATGGCACAAATTATTGAATTTGACCAAGTCAAATACCCAGCAACACTTCTCACCAATTGAATCTTTTACACCAAGCACTATGCTACCACACAATGCCAAACCCACAGAATTGAATCAATTTTGTAGCAGCCGCATGCCTCTGGAAACATGAACAATATATATATATATATATATTGTACACTCTTGGGCTTTTTATCAAAATCTTAGTTGTCCCCAAATTGATTATTAAATACCCATTGGGCCTCCAAAGTTAGATATAATATATTAAAACTATATTGTAACCAACATTAAACCAAATTAAATATTAATAATAAACCAATTAAGTCCCATACTCCACTAAGGAGATATACCGAACACAAAAAACAACAAAAGGCATAATCTCCCAATCACTCTTTTTGCTTTTCTGAAATTCCAGGTCATCCACCATTCCAAAAGAGCAATCACTAATCCTGGTGTCACCTAAGACATTCCCTACCAATGTAAAATTGCTAACCAGATTCTCTACACTTCCTCGCACCAAATTAAAACATGCTCCATTGATTCGATTTCCATGCTACAAAATTTGCATTGTCCTTCCTCTTGATTAGCTAAAATTCCCATTCTAGCAAGTCTATAAGAAGTTTTCACCCCACCCTCCATGCCAACCAGCCAAAAAACTTCACTGTGGGTGGGGCTGCATTCCTCCAAATCAATTTTGGGACTGGTAGCTTTGGCCCCAACACAACTTCAAGACATGTATACAAAGATGCCCCTGAGAAAGATCCATTTGAATTAGCCTTCCACCTGATTGAATCCTCATCCCTCCGTCTAATTACTGGAGCACCTGTTAGCAGGTTGTTTAGAAGGGAAACTTGTTCCTCTTCCCAAGCCAACAATGATCTTTTAAACTCCACCTTTCACCCCTCTCTGTCACCCCTTACGTCCACAAATTCTTCAACTCTACATTCATTCTTAGTGCTAAGTTGGAACAATATTGGATAAATTCTGCAGAACCACTTCCTCCTCCATCCACTCTGCCTTCCAAAATATTAATCTATTCCCCATTCCCAAAATAAATTTGAAGTTGTTCGAAAATATACCAAAAGCTTCAGGCCATATGTCTCTTGCCATTGAAATATCCACCCAAATTCTTGAAGCATTTCTAAAATGAACTGGCGGCCAATTTTGTGTATTAATCTTATGAATATCGCAAATAACATTTCTCCACAAACTACCATTTTCCAACGCAAATCTCCACCACCATTTTAAAAGAAACTCGATGTTTGCGTCACTAATCTTTCTTATCCCCAGGCCTCTATACACCTTGCCGTTTGTCACTTCATTCCAGCTTACAAGATGCATTTTTTTCCCCATGATCATTATGCCCCCAGAGAAAACCACATTGAATTTTTTATATTTCTTTTGCCACCACCACTGGGATTTTGAAAATAGACATATAATAGATTGGTAAAGTGGTAAGACTAATTTTGTCAGAGTTAACTGCCCCCCAAATGAAAGTAGTCTTTTCTTCCATGAAGCCAATTTTGACTTAACTTTGTCCACCACTGGTGGCCATGTTCTTTTCAGTCTTGGATTCATGCCTAAGGGTAGCCCCAAAAATTTCATTGGGAATTTATGCACTTTACTTTTAAGCTCAAACGCAAAATCATTCATCAACTCATCTTCAATCCCGACCCCCACTACTACGCTTTTGTGGAAGTTAATTTTCAGCCCTGAGATAAGTTCAAAACACCTCAATATCCTTCTAACATTAACCAATTCAACCCAATTAATCTCCTTGGCAAAAAATGATTATATCATCTGTGAATTGTAAGTGTGTCAAGCAAGTGGTTTCCAACTGAACTTTCCTTATTAAACACAGTTGTTCTTCTTAAACATGATATTCAAAATTTTTGCCCCATTGGTGAAAAGGAAAGGAGATATCATGTCTTCTTGCCTTAAACCTTCTTGTGGTTTGAAATCTTCGGTCGGAGAACCATTTGCAACCACTTACAGTGAAACTGAAGATATGCATTCCTTAATCCATTGAATCCACTTATGTTGGAAACCAAATCCTTCCATAGAGGTAAGAAGGAAGTTCCAATTTACGCTATCATAGGTCTTTTCAAAATCTAATTTAAGTACCAACCCCTTCATCTTTTTAACCTTCCAATAATTAATGATTTCGTTGGCTATAAGAACCCCATCTTGGATGTTTCTTCCCCCTATGAAAGCTGTTTGGACCTCACTAATTATAGAGTGCATTTGTCACGCCCCAAGCTCCGTGACAACGCTGCACACTCATATAAGTGAGCATGCAAGGCTAAGAATCCAATCACATAACCCACAGTGTGAAATACTCAAATTAAATCCTTAATTGTCATAATGCCAAAATCCATAAAAATAAATAATTCTTATATGAAAATGTCCACCAAGTCTACTAATTTAATCCACTAACAAAACAATAATCCAAGTACTTAAATCATAGTCCTACTCTTGGCACTCCCACATGTAAAAATCCCGCGCAGCTCTACTCTTCAGAATCTGAAAAAAAAAATAAGGGTAAGCTGGATAGCCCAGTAAATAACCAACTATCACTGCTAGCTGGATCAAGTATACAAAAATAAATAAATAAATCGATAACCAATAAATATAATTTTTCTACAATTCAATAAATGAACAATTATTTGTAAGATGGTTTCATAGCTAAAAATAAACAATGTACAATGCATTTTAAATGAAAAGCCAATGTGATAATTCAAAGTAATTTGTTGTTCAAATCGATGGTTCAATATTCAGATAGTTCATTGATTTGATTCACAAAACCTAAGTATTAATGACTATGGTCACTTAGCCCGTGACAAGGCCCAAAACTGCACATAGGCCGGTGGTAAAGCCCCAAAAGAAACTAGTTTATGTGCCAATAAATAACCCCCATTGGCTAGGGTCCAAATCATAGTCAGACTAGAGTGATGTTCAAAATTCAAACAATACACAACTTTTAAATAAAGCATTCGATATTTTCAGAATAAACGTTTAGTAAAATTTTCATAATAGTTTCACCAAATATTCAAATAATTTTCATAATAATATTCGATGTTGTTTTATACTTGACCCATATTTTATTTTAAGAAAACATGAAGGCTAAAAATAAATATTTATGATTTTAAACGATTCGATAGGAATAAAAATGAACCAACAATGATATAAGGTTACTTACCTCAAACAACTAAAATAATATTTCCCAAGCTAATCTCAAATTACCAAGATCCACCTCAATCTCACAAACCTAATAAAATATTACACCGCATAAACAATTATTATGTGCACCCATCTTTCTCTTCTTGTAACAACAATAGAATAAATTAACCCAATTGCCTAATAGAAACTCCCACAATTTGGCATCAAAACAAAGCCATCACGGCTTTGGAAATTATCAACCCATATTATTCTATTGTTGTTTATATACATGTAAAAATTTGTAATTGCTTGAAGTCAATCTTGTATTCCACAAACACACCACCATTAAACCTAACCTATCACATATCAATCTCAAAATATGAGCCACCCAAACGGAAAGCAAAATATACTCTAAAATTGAGTGAAACCGAGACCCCCAACATAGACTACATCAATATTTTTATTTAATCATATATGCCCATAAAATCATCTATTAATATATTAACACTAAAATCATAGATAGGAATACAATAAAATAAATCTTACCTAAGTGATGAATAAAGTAAAACCACCACTCTTATGAATCCTCCCTCTTCCTTTGGTTTTGGTTTCTTTTCTTTAATTTTTTTTTTCAAACCCTTGTTGCCATGCCTTTCCGCAACATCTACGCCTCCCCTTGTTTGTTTGTGTTTTTTTTTTTTTTTTTTTTTTCTTCTCCAAGACAAAGCCACGGCATGATGGCTTACTTAACCTAATATTCTTTTCTTTTTTCAAAATTGCAAAATTACCCACCTATGTTATAGAAATAATAATGCTATCTCATAATTAATTCCTTGATATTACTAAGTGACCCATATAAATTAATTTAATTACCAATCTATCCAAAAATAATAATATACAAAACTTGGGTTTTACAGCATTCCCATCTTTATCCTAGCTCCCAACACTCTTGAAAGTATCTTGTATGTGCTTCCAACCAAATTTATGGGTCTGAAATCCTTCAATGATACTGGGTTGTCAATTTTTGGAATCAACGCAATAAACAATGCATTATGACCCTTGAGCACCTTCCCATGTTCATGGAACTCTGTAAAAAATTGAACTATATCCTCCTTCATAATCTTCCAACATTTCTTCAAACAAAGCATGTTAAAATAAATCACGTAATTGAATACAATTACACAGTCACTCACATTTTTATGGCTTACATAATATAAGATCCACAAGTATATAAGTTTTTGAGTTATATTCATTGTTTTTTTTTCTTAAGCAAAATAATAATAATTTTTTTTTCTTTTCCATAACAAATTTGATTTTATAGTAGTGGAGTTTGTGCTCTTTTTTGAATAATATTAGGGATCATGAAAAAAATGTCATGAAATGTTTCATGAAGATTTTTTATCCTTTGATTAGTGTGTGGTATTTTCTTATATGTGTAATCTAACAGTGAAAAATCTTTCATGACTATTTTCATGATACCTAACATTACTCCTCTTTTTTTACTCGCACCAGAATATAAAATCACTTGTGCCCTTGTGTTTTTCGAATTATTTGAACTCTTTCCACTTACTTGCAAAGTTATTTCAAATTTTATCTACTTTGTATTTTTTTTATTAATTATTATGTTTTTTTTTTCATTTTCATTTTGTTGTCAGTTGAGAAATGTAATGGTTCACGGTCTCATTTGTAGACTAAATATTTTAGCTAGAAAATTAAAAAAATATCATAAATTATCACATCATTTTATTTTTTTTACATCTTTTTGTAAAAAGTCAAAAAATTATTAAAATAATTTGTTTCCAAGCATAGATGAAGAGGTGGAGCAGATGGATGCTGATTTGGATAGTGATGGTCTAATTGATTATAAGGAATTTGTTAGAATGATGTTGGCTGCATGACAAGTTCACCATTTAAAAATGTGTATAAAAAAAACTAAAGCATAATAATAATAATAATAATAATTATAATAATTATAATAATAATAATAATGATGATGATGATGATGATGATAATAATAACATTGCTACTTATCATAAAAAATAAATAAAAAAATAAAAAATTAAATTAAATTAAATTAAATTTTATTGTTTTATATCAATGGATTTTATAGCAAAATATTATTTTACATCACGCCTTCAATGAAAGAATGTCTAAAATTCGCAACAGTACATCGTGAAGCAGGAATTTCTAATTTCCAATGTGTTTCCAATTAATTCACCAAAATTTAAACACTATTTTTCGGCATGTGACAAATTTTTTTTTTTTTTTGAAACAGCAAAAAGAAACCTTTATTGATGAACAATCCATACAAGATGAGATTACATCAAATAAAGGAGAGGAAGGGGTTTGGAGAGGAACCAAACCCAAAGAGGAAGGGGGGAAAAAATAGTATAGGCATAATGCAAACAAGGACAAGAACTCAGCTCAGGCACAATCAGAACACTTCCAAGGGCAGTAGCAAGTGGTTCGGCAGGCCATATCAAATGGAGATGCAGACCAACAACTTGTAACCAAGAGCAGATCGCAGACCAGCAACCACCAGAATCCCATAACAAAGCCTGAAGGCAGATGCAGACCAACCCCATCCTGATATTGTATTGAAAAAAGCCTGAAGCACAAAACAGCAACCCAGAACAAAGAATTTAATAGCAGTCCATAACAAATTTACTCCCAAAACAGTATTTAATATGCCTCAAATTGTTCAGTAATTCCAGAAGAAAGCATAGAACACCATACAAGCAGAACCCAAATAATGACAGAGAATAGCTGAACTCCCTTATCACCATACAAGCAGCCCTGAACAGAACAACCCAGCAAAAACAGCCCTGCATAATACATATGTACAACCCCAACTCCGTCCCATAACAGCTGCCCAATACAGATCTGCTCAAAACAGAAAAGCATCAGTATCAGCAGCCCAAAACAAATCTACTCCCCAAACTCAATCTTATTTGCCTCAGATTAGTTAAAAAATCTTGTACAGAGAAATGAAAATCCTTAAATCTATGTTTGAGCCATAGTGAAACTCTGATTTTAATCAACTCTCACAGGTCCACTAATTGAGGCATAGCAGATTCGAAAATGCACTCATTCCTAAGCTTCCACAGAAACCATAGTACAACCAAGGGAATGACCTTCCATATCCATTTTTCTTTCCTGCTCAAATTCACACAATCCCACCAGTGAAGTATACCTTCGACTGAACCTGGAAGAGCCCCCTGCAACTCCCACCAATCCATCATAGCAGCCCAAACCTTCCATGCAAAATAGCAATGCAGCAGGACATGAATGGATGATTCAGGCTCAGCTTTATAGAAAACACACAAAACAGGAGCATTAGCTTGAATCAGTCGAATTTTCTATAGAAATTCAGCTGACTTAACTCTGTTTTTCCATCCCAGCCAACAGAAAAATTGAACCTTAGGAGGGGCAAATGAGTTCCAAACAAACTTACAAGAAATGAGAGAGGGACTAAGGGAGTCATTTTCAATATTATAAACAGAGGAGATAGAGAATAGGCCAGATCCTTCAGCCAACCAGACTATTTTGTCCTCCAGAACAGAACATGGATCACGTGCAGAAACCAGGAGCAGGTTGAGCCTACAAACTTCCCTCTCTTCCCACTCATACAACCTTCTTCTGAATTGAAAGTTCCAAACCCCTGAATGTACCCTCCTATCATACATTGATCTCAAGGTTTCCTTATTCTCCAAAACCAATCTGTAAAGAATTGGAAATTCATCTTTCAAGCAAGAATTGCTGCACCATTTGTCCTTCCAGAAAAAGGTTCTATTACCATCCCCTACCTTGATATGAACATTATTAAGATAAAGCACCATCAGACTATTCCTCCTCTCTGGTATAGATATGATACCTTTCCATACACATGAGAACTTGGTGCTAGGGAGAGAAGAGGGATACCAGTTGTTTTCATCCAAATTATACTTGCTGCAGATAATTTTTCTCCACAAAGCATCTTTCTCTGAACCAAATCTCCACCACCATTTTAGTAGCATACAATCATTAACCAGCCTAACTCTCCTAATACCTAATCTCCCTTGCTTCACGTTCTTTGTTAAATCATTCCATTTAACCAAGTGAATTAGTTTTCTTGATTCTGACCCACCCCAAAGGAAAGTAGCCTGCAGCTTCTCAAATTCTCTAGCTACCCCTAAAGGCATTTTAAATAAAGATAGATAAAACAAAGGCAGCGTAGAGGACACAGATTTTAGAAGAGTGAGCCTCCCTGAGAATGATAGCAGCTTCCTTTTCCAACCTGCAAATCTGTTTCTGAATTTATCAAGAACAGGCTTCCAAGTTGACTTCTTATTTGGATTAGATCCCAAAGGCAGCTCCAAATACTTCAAAGGGAGAGCCTTGGGTTGACAATGTAATCTTGCTGCAAATGTGGATAAAGACTCCTCAGGAACATTAACCCCACACACCAGACTCTTATGATAGTTTATTTTTAGCCCAAAGATCAATTCAAAACACCTCAAGACCCTCTTAATATTGCACAGCTCCATTTCCTCAGCTTCGCAAAACAAAATGGAATCATTGGCAAATTGTAGATCTGTTAGCAACACTCCACTAGAACCCACCTTCACCCCTTTAATCAAACCATGCTGCTGAGCTCTTGACATAAGAATATTGAGACATTAGAGTCCACTAATGTGGTTTTTCTTAAATTCAGCTAGTTTAGAATTCATTTGAAGTCAACTTATTTATTAACTAAACAAATTTTAGTCAAATTTTTTTAATTTGGCTTGTTTCCAACTCTGCTGATAACATCAATCTAACTCTCTCTCCTAGGAGAGGTCGGAGGTTTAAGTCCACTCCCCTATATATTATAATTTTATGAGAGAGAAAAAGATAACAAGTGTGAACTTTCAAATAGAAATGCAGTTTTTTTCTTCCATATGTTCTTTCTACTAATTATAATAATAATAATAAATTATTAGAATCAACATGATACTAATTTCAAAAAATAATTTTAAATTATTTCTATTCTATCCTATTATATAAAGCGTACACTTCATCTATTGTGAACATTGTCACACTTTTTTCTTTTTTTTTTCTTCTTCTTTTTTTTTTTTTTTTTTCAAAGATGCCCTTTACATGTAGTACTATCACATTCAATAGTTGTTGAATGATTTTTCTCATTCGTCAAACTATAAATAATATTAAAAAAAAGTTTTATCATTTGTCAAATTGTCCCTCAATCTTCAAATCATCCAAAAATTTAAATATAAAATTACAAATGCATTAGATTACATCCCACAAGTATAAATAAATTCAATATGATGCCTTACCAGAAATTACCTAGTAAGTCCACCCTATATTTTAGGTAGTGTGTCCTTATAATTGTATATGGCCATATAACTACTATTTTCTTGTTTTTTTTCTTTTATATTTTAAATAAAATGATTATGTGTTCTCTTATCAAAAAATGGGGGCACACAGCCACGCGATCAGGTGAGCCCACCGGATCACTTCCCAATCAAGTGAAAACAGTGATAGAAAGTGGTGACCACATTTTTCTCATAATAAAATACAAAAAACAACTTTAGAATTCATAGTATTACAACTGAAAGATTGATAGCTCAAAGATAGATTTGGATGAAAGAAAATTAGATTATAGCCAACACTTATGAAACCAACTTGTTCGAAAACTCATTAGGGGTTTTATTTGATTAGAAAGAAATAAATGGTGAAAAGTAAAAATGGTAATAAATGAAGTAAAAAAATATATATTTGCTCACATGTATTTGCTTGGGATGAGAATTTTATGAGGAAAAATAGATAAATTTGAAATTCTATTTATAAGTGACCACTTATGAATAAATTTAAACTCTTTTGTGTTTTTATTTATTTGTTGCGAGAAGCTAAAAGTTTAATGACGCAGCGGAATGCATAGAGACTAGATATCGTTCTAGTAGATGAAAAGAGCTTTTGAATCCACAAGAAAAAATATAACTTTGAATTCACAAGGAAGAGAAAATATCTTAATATTATTGATTGAATGACTAAAAGTTGTATTTGCCATGAGGCGTACATAGTTATTTATAATAAACTAAATGTAATACTTGTAGGAAAAGTAATTCTAAAATAAATTAGGAAACTTAAATCGATACAAATAAGGAAACATAAGAGAATAGGAAACTAAAATTCTAAATTATTTAAAATCCTAGTCAAAATCTAATTCTAAAATAATAAAATTAATAAATAATATATCAAAAATATTAAAACTATAAATATAAAAATTCTTAAAATCTTGTGCTATATCGGACTCCTCTTCTTTGAAAGAACTCATCATTGAGTTCATATTAGAGATCTGTCATCTTCCATGCCAAATAAAGAGATATTTTGAATATTTCAATTGCTTGCCCCTCTTCCAAAAGTAGTATATAAAAAAGTTTTCTTTCTAAAAGTTTTTCTCTATATGCTTCAACTGGTTGACAAGATTAATTAGACAAACATTGAAAATCAAATTAAATTGCTCCATACCAAGAAAATCAACCAAATTTACTTTATGTAGAATTTGCATGCTCTCTTGATGCTGCACCATCCCAGATTCAATTGATCCTTCAATTATCAACCTTGGAATATCAAGTGTAGCATCAACCAATTTTTTTGTTCCATGCAACGGTTGTATTATCTCTTCTTCTATTTTCTCTTTGTTACTGGGCTCAATCAGTTCTCCTTCTTCCTTAATAGTTTTACGATTTGTTTGTAAAACTTTCTCCCCAATATTCAAATTGCCATGTGTTGATGCATTGTCAACACTCGACCAAGACTTTATATCTTCTTCATTAGTTTTACAAACAATCTCACCACAAATAATATTTGGATGCAATTTCTTTTTTTTCGTAACTACAATTTCATTGCAAATTTTTACCAACTCCATGGAAGTATCTTAATTTGTATGTGACAATATATCTTCATGATCATGAAAGTAAAATTTTGTTGCTAAAAACTTTTTCATTATTAACCATGAATGAATTTTGTCTTTACCTTTGCAAATTTGATAATCTTGTAATCTATTCCACCACTTCAATGCAATTTTATCAAGTTTGTAAGATGCAAATATAACCTTCTTTTCATGAGGAATCTTCATGAATTCAAATAAATTTTCAAGATCAAGCAACCAATCAAGAAATTCTTCTTTTTGAAACTTACTTGAACTGTTAAAATATGAAATTTGTGCAAATAACGTAAGCTAACTAGTTGGCCTCAGGTAAATCCTCCGGCACAATTGCTGTCAACTATTGGTTCCCTCTGGTTGACGATTAGACTCAAATCGACAAGTAGAATTACAAATCTCATTGCGAAGTTCATGCACCTCTAGCCGATGTTCTTCAATCGTATTACATTTGATTTTCACCCTACAATCAATGTTAATAGGGATTGTGTATGCTCCATTGTCTTGTGTCATTGAGCTAAGCAAATCCATGCTCTAATACCACTTGACACATCGGAATATACGGGGATTAGATATCATTCTAATAGACGAAAGTGGCTTTTGAATCTGCAAGAAAAATAAAACCTTGAATCCATAAAGAAGAGAAAATATCGTAATATTATTGATTGAATGACTAAAAGTTGTATTTTCCATGAGGCTTACATAGCTACTTATAATAAACTAAACCTAATACTTGTAGGAAAAGTTATTCTAAAATAAATAAGGAAAACTAAGAGAATAGGAAACTAAAATTCTAAATTATTTAAAATCCTAGTCAAAATCTAATTCTAAAATAATAAAATTAATAAATAATATATCAAAAATATTAAAACTATAAATATAAAAATTTTTAAAATCTTGTGCTACATCGGACTCCTCTTCTTTGAAAGAACTTATCATCGAGTTCATATTAAAGATCTGTCATCTTCCATGCCAAATAAAGAGATATTTTGAATATTTCAGTTGCTTGCCCCTGTAACGCCCTCAAAATAAACCCGTAAATCATCCAACAATAGCATGCTTAGACAAGAGAATTAAGCATAAATATATTCCATCAAAGTAATCATTACAAAATGTATTACATGTTGACATCAAAAGTAAACGCCCTATGGGCTTACAACTTTCCAAGTCAACACTTGGTTACAAAAAGAGAGTGCTAATTCTATACAAAGAAAGCCATTGGGTTGGTATACATGTAATACAACAAAACAACAAAAAATAGTCTAACAGCCCCAAGCCTTCCAAGCTACGTCCTTGGAGGTGGCATAACACCTGTACCTGAAAATGATGTCCTATATAGGGTGAGCCACAGCCCAGTAGAAATATACTAAACCAACTATAAACAACGACAAAAATAATAGCATTCGATAGATGGTCCACACTTATATTCCAACTCATATCATATTACAGTTTCATGACAATCATGTCCATGTTACATTTCATTCTCCATTTCACAATTCACAACCCTGGCTCAGAACCTAGCCATACATTTTAAATGAGACTTCATCTCACATTAACAATATTTCTATTTCAGGTGAGTTAATAATTCGTGTTAAACATTTCAGGCTTCATAATAGATACACATGTTGGTGTTGTATCAATCTCAACAAATCACTTTCGTACTTCACAAATGATACACATTTTAGTGTTGTATCAATAACATGTAAAAACACTTCCATACTTCACAAATGATACACATTGTAGTGTTTTATCAATGTCAAGCAACATTCGGTTTAGAGGTCCATCCCCTATCTTCCCCTAAACCGTGGAGTACATCCCCTATCTCTTCCCACACAACACAATGTATATAAGCAATTATCATATACATGTTCAACCGATACATAAAGTTAATATATTATTCCAACCGTCATATTCGATGACACTTTCAATTGATTAGTTTTAGTTTACCTAATCATCATGCATTGTCTACAATAATCAAGACTATCCTCCACCGATAGCCCAAAGCAGTTATTTCTAAACAGAAAATAAATGCACCAAATGGATAAAATATCAACATTTCGTCTAGGTGAGCGATAAATTAATCCAACTACACCCTTTATTCCCATACCTTTCCAATTTGAATATTTTCTATTCAATTTCTCATTTCCCAAAATCAATTATACAAATTAATTTATCACAACAATTAGAGCTTTTCCCATATTCACAATATCAACCCTAAGGTTCCATTTTCATCAATGATCCAACATTAATTCATTTTCTCAATGCATTACATACACATGGGTTTATATATATAAAAACCCCTCTTTTGAAAATTACACAAAAACTCCAAACTTTCTCAAAATTACCCGACAACCCCCAACATATCAAAATGCCAAAATTTAAAGACAAAGCTCATAAGATGGAGTAGGATATTCTCACCTCGAAGTTAGAGCTCAAACGGGGAGGATGAAGAAATCGAAAATGCTCCAAACTCCAAACTTTTCGGATCAAAACGAAGCCCTCGACGATCAACAAACTTTTTGTAAAGGCCAAAGGGTAGGAGAACACTCTAACTAGATCAATCCTAAGAGAGAAGGGAGAAAGTAGTGAGAGAAGCTCTCAACAATGGCTTTTCGAAAAAGTAACAGAGAGAGTGGAAGTTGAAAAGTGATTCAAAATAGCCCAGCTAAGCGATATCGCATGACCGCTCAGCGAGAGAATAGGGCCTTTCGGCGTCAAGCACAAAAACTGGATCTGCTCGAGCGAAAGAAGGCCCGCTCGAGCGCCAAGACACAAAAATAAAGTACATCCGCTAGAGCGTAGATTCCCCTCTCCCAGTATTTTCACAGACAATGAACACTCCGCTCGAGCGCGAAGAGCCCGCTCGAGCGTGAACAACACATCTGCAAAAGTTTTGCAGAGGCACGAAATGCTGGAAGTATGAAATCTCCGCTCGAGCGTACAAGGACCCACTCGAGCGGACAACTCAAAAACTGGGCGACAAGAATTTGAACTAAGGTCCAACCCACCTATTCGAAACACGCCCAACACATCCCAAAACTCAAACAAATGGAATTAAAGGATGACAACAAGATATACAACCACCAACTCCACAGAACCAAAGTCCAGAATACAATAAATCTGAGAAAGAAATCCGGATCGCTATAACCTTCACCCCTTAAAGAATTTCGTCCCCGAAATTAAGTACAAGTTTTTCAAAAACAAGTTTTCTCAATTACCACACTTTTACAATGTAAAATTCAACAACTTGACCTATTACCGGTCATCCCATCTCTTATTCAAGAGGCAAATTTCCACATACTTTCCAACATGCATTATCAACATGTGTCTCAAAACATTTTTAATACCAACAATATATTTGCATTTCTAAACATCATTAACATATACAATGTTAAAATTAACTTCCATTATAAGGCAAGTTCCAAAATATATTTCCACAAACGTGTACAATGTTTTACAACTTAAGACATATATAATGCTCTTAAAGTTCATCAATATTACAAAATCTCAATACACGATTACACATTAACAAACAAGTCCGGATATTTCTCACCAACATCCGCCTCACGTTCCCAAGTAGCTTCCTCCACTCCGTGATGTTTCCACAAAACCTTTACCAAATGAATGGTCTTGCCTAGCAAGACTTGATCCCGCCTATCCAAGACCCGAACCGGTCTCTCCTCATACGAGTCATTCTCATCTACCTCTAAGTCGGTCCAATCCAACACGTGCGATGGATCCGGCTCGTACTTCCAAAGCATACTAACATGAAATACGTCATGTGCCCCGGACAACTGCGGTGGCAAAGCTAAACGATAAGCGACCTCCCCAATCCTCTCAACGATCTCCAAGGGACCGATAAACCGAGGAGATAACTTCCCTCTCTTCCCAAACCTCATCAAACCTCACCTAGGTGATATTTTCAAAAAAACATGATCACCCGTCTCAAATGCCAAAGGCCTCCTCCTACGGTCGGCATAACTCTTTTGGCGACTCTAGGCTGTAACAAGCCTCCTACGAATAAGCTCAACTTTCTCCGTCATTTCCCTCACCAACTCCGGGCCCAACAAAGGTGCATCACCCACCTCGGCCCAACAAACTGGAGACCTACATGGTCGGCCATACAAGGCCTCAAACAGTGCCATACCGATGGTCGACTGCAAAACTATTGTTGTAGGCAAACTCTACCAAGGGTAAGTGCCTCTCCCACGTCCCACTAAAGTCAAGGACACAACCTTGAAGCATATCTTCAAGGATCTGAATAGTATGCTCAGACTGCCCGTCAGTCTGAGGATGATAAGTCGTACTAAAGGTCAACTTAGTGCCCAAGGCACTTTGCAAACTCTGCCACAACCTGACAGTAAAACGAGGGTCTCTATCTGAGACGATCAACACTGGGACCCGTGCAACCTCACTATGTCCCGAATATACAAACTGGCAAAATCATCTACCGAATCTCGCACGCGCATATGGATAAAGTGCGCCGACTTAGTCAACCGATCTACAACCACCCAAATAGCATCACTACCCCGCTGAGTCCTCGGAAGACCTACAACGAAGTCCATAGTGACATGCTCCCACTTCCACTCGGCAATAGGCAAGGGTTGTAACAAACCCGCTGGCCTCTGATACTCAGCCTTCACTTGCTAACAAGTAAGGCATTTGGACATGAAAACTGCCACATCCTTCTTCATCCCCTGCCACCAAAACTGGCGACCCAAATCACAATACATCTTAGTGCCTCTCGGATGCACCGCAAGGCGTGAATGGTGAAACTCTAGGAGTACCTCCTCTCGGCAAGACTCCGGCACAAACAAACGGTCTCGGTATCTTACACTCTGGTTGGGATACACCGTCAAACCCTTCTCAACCTTCCCACTGGAGATCTTCTCTCAGAGAGATTCTACCTCAAGGTCACCTCCCTGTGCCTCTAACACTCGTGTTACAAGCGTAGGCTACGCAACTACAGAAAACAAGGCCACAACCTCAATGGATTCGCCCAGAAGCAAATCAAACTCGCCAAATGCACCGAACATCTCCCACTCCCGGATGGCTATACAAGCTACATCACTAATGGATTTCCTGCTAAGGGCATCGGCCACAACATTGGCCTTTCCCGGATGATAGTGCAGCTTAAAGTCGTAGTCCTCAATAAACTCCATCCACCTTCTCTACCTCAAATTCAAGTCCCTCTGTGTAAACAGATACTTCAAACTCTTATGATCCGAGAACACCTCGAACCTCTTACCATAAAGGTAGTGCCTCCAAATCTTTAAGGTAAAAATCATGGCTGCTAACTCAAGGTCATGTGTAGGGTAATTCTTCTCGTGAGTTTTCAACTGACGTGAGCCATAAGCTACCACTTTTCCCTCTTGCATCAACACACAACCTAAATCTTCTCGTGAGGCATCACAATAAACCGCATAACCCAAACCTCTCTCTAGAATAATCAAAACCGGAGCGGTGGTCAATCTAACCTTCAACTCCTGCAACGACTTTTCACAAGTCTCACTCCATACAAACTTGAACCCTTTTCTCGTCAACCTAGTCAACGGTGAAGCTAGCCTGGAGAAATCTTTCACAAATCGGCGGTAATACCCAGCTAATCCCAGAAAACTGCGGATCTCAAAAACGCTCTTAGACTGTGCCCAATCCTGCACTGCCTCTATCTTGGATGTATCAACAGACACCCCTTTCCTGGAAACCACATGGCTTAAGAATTTGACATCTCCTAGCCAGAACTCACACTTCCCAAACTTGGTGTACAGCCTATGGGCTCTAATTAACTCAAGCACCACTCTCAAGTGTTCCTCGTGCTCCTCCTTAGAAGGCGAATAAATCAGAATGTCGTCCACGAAAATGACCTGGCGATCTAGAATTCCGGAAGATCCGGTTCATCAAGTCCATAAAAATGCTTTTGGTGCATTGGTGAGCCCAAATGGCATCACCAGAAACTCATAGTGGCCATACCGCGTACGGAATGCCGTCTTCGGAATATCCTCCTCCCTGACCCTCAACTGATGGTAACCCGATCTCAAGTCTATCTTAGAGAAACAACAGGAACCCTTCAACTGGTCAAACAAATCATCTATACGGGGCATAGGGTATTTATTCTTGACTGTAGCCCGATTTAACTTTCGGTAATTGATACAAAGTCTCAAGGCACCATCTTTCTTTTTAGCAAAGAGGGCCGGTGCTCCCCACGGCGAAACACTAGGGCAAATAAAGCCCTTATCTAGCAATTCCTGGAGCTGAATCTTCAATTCACTCAACTCGGCTGGGGCAAAACGGTAAGGTAGCATAGAAATCGGCGTCGTGCCGGGCACTAAATCAATAGAGAACTCTATCTCTCGGTGAGGTGGCAAACTAACAAGATCCTCGGGAAAAACATCTGAATACTCACAAACCACCCTTGACAATACAATTTGGGTCTCATCACACTCACTACTCATAAAGCTAGCAAAAAGACCACTAAGCTCACTTCGCCCTCGCGGATCATACACTGGTGGCAACACACTACCAACTCAATCCCCCAAGAAGTGGAAACCCTCCCTGCTCAAGGTACATACTGTGACCCTCTGGCGGTAGTAATCGATAACAGCCCGGTATGACGATAGCCAGTCCATACCCAAAATAACATCAAATCCCGACATGGGCATAACTACAAAAGAAAACGGAAGCCAACAATCGGCGACCTCTATATCACAACCTCTACATCCTTGTTTCAGAATCAATTCACCCCCAACAGGTGATACAACACATATAGGAGATGCTAACTATGCCAACTCCAATCCCAAAATAGATGCAAATACAGCAGATATAAAAGAATGGGATGCACCCGTATCAATCAACACATTAGCAACCGAGTTGCAAAACAAAAAGGCACCTCTCACAACAGATGGAGCCGGTACTAGGTCCTGCGCGGTAACAGCATACACGCGCCCAGTAGGCCCCTGATCCACCCGCTCAACTCTAGGAGCAAAAGGCACTTGCCTGTTGAGACGAAGCTCACGATTGCCCTCGAGGCTGAAACTGTCTTTGGTACCAAACTCTGCGTCTGCCTGGCACCCAATTGTGGGCAAAACCTCTTCAGGTGCCCAGATCGACCACACTGATAACAAGACTAAGGCTGGCCTCTGCCCTGACTCTGGCCCTGAGGTCGAGCCAATGATGAAGTTGCTCTCTGACCTCCTCCCTTCTGTGGGCAAGCTGGAGACTTGTGACCCAGCTGGCCACATTTGGAACAAGTCACGTCTCCCTGACTACCTCTCCCCGAGCCTGCACTCGGTACTGGAAAGGTTAACCTAGCAAGACCTCCTTGAGACTGCTGAGGGTTAGAACCCCTTTGTCTCCTACCGTCACCTTGGCCATCCTGGCTCCTCTTGGAGCCTCTCTGCCCCTCCTCCTCCTACATCATGATCTCTATATGCGCTGCAGCATTAACTAGATGCCCATAATCTCGAATCATAGACCCGCCAACTCTCATCTTGAGGCCGCGACTCAACTTCTTCTCAAACTCGATACAACGGCGTTCCTCGGACGCCACGAGCTCAAGTGCAAACCTGGACAGACTAGTAAATGTAGCCTCAAACTCGGCCACTGAAGAACTCAGTTGCAAAAGTTGGCAGAACTGGTCTCTCGGCTTCTCCCTGACAGCTGGAGATAAGAACTCCTGGAAAGCATCCACAAAAGCCTCCCAAGTGCCACCAATACGACCCCTCGTGTATTTCCACCACTGACTCGCATCCCCCTTAAGTTGGAAAGATCCAAGGTCACTTTCAATGCTCCGTCTTCGATGCCAAGCATCTCAAACGTCTTACTCATTTGCTCCAATCACTCGTCAACCTTAAGTGGCTCTTTCGGATCCCCAACAAACTCATCCGGATTAGACCGGAAGAACTCCCTCTTCAAGAAGGAAGGCCCCACATCAACAACCTAGGCTTGAACTTGGGCTTACACTGGATTCTTAGCTCTGAGAATGCCCATAGATTCCCTCAAAGCATCGGCTATCCCATGGGCTAAGGCGCCCATAGCCTGCTGACCTACTGGCTCGGCCACATTGGCCTAGCTAACCCCCTCCTGCTGTGCCGAAATATCATCCGGTAAAGGCATCTCCTGCCTACCACGCCTACCACCTCGTCCTCGTCCTGACATCCTAATTAAGGTAACGAAGAACGTTAGCACATTCACAAATGTGCCGAAGCTACAACACTCGCGTCCTAATACATGGACAACTGTAATTCACTCCATGTAAACACATAAACACATAAGCACTTACGAATTTCATTTCCGGATAATGATAATCCCGAGGCGTTGCTAGAGTTCCAGTTAGAAACAGCATTGATCAAGTGTCTTTCCAACAAGACTCACAGAAACCCAAGGATCCAATCAACATCCTAGAAACTAAATCTCATACCCAAGTAGTCACATAAACATGTTATCACATAAGCACATAACATTACATCTAAGTCTCTAACAAGCGAGACAAACCCATTGTGATACAAATCACTTCCCATGTACCCAAAGTATTCAAACCCGGTACGCTCTGATACCAAGTTGTAACGCCCTCAAAATAAACTCGTAAATCATCCAACAATAGCATGCTTAGACAAGAGAATTAAGCATAAATATATTCCATCAGAGTAATCATTACAAAATGTATTACATGTTAACATCAAAAGTAAACGCCCTATGGGCTTACAACTTTCCAAGTCAACACTTGGTTACAAAAAGAGAGTGCTAACTCTATACAAAGAAAGCCCTTGGCTTGGTATACATGTAATACAACAAAACAACAAAAGATAGTCTAACAGCCCCAAGCCTTCCAAGCTACGTCCTTGGAGGTGGCATAACACTTGTACCTGAAAATGATGTCCCATATAGGGTGAGCCACAGCCCAGTAGAAATATACTAAACCAACTATAAACAATGACAAAAATAATAGCATTCGATAGATAGTCCACACTTATATTCCAACTCATATCATATTACAGTTTCATGACAATCATGTCCATGTTACATTTCATTCTCCATTTCACAATTCACAACCCTGGCTCAGAACCTAGCCATACATTTTAAATGAGACTTCATCTCACATTAACAATATTTCTATTTCAGGTGAGTTAATAATTCGTGTTAAACATTTCAGGCTTCATAATAGATACACATGTTGGTGTTGTATCAATCTCAACAAATCACTTTCGTACTTCACAAATGATACACATTTTAGTGTTGTATCAATAACATGTAAAAACACTTCCATACTTCACAAAAGATACACACTGTAGTGCTATATCAATGTCAAGCAACATCCGGTTTAGAGGTCCATCCCCTATCTCCCCCTAAACCGTGGAGTACATCCCCTATCTCCTCCCACACAACACAATGTATATAAGCAATTATCATATACATGTTCAATCAATACATAAAGTTAATGTATTATTCCAACCGTCATATTCGATGACACTTTCAATTGATTAGTTTTAGTTTACCTAATCATCATGCATTGTCTACAACAATCAAGACTATCCTCCACCGATAGCCCAAAGCAGTTATTTCTAAACAGAAAATAAATGCACCAAATGGATAAAATATCAACATTTCGTCTAGGTGAACGATAAATTAATCCAACTACACCCTTTATTCCCATACCTTTCCAATTTGAATATTTCCTATTCAATTTCTCATTTCCCAAAATTAATTATACAAATTAATTTATCACAACAATTAGGGCTTTTCCCATATTCACAATATCAACCCTAAGGTTCCATTTTCATCATTGATCCAACATTAATTCCTTTTCTCAATGTATTACATGCACATGGGTTTATATATATAAAAACCCCTCTTTTAAAAATTACACAAAGACCCCAAACTATCTCAAAATTACCCGACAACCCCCAACATATCAAAATGCCAAAATTTAAAGACAAAGCTCATAAGATGGAGTAGGATATTCCTACCTCGAAGTTAGAGCTCAAACGGAGAGGATGAAGAAATTGAAAATGCTCCAAACTCCAAACTTTTCGGATCAAAACAAAGCCCTCGATGATCAACACAATTTTTGTAAAGGCCAAAGGGTAGGAGAACACTCTAACTAGATCAATCCTAAGAGAGAAGGGAAAAAGTAGTGAGAGAAGCTCTCAACAATGGCTTTTCGAAAAAGTAAGAGAGAGAGTGGAAGTTGAAAAGTGATTCAAAATAGCCCAGCTGCCAACTGATATACGCATGACCCGCTCGTTGGAAGAATAGGACGCTCCACTGTCAACCACAAAAACTGGATCCGCTCGAGCGAAAGAAGGCACCTTTCGGCGCTAAGACAAGAATAAAATAAAGTACATCCGCCCGAGCGCGAAAACCAGTCCACTCGAGCGTAGATTTCTCTCTCCCAGTATTTTCACAAACAATGAATACTCCGCTCGAGCGCAAAGAGCCCGCTCGAGCGTAAAGAAACCCGCTCGAGCATGAAAAACACATCTGCAGAAGTTTTGCAGAGGCACGAAATGTTGGAAGTATGAAATCTCCGCTCGAGCGGACAACTCAAAAACTGGGCGACAAGAATTTGAACAAAGGCCCAACCCACCTGTTCAAAACACGCCCAACACATCCCAAAACTCAAACAAGTGGAATTAAAGGACGACAACAAGATATACAACCACCAACTCCATGGAACCAAAGTCCGGAATACAACAAATACAGAAAGGGAAACCGGGATCGCTATAACTGCCCCTCTTCCAAAAGTAGTATATAAAAAAGTTTTCTTTCTGAAAGTTTTTCTCTATATGCTTCAACTGGTTGACAAGATTAATTAAACAAACATTGAAAATCAAATTAAATTGCTCCATACCAAGAAAATCAACCAAATTTACTTTATATAGAATTTGCATGCTCTCTTGATGTTGCACCATCCCAGATTCAATTGATCCTTCAATTATCAACCTTGGAATATCAAGTGTAGCATCAACCAATTTTTTTGTTCCATGCAACGGTTGTATTATCTCTTCTTCTATTTTCTCTTTGTTACTGGGCTCAATCGGTTCTCCTTCTTCCTCAATAGTTTTATGATTTGTTTGTAAAACTTTCTCCCCAATATTCAAATTGCCATGTGTTGATGCATTATCGACACTCGAACAAGACTTTATATCTGCTTCATTAGTTTTACAAACAATCTCACCACAAATAATATTTGGATGCAATTTCTTTTTTTTCGTAACTACAATTTCATTGCAAATTTTTACCAACTGCATAGAAGTATCTTAATTTGTATGTGACAATATATCTTCATAATCATGAAAGTAAAATTTTGTTGCTAAAAACTTTTTCATTATTAACCATGAATGAATTTTGTCTTTACCTTTGCAAATTTTATAATCTTGTAATCCATTCCACCACTTCAATGCAATTTTATCAAGTTTGTAAGATGCAAATATAACCTTCTTTTCATGAGGAATCTTCATGAATTCAAATAAATTTTCAAGATCAAGCAACCAATGAAGCAACGGTTGTATTATCTCTTCTTGTATTTTCTCTTCTTTACTGGGCTCAATCAGTTCTCCTTCTTCCTAAATAGTTTTATGATTTGTTTGTAAAACTTTCTCCCCAATATTCAAATTACCATGTGTTGATGCATTATCAACACTCGAACAAGACTTTATATCTTCTTCATTAGTTTTACAAATAATCTCACCACAAATAATATTTGGATGGGATTTCTTTTTTTTTCGTAACTATAATTTCATTGCAAATTTTTACCAACTCCATATAAGTATCTTAATTTGTATGTGGCAATATATCTTCATAATCATGAAAGTAAAATTTTGTTGCTAAAAACTTTTTCATTATTAACCATGATTGAATTTTGTCTTTACCTTTGCAAATTTGATAATCTTGTAATCCATTCCACCACTTCAATGCAATTTTGTCAAGTTTGTAGGATGCAAATATAACCTTCTTTTCATGAGGAATCTTCATGAATTCAAAGAAATTTTCAAGATCAAGCAACTAATCAAGAAAATCTTCTTTTTGAAACTTACTTGAACTGTTAAAATATAAAATTTGTGCGAATAACGTAAGCCAACAGGTTGGCCTCAGGTAAATCCTCCGGCGCAATTGCTGTCAACTATTGGTTGCCTCTGGTTGATGCCTAGACTCAAATCGGCAAGTAGATTACAAATCTTATGGCGAAGTTCATGCACCTCTAGCCGATGTTCCTCAATTGTATTCCATATGACTTTCACCCTATAATCAATGTCAATAGGGATTGTGTATGCTCCATTGTCTTGTGTCATTGAGCTAAGCGAATCCATGCTCTTATACCACTTGACGCATCGGAATACACGGGGATTAAATATCATTCTAATAGACGAAAGTGGCTTTTGAATCTGCAAGAAAAATAAAACCTTGAATCCATAAAGAAGAGAAAATATCTTAATATTATTGATTGAATGACTAAAAGTTGTATTTGCCATGAGGCTTACATAGCTATTTATAATAAACTAAACCTAATATTTGTAGGAAAAGTAATTCTAAAATAAATTAGGAAACTTAAATCAATACAAATAAAAAAACCTAAGAGAATAGGAAACTAAAATTCTAAATTATTTAAAATCCTTGTCAAAATAATTCTAAAATAATAAAATTAATAAATAATATATGAAAAATATTAAAACTAAAAATATAAAAATTCTTAAAATCTTGTCCTACATCATTTAGTTACCATTGTAATATGAGTTATACATGGAAATTAGCTTCTTCTTTTTCTTTTTTTCTTTTTTCTTTTTTCTTTTTTTTTTTTTTTGGTTAACTTTCATCACTTTCATACTAAACAAACTTTATATAAAAAAAATAGAAATAAAAATAATTCTCTTCCTTCCGGCATTTTTATTCTAATCAAACTTAGCCTTACTTATAAAGAAATATCGTATAAGATATCTCTTAGAATGATCTATGACATGTTCACATGTATGCTTCACTACACCAACCAAAAATAATAATAAATAAATAAATAAATTATAATTACCTTCCATAAGGTTTAGAGAAAATATAATGAGTCTCACAATTTAGACAAAATTATTTGATCTCTCTTTTAGTATGGTTAAATGGATCAAAACTAATACATATACTGTGAAAATATAAAAATAAACAATATAAAATATACATTTTCATGTAAGAGATGACATTATTTTTTATTCACATAACTAATAGAATATTGATAAAAATGAAACTTAGTATTATCTGAATTAAAACATTATTAAGGCCTAATGTAATTACGTTAAATTCGTGAAATTTGTTGTATTTTTTCCAAACACATGTCAGTGTAATTTACCAAAAAAATTACAGAAAAAGACTACACCCATAAAATAAATAACAAATTAAAATGGAGAGAGAGAAGGAAATTTATATAAAAAGACTGCACAATTGGTGATTAACATTATTTTTGGCGATTAACATTTTTGGTCGGGGAATGGCACAATTGGCGACAAATATATTTGGTCGGTAAATTAGCACTTTTGTCGATTGACGATTTTTAGTTACTAAATGGTTTAGTCGCGGTAATTATATACTCAACGACCAAAATTTTAGTCGGCAAATATATTCTTTTCCCGACTAAAAAATATTTTAGTCACAAATTACTTTTGCCGACCCTCATTTGACGACCAAAGTAGCAACTAAAAAATTAGTCACGAAAAACTTTTGCCGACTAAAAATTGTAACGCCTCGAAAATTGGGCAAGGTATATCTATGTATGCAACAAAACTCACCTGATAGACAAACACACAGACACACACACACACATATATATATATATAGCTAACTATTCTATACATTCATTTCCATTAAATCCCAAATGCCAAATACATGTTATTCACGTCTCAATGCCCTAGTTCCAATCCCAAGCATACATTTTACAAAAAGTATGAAATGGAAGCCAAACAGATAATAAGTTCCCTACAAGCTTACAAATTCATCCAAGAACATTCTTGGTTACACAAAATAGAGTTTCAACTAAATGCAAATACAACCCTGGGCTTACATTCAACAAATAACAATAAAACAAAAATGAAGCCTCAGCTCTAAGTCCTCCTAAGTCAATGCCTTCGTTGAGGCATAGCACCTACCTGAAATGGTTTCCCTTATAGGGTGAGCCACAACCCAGTAGAAATATCTACACAACATATGAACCATGACAAGACTAAAGAGGAGTATACTCATGCCATGCTCATGATAAAATAATTTATCTCTCTTTTTATAAAGCATTCAATGCTGAGATGCAATAACAGATATAAAACCATTTCCATTTTAAACCATATCTGTTACATGAATACAGGCTCTGTGAATCTCTAGGTGAGTGTCTGCAAGTAGGCCCTAATGCACTACCACTGTCGTTTTTACCAGTACACTAGAAGGCTCAACACCTAACTGCGCGGTGTTACACCCCCTACCCAGATTCACTAAGTATTCATCTTTTCGTAAATAGATACATTTCCAAACACTTCTCAAAGAACAAATACATTTCCATTGAAATGAATGTAATGCAATATCCAATGCAACAAATGAAGAATGTGGTTCAATTTACCTAAGTCTCATGCATTTCTACAATAATTAAGGCTATCCTCCACCAATAGCCTAAAACAAATATTTCTAAATGGATATTTAAACAATTAAATTCTAAATTTTTTTTGATAAATACAATCTATTCCAAATCTTATCAAATATGAACAACTACACTAGTTTTCATATCACAATCACGTCCGGGAACCTCTCAAGGTCCATTTCTAACCCTGTCGGTTTTATTCCAACAAATACATTAAACAAAATAATACCGTTAATGCCCAAGAAAACATCATTTTCTTTCCAAACTCATTCTCCATGCATTATTCAACTATGACATACTATTTTGATTAAAAGCTCCAAAAGTTAAACATAATTCCTTTGTTTTCTTTAAAAATGCTCTTTTGGTCACAAACCGGTAAAAATTTCAAAACCGATCAAATTGAAGTCCATTTTTGTTCAAATTTAAAACATAGCTCTTTCATAACCTTACGAACATATTCCAAGTTTACACTTTCGCAATTTGGGCATCAACTCTTTATTTTTCTCAAAATTTCCCTTTTAAGCAAATAAATCATAAATTTTCCAAAAATTCTAATTAAATTATATACAACTCTAAGCTCTATATAATCAAGTAAAAATACATAAAGAAGTATAGGAAAAATCCCTACCTCAAGCTAGAAGAGGAAACAAGTAAAAATCTAAATTTTTGATTTTGTCGAATTTCGATCTCCACGGGTCAAAACATTGCTCTCACCAAGCTCTTCACTTTAGTCTCAAGAACATGGGTCTAAAACCTAATAGATTTTGGTGGATCAAAAAGTCTTTCTGTGTAAACAGATATTTCAGACTCTTATGATCCGAGAATACCTCGAATTTCTCACCATATAGATAATGCCTCCAAATCTTCAAGGCAAATATCACAGCTGCCAACTCTAGATCATGCGTAGGGTAATTCTTCTCGTGAATTTTCAACTGACGTGAGCCATAGGCAACCACTTTCCCTTCTTGCATTAACACACAACCCAGACCCTCTCGTGAAGCGTCACAATAGACTGCATAACCCAACCCTCTCTCTGGAATAATCAATCTTTGGAGGCGGTGGTGGGTCTAACTTTCAACTCTGGCGACTTTTCACAAGTCTCGCTCCATACAAATTTGACTCCTTAGAGTCAATCTAGTCAAAAGCGAAGCTAACTTGGAGAAATCTTTCACAAACCGCGATAATACCGGCTAATCCCGAAAACTACGGATCTCAAACACACTCTTAGGCTGTGCCCAGTCTTGCACTGCCTCCGTCTTAGATGTATCAACCGACACCCCTTCCCCAGAAACGACATGGCCTAAGAATTTCACCTCTTCTAGCCAGAACTCACACTTTCCAAACTTAGCATAAAGCTTATGGGCTCTAAGTAACTCAAGCACCACTCTCAAGTGTTCCTCATGCTCCTCCTCTGAAGGTGAATAAATCAAAATATCGTCCACAAAGACGACTACAAAACGATCTAAGAATTCTCTAAAGATCCGGTTCATCAAATCCATAAACACTGCCGGTGCATTAGTGAGCCCAAATGGCATCACCAGAAACTCATAGTGGCCATACCGCGTACGGAATGCCGTCTTCGGAATATCCTCCTCCCTGACTCTCAACTGATGATAACCCGATCTCAAGTCTATCTTAGAAAAACAACGGGAACCCTTTGATCAAACAAATCATCTATCTGAGGCATAGGGTACTTATTCTTAGTAACCCGATTCAATTTAGGTAATCTATACACATCTCAAGCACCACCTTTCTTTTTAACAAAAAGGGCGGTGCTCTACAGCGAAACACTAGGGCGGATATAACCCTTATCTAACAACTCCTAGATTTGAATCTTCAACTCAACTAACTTTCGGTGAGGAAGCGATAAGGTGCCATCGAAATTGGCACGTCTTGGACACTAGGTCAATAGAGAACTCAATCTCTCGATCGGTGGCAAACCAACAAGATCCTCGGGAAAGACGTCCGAGTACTCACAAACCACCCTTGGCAACACAATCTGAGTCTCATCAACCTCACTAATCGAAAGATTAGCAAGTAGACCACTAAGCTCACTCCGCCCTCGTGAAACATACCCCGGTGGCAAAACACTACCAACCCGGTCCCCCAGAAAATGGAAACACTCTCCGCTAACGGTACAACAAGTGACCCTCTGACGGTAGCAATCAATAACTGCCCGGTATGACGATAACCAGTCCATACCCAAAATAACATCAAAGCCCTTCATAGGCATAACTACAAAAGAAAATGGGATTCTATGATCATCGACCTCTATATCACAACCCCTAACACCTTGTTTCAAGATCAATTCACCCCCAAGAGGTGACACTACACAGATAGGAGGCTAAGCAGGCTAACTCCAACTCCAAAAGCAGATGCAAATCACGGAGACACAAAGGAATGAGATGCATTCATATTAATCAAAACATTAGCAACTGAGTTGCAAAACAAGAAGGTACCTCTCACAACCGATGGAGCCGGTACAAGGTCTGTGATAACGACATACAGCGCCCGGACAACCTCGATCAACCTACTCACCCCTAGGAGCATAAAATTGCCTGTTGGGACGATGAAGCCCTGATTGGCCCTCGGCTTTGACCGGCGAGTGGGCTGTGACCTGAGTCTGCCTCAAACCAGATGCACCAGGTGTGCCACCCAACTGCGGGCAATACCTCTTCATGTGCCCTGCCTGACCGCACTGAAAACAAGTGAGCGGCTGGCCTCTACCCTGACTCTGGCTCTGAAATCGAGCCGAAGAAGATGCTGTTCTCTGCCCTCCTCCCCTCTGAGGACAAACTGGAGACTTGTGGCCCAGCTGGCCACACTTGAAACAGGTAATGTCTCCCTGGCTGCCTTTCCCAGAACTTGCACTCGGCACTGGAAAAGTGGATCTAGAAAAGCTACCCTGAGACTGCTGAGGAGTAAAACCTCTCTGCTTCTTGCCATCACTCTGGCCATCCTGACTCCTCTTGGAGCCTTTCTGCCCTTCCTCCTCCTCCTGCATCATGATCTCCGTATGGGCTGTAGCATCAACCAGACGCCCATAATCCCGAATCATAGACCCAACAACTCTCAACTTGAGGCCGCGCCTCAACTTCTTCTCAAACTCAATGCAACGGCGTTCCTCAGACGCCACCAACTCAGGTGCAAACCTAGACAAACTAGTGAATCTGACCTCAAACTCGACCTTGAAGAACTTCATTGCTTAAGGCAAGGCTGGTCTCTCGGCTTCTCACATTCTTTGGAGCTAAAAACCTCTCCTGGAAAGCATTCACAAAAGCCTCCCACGTAGCTCTTATGCGACCCTTGGTGAACTTCCACCACTAACCCGCATCCCCCTTCAGCTGGAAAGATGCCAAGGTCACCTTCAACCCCTCGTCTTCAATGCCAAGCATCTCAAATGTCTTCGTTGTCTGTTCGAGCCATTCATCTGCCTTAAGCGGCTCTTTTGGATCACCCACAAATTCGTCCGAATTGCACCGGAAGAACTCCCTCTTCAGAAAAGAAGGTCCAGCATCTGCAACAACAACTTGGGCTGGATTCGCAGCCCTCAGAATGCCAACTGATTCCCTGAATGTCCCTGCTATCTCTCGGGCTAAGCACCCATAGCCTTTCAGGCCCTCTTGGCTCGGCCACATTGGCACGACCAACACCCTCTGCCTTTGCGGAATCTCCTGTACTACTGGAATCTCCTCTGGCACAGGCACTTCCTGCCTACCCGGCCTACCACGCCTACCGCGTCCTCGACCTCGTCCTGACATCCTAATACAAGAAACAAAGACGTTAGCACATTAATAAATGTGCCAAAGCTAAACACTCTCGTCCTAATGCATTGGACAACAATAATTCATTCCACATAAGCACATAATCACATAAGCACCTACGAATTTCATTCCCGGATAATGATAGTTCCAAAGTGTTACTATAGTTCCGGTTGGAAGCAGCAATGATCAAGTGCCTTTCCAACAAGACTACTAGAAACTCAAGGGTCCAATCAACATCCCAGAAACTACGTTCCATACACACATAATCACATAAACATGTTATCAAATAAGCATACAATAGTACACTAAGTCTCTATCCAACGAGACGAGCCCAATGTGATACTAATCACTTCCCACGTACCCAAAGTATTCAAACCCGGTACGCTCTGATACCAAGTTGTAACGCCCTCAAAAATAACCCATAACATACACAATAATAAGATGCATTACTCAAGTAAATAAACCACAATTCATTTATCAGAGTATTACTAAAATAAGACATTACATGTAACATCAAAATAAATGCCCTACAGGCTTACACAAAATTATGAGTTCTACTCAAATACAAATAAAGCCCTAGGCTTGAATGTTTACATGTAAGTCAAACAAAAACAAATAACTTAAAACAAGGCTTCAAAATCCGATTCCTTCCAAGCTAAGTCCTTGGAGGTAGTGAATCACCTGGACCTGAAAATGATGTTCCCTTAAAGGGTGAGCCACAGCCCAGTAGAAATATACTAAACCAATTATAAGCATTGAATAAAGCAATAGCATTCAATAAATAGTTAACCATGATAATCAATTAAATCAATATACAATCTTAAGACACTAATGTCTATGACACTTATCAATATCCATCATTATCAATATGGCTCAGAACCTGGCCAAACTTACAATTGTGAACTATATAGCATATTCACATTACTTCCAACAACAACAACACAAATGAGACTCAGGCTCATATCAAAACACTTCATACTTCCAGATTGATACACATTTTAGTACTGTATCAATAAAACACTTCAATATAAATAAGCACACATAAAAGTGATGCTAATGGAGTCCATCCCCTATCTCCTCCCAAACAAAAATTCGGTTTAGAGGTCCATCCCCTATCTTCCCCTAAACCGTGGAGTACATCCCCTATCTCCTCCCACACAATATGCATATGCAATGCTCAACCAACACATGTATTTTTCTGTATTAATTCAATAGTCAAAATTAATGACTTAGCCAATGTGATTAGTTCGGTTTGCCTAATCCACATGCAATGTCTACAACAATCATGACTATCCTCCACCGATAGCCCAAAACAGTTATTTCTAAACAAGAAATAAAATATAATAACAATAATAATCTCAACATTTAAATAGGAGAGTGATTAAGTAATCCAACTACACCATTTAAACTTATAAATCCCCAATTCCATGAATTCAACTAATATTCCCAATTTTCCTCAAATTAATTGTACAAATCAATTTATTAAAACAACTAGGTTTTTCCCAAAATTACCAAAATACCCCCACCATATTAAAGTACCAAAACTTAGAACAAAACTCATAAGATGGAGTAGGAAATCCCTACCTCGAAGAAATAACCCAAAAATTAGAAGACGGAGATGATGACCCAAACTCCACAGTGCTCCAAAACCAAGATTGTTCAGATTAAACTGAAGCCCTCAACCCACACTATCTTTTTAATAAAGGATCTAGGGTAGAAACACACTCTAAGTAGATCAAACCTAAGAGAAAAGGTGAGTAGGGAGAGAGAAAACTCAGAACTAGGGTTTGGAATCAAAAAGAGGATGAAAAACTGTTTAACATCCCGCTGCTACCTATTTAAACTGGATAGGCTCGCTCGAGCGAAGACATGGTCGCTCGAGCGACCAAACACAAGAAAGGCTCGCTTGAGCGAAGAAAATCTCGCTCGAGCCAAGAATGCAATGCTTCAGGTCTACAACCCAGAAGCATGCTCGAGCGACAGAATGCTTGCTCGAGCGAAGAACTCGAAAACATACACCTCGCTCGCTCGAGCAAAGAAAAGCTCGCTCGAGCGAAAAAACACTGCTCTCAGGTCTATACCAGACGCAATCTCTCGCTCGAGCGAAGAAACCCTGGCTCAAGCTACCAGAGACAAAACTCAACCATCGCTCGAGCGACCAAACCCTCGCTCGAGCGACCAACCCAAAAACTGGACAGCAAACACTTGGTTTCCGGACCCAACCAACCTGAAACAAACCTGCCCAACACATCCTATAACCCAAATGAGAAAAAAAAGGACGACAGCAACAATTATACAATGATAGGATCCACGGAACCTAAGTAAGTGGGATCTGATAATAAAATAGGAAAAAGGCAAAATTAGCTATAGGCGACCCACAAGTGCCTCTCTTGATGATATATTTTATTCTTTTATTTTATTTCAAACATCTATCTATACATATATACCTATATATATATATATCAATTAAAAGTATGTTTCAATATCATTATAATATTTAGTAACATAAATGATTGAAAGGATATAATATTTTCTCACCACAAAATATATCTTGTTTGTTTGTACACATCACAAAATATAATATTTTGCTCACCACGAAATATATGCCCATTTTATTTACTACAAAAACATATAATTTTTCACTATATGGTACACACCATAAAATCAACTATCAAATATTTATTGTAATCCTATATAATAAATAATAACTCCTAATGTGGTTATTACCAATCACATTTTAAAAAGATCAAACAGTTAAATGTGAGTCATTAAACAAACTCAATTTAAATTAAATCTAAGTCATGGGTCTCACCCATAAGTCAAATATGGTCCAGTTATATACCAAAATAGACCCAACAAATTTATCTCAAATTATGGTCTAAACACACAAAACTCCATTTTTAAATTCTGCTATAAATTAAACTAAACACCAATCAGTCCGTGAATTTTCATAAAATAAGTACTCATCATTAAATTCTGAAATTTTTATCCAACGTGCTAGACTCATATGGGAACAACATATAAAACTTTTATAATTTTATGGGATCGAAAACTATTTTTAAAAAATACCAAACCGAACTGTTTTTGCACAGAATTTACACAGCAATCAAATTCGAAAATTTGCTCAATTAGATTATGCACTGGCTATTTAAAAAATAAAATTGGATCATTACAAAAATAGACTTTTTTCAACTAAATTTTTAGTCGGTAACAGTGCAATTTCCTATAGTAATGCCTAAAAGGGGTAAAATAAATTGTATAACTTCACAATTCATATTCTAGACATTTTAAAACTAAATTATATACACACTCTAGGTATAAAAGTGGAGTGTTAAATAAAAATGGAATGTACGTGGATGTCATTTCACATTTTTAACACAAATACAACTTTTCTTTTCTTTTTGAATAAGATAAGTTAAAAAGTTAAATAAAATATGTATTAAGTGGTATATTCGATTAAATAGATTTATATTGAAGGAAAAATTGAGAGGAATAAGGAAAGAATTTACTCTTCATTTTCTTTTCTCAATTTGAGTTCCACTTTATTCTAAACTTTAGGCTTTTCACGCTGCAGAATAAAGTGTAAATATCCTTATATACTATTACTAGCATTTGTGCAAATTAATTAAGTTAGGAATAAATTAATGTATAATTGAAATGGTAGTAATAGCACCAGTTAAAGATAAATTGAAAGGAAAACAGACAAACAAACAAACAAATTACCATGACTTGATCATGTATATCTCCACGTGTACGGGATAAGGTAGGAGTCGATCAGGAGATAGCTACATTTGATAGTGGGGTTCACTATGCTTCCATCCTATTTATGAGATTGTGATATTCTTCATCAGTCTCTGATGGAGACGAATCAGGATCCTAACTGTATTGCTCATTTTGAAAATGTTCTACATCATTCGCGGTCATGGCTAGTTCCAACAGAAGATCCAAATTATACCAATTGAAAAATCTAGAAATCCCTTAGATATTGATTTGTGATTATGTATCAATTTTAAGCAATAAATAATAATCCCAATCAAACAATCAAGACAAATCGACACACCGATTTTACGTGGAAAAACCACAATTGGAGCACCTCCAATTGTGATAAAAAATACCACAGGCAACAGTCACAAAACAATCCACTAAGAAGATATAAAGGAATTACACAGGTATACTCTCAAATTACCTAGCGAATCCACGCCCGAATTGAACTAACCCCTATGTGCCTCTTCCATCCCTGTCTTCACCTCGGAATTGTCTTGACGATGAGCCACTTCAAAATCCATCGAAGCTTCAGGCTCGAATTCTTCAGAATCCACCGAAGAACAATTCTCTCTTTTGTATAGAATGAACAAACAATCCTTTGATGTATCCTCCTTAAACCATGAGTTGAATACTCAATGAAACATCAAAGAAAACTAGCAAAATAGCCCCAGATATAAACCCTAGAACCCAAGATGAAGATCTGGAGGCCTTCACCTAGATTTGGACTGAAACACGTATTTGTAGAAAACTGTCCCGCGATCTCCACTCGAGCGTCAAATTGGCGCCGCGGCGGACCCTCCTTCGGCGGAAAGTTCCTTCGGCGAGAAAAAACAACATCCAGTATTTTTGCAGGCGGATAAACTTCTGGAACTCAGCATTCTCCGCTCGAGAGGACAGGCAACTTGGAATGCATTTTTGCATTTTTCTGTCATAATCAGCGAAGTGGCAATCTTGAAAGAATTAACATCACAAAACTTCTCTGCAAGGCACAATTCGGGTTGGATTCGCATCTAAAAACTCATAGCCTCACTGAAATAAAAAGTGCGAAAAAAATACAACTTAAAGGAGTTTTGTCAAACGGGGTTGCCAAGAATAAAAACCTAACAATCTCCCCCTTTTGGCAATGCCGTGACAAAACACACCTAACAAATAAAATCCTAATCACCCCAACCCATTACAGCCAACAAACGCAAACTTCTTTCTCAAGGTCATGATCTGTAAAACAGTTATTAGTCCCACAATCTCCAAAACAACTATTAGTGCCACAAGAGTATAGGAAAAAGCAATAAATATATGACTAGATTATCTTGAAGCATGAGATGAAAAACATGAAAACCTACGACACATGCACCTGACAACATAACTCCCCATTTTTGTTACGAATTGACAAAGGAAGCTTAAATAACTATAGCATGCAAGAAGGGAACAAGAAAGAAGCAGTGCATAGCAACATGCAACACAACTAAGGCCAATCTCCCTTACCAAAACAATTCAAAGAGTTCATGTTAACAAGCTCTTCCAATGATAAACCAAACTCCCCCTCACGAAAAACAACCACAAATATTGAAAACAATGAACAGGAAGAAAACAACAAAAATAATATGGTGGAGCAAGCAAGGAATTTAAGATTAGTACCTTAAAACATACAAGACTATCCAAGAAGCACAATTACTTGAAAACACAATGTGCACAGCCTCTAGAAGATTCCTCATAAAAGAAAGTGATACATTATGTGAAAAGCATAGATCCCATGAGAAAAGTGTGTGTGTGACTCTTGGAGTTCGACAAACACTAGATTCAATCCTAGTAGTGATCTGAAAGTTGGACCTCCGACAGGAGAATCTAAACACAACAAAGGAAAGTCAAACCACTAGGAATCAAGGGGTATTTGGTGAGTAAAAGTGGAGGCTCCTCCTCAATCAATTAATCTTTTTCTTCTTTTTTTTCACACATTTTTTCTTTTCTTTCTTTTGCACATTTTTTTTCCTTTTCTTTTGCACACTCATTGGTGGCTGACACGCTCAAGAGTATGAAAACCGAACCAGAGAAGCATGGATATAATAAGGATAGCCTAGTTGGTGACTCTAAGGTAGCCTTTTCCTCATGCCTGGACTATAAAGAACAGAGGGGAAAGCCATGGAGATGCAAAAAGATGGAAGATGGTTAAGAGACTCAACATCACCCATAATATGCTAGTATTGGTCAATTCCTCTAGAAAAGCAAAAGATACAATGCCAGAAGTCCATAAAGAAAAAAAATTACTAAGGCGAAAGACTCCGATATTTGCTAATCCAAGAGTGTGCACAGAATGAGACATACTAATCAAAGAACACACACTTCGAAATGAGTAATGACCATAGAAAGCACACACATATTAACATGTAATGGATATTCTCATCAATTCTAATATGTAACAAGAACTACTCAAAAATTTCAAGTTTGCAAAATCATAGTAAGAAATTTTTTTTTTTTTCCTAAAACAAAGCAAGACTTAATAAAAAAAATGGACAACCACACATTTAAAGAATTAAAAAGAAAAAAAAAAACACACAGAAACCTAAAAACTAAAACGAATAAACAAATTAACACAAGTCAAGTTTTCTCACCTAAACCGCTTTATTATGAACAAAGTTGTGAGAATTGTGGTTCTTGGGTGGTGTCTTGACGTTGTGGTTCCCTTCCCTTTCAATGGGAACCCGTCTTGATATAGTTTCCAACTTCCTATTCCTAGAGCTAGGCAAATGCAAACTCGCTCCATGTTTGGTCTCAAACACATCAAAATAATGAGGTCTAATATGACCCTTAACCTCATTACCACCAATGAAGTGTCTCCTACCCCACGAGATGTTGGAATTTCTTCCATCTCGATGAGACACTCTTCCATGCAACTTATAACAATAAGGGCGAATATGACCATGCATACCACAATGATGACAAATGAACACAGGGTGTACAGGGTGAACCTTCTTTTCTTTCACCTTACCAACTTTAGGAAGATTGAGAAGTCTTTCCTCTCGTTGAATCTTGTGCTCCCCTTGCCCTCGAGTTCTTGTGTCATAAGACGTCGATGCATTCTATTTTTGCTCTTTGTTATCACCAAAACCAATGCCACTCTTGTCACAACACATTTGTTGAGACCCAATGATATCCTCCAAAGTCTTTGATCCTATGTTCCAAAGACCAATGGTAGCCATAGCACACTTGAACTCTTCCTCTTTCTTGATCATTAGTTCTTCCAAATCAACTTGAGACGTCTCGAGAGATTCAATCTTTTCTTCATACGTTGCATAGATTTGCTGTAGCTCATTCCTTTCTGTCTCACAAGTCAAGAGTTTCGCACAAAGAGCTTGTTGATCATTAGCTATCTTGATGGCAACAATCCTAACCTTAGAAATCTCCTCCTTAAGTTTGACATTCTCACTTTCACATGCTTTGAGTTTCGCTGTGAGTTTGTCATTCAATTTGGATAAGTTAAGAGACTCCTTATACAACTTTTCATAAGCTTGCTCAAGCTCTTCATCATCACTCTCTGAGGATTCATCATCAGTGGCATTCTCAACCAACCTCTTCAGATACTCTGTTCGTCCTTCAGTTTCAGAAGCCGCAATGAAAGTAAGGAATTGTTTATGTCCCTCTTCGCCTTGATCTTCATTGTCACTTTCATCTTCATCAGATTCTGATTCATCATCACAAGAGATGGCGAGGGCTTTCTTCTTCTTCAAACGGGTGGGGCATTCTGAAGCAAAGTGGCCAAATCCTTGGCATTCATAGCATTGGACTCTTTCAGAGTTCCCTTGTATCTTTCCTTTCTCCTTTTTGGCTATAGAATTAATTTTGAGTTTATCTTTGCCTTTAGATTTATGAGTACGAGTAGATTCCAAAAGATTAGGATTCTTTTTAAAAAAATATTTTTTAAATTGTTTAACAAAAGCAGCCGTAATCTTGGAATCTATCTCACAATCCTCATCAGAATTCTCTCCAACTCTATGAGCACTACTAAAGGCAATAGCATCTTTTTGTTTCTTTTTGAAATTCCTATGTGCCTCATAAGTTTGGAGATTTCCAACCAAGTGATCCAGCTTGAGGTTGTCAACATCTTGAGCCTCCTCAATAACTGTAACTTTTGGTTGGCACCGATCGAGCAAGGATCTCAAAATTTTTCCCACAACTTTGGATTCTGCTATTTTTTCATCTAAATTGAAGCTGGAATTTACAATGTCACTCAACTTCGCATAAAATTCATCAAAGGTCTCACTATCTTTCATAGAAAGGTTTTCGAAACTAGATGTAAGCCTTTGAAGTTTTGAGCGTTTAACAGAATGAGTGCCCTCATGAATAGTTTCTAAGATATTCCAAGCCTCTTTTGCGACTTCACAATTGCAAATTCGACTAAACTCTCCAGGTGTGACAGCGCAAAAAAGAGAATTGATAGCTTTACTATTCTAGCTACTATTTTGGTAATCAATTGTGTCTCACTTATCAATTGGTTTGGGGATATTTACTCCATCAACGGTAATCGTCGGTTCAGTCCACCTATACATGACAGATTTCCAAACTTTTTCACCAATAGATTTTAAAAACAATCTCATACAAGCTTTCCAAAATGAATAATTGGATCAGTCAAGTAGGGGTGGTCGAACCATAGAATTTCCCTCACGAATTGAATCCATTATCACAAATCAAACAAGATCTCGTTCTAAAAAAAAAATTTTAAAAAAAAAAAATAGAACGACCTGCCCTGATACCAATTGAAAAATCTAGAAATCCCCTAGATATTGATTTGTGATTATGTATCAATTTTAAGCAATAAATAACAATCCCAATCAAACAATCAAGACAAATCGACACACCGATTTTACGTGGAAAAACCACAATTGGAGCACCTACAATTGTGATAAAAAACCACGGACAACAACCACAAAACAATCTACTAATAAGATATAAAGGAATTACATAGGTATACTCTCAATTACCTAGCGAATCCACGCCTGAATTGAACCAACCCCTATGTGCCTCTTCCAGCCCTGTCTTCACCTCGGAATTCTCTTGACGATGAGCCACTCCAGAATCCACCAAAGCTTCGGGCTCGAATTCTTCAGAATCCATCGAAGAACAACTCTCTCTTTGTATAGAATGAACAAACAATCCTTTGATGTATCCTCCTTAAACCATGAGTTGAATACTCAATGAAACATCAAAGAAAACTAGCAAAATAGCCCCAGATATAAACCCTAGAACCCAAAAAGAAGATCTGGAGGCCTTCACCTAGATTTGGACTGAAACACGTATTTATAGAAAACTGTCCCGCGATCTCCGCTCAAGCGTCAGATTGGCCGCTCGAGCAGACCTACACTCGAACGCAGAAAGTTTTGCTCGAGCGGGAAAAAACAACAACCAGTATTTTTGCAGGCGAATAAACTTCTGGAACTCAGCATTCTCCGCTCGAGTAGGGGAATGTCCACTCAAGCAGACAGGCAACTTGGAATGCATTTTTGCATTTTCCCGTCATAATCAGCAAAGTGGCAATCTTGAAAGAATTAACATCACAAAACTTCTCTGCAAGGCACAATTTGGGTTGGATTCGCATCTAAAAACTCATAGCCTCACTGAAATAAAAAGTACAAAAACAAATACAACTTAAAGGAGTTTTGTCAAACGGGGTTGCCAAGAATAAAAACCTAACACTCTTTTTGAGATTTAATAACATGTCAAGAGCCTCATCAATTTGTGTAGGAGACTTCTGATATGTTATATGAAAATGGGTTACAAATAGTATTCTACCATCTGTGACCACAAATGGAAATTTTGCTGAGCCATGGATATTGGACGCTGCCTGTGAAACAGTTATTAGACTGTCTATCCAATATTCTGTCAAAGAAAGTTTTTGAATATTTTCCAATTGCTCTCTCCGGCGATCTTCATCTAAATAATCATCTTCAAATTCAAAATCTTCAGTTTCTTTAAGATACCAAATTTGGTATGTTTGGAAAAAAATGTTCTCATTCCCACCAACCAACGGTGCTGGAGATCCATAAAGTAAAATATTTTCTCTATCGGAAGCCTTTTACTACCCATGAGAGCATTGCTTTGATAATCATTGGATATTCTATCCATTGGATTGGATCTAAAATTTAGAAAATAACTTGATTCGTTATTCCCCAATCTATATCTTTAAAATACCACATGTCATGATTTGCCATGATGGTTATTTTGGCAATTTCATCTTTAAAATTTAATTTATCATAAGATCGTTCTAAGATTTGTCTAATCTTATCACGATGATCCTCAACTCAATTTTTGATTAATATAAAAAGTTCTTTTGGAAGAAAAGTTCTTACTTTTTCAAAAAGACAAATTTTTTTTATTTGTTCAAAAACTAGATCAGAAAACTCATCTAATATGAGGTCTGATAGCTGAAGAAAATTGTTTATTTTTTCAAAATTAAAATCTTCATTCCAATTCATTTGTTTACGGATATTGAAACAAAGATTTTGTAAATCTTTTAATTTAGCTGTTTGCTCAGCTAATTTGTTGGCTAGAACTCCCATGTGTTTTCAAAATTTCACTTTGTTGTCTACAATGTGAGTTTTCCAAACTCCATTGAGTTCTGTATAAATTTCTCTGGACATACCAAGGTTGCAAAAAATCTTTTATTTCAGATTCATCTGGTTTAGATGTCTGAATATTAGTTGGAATTAGGTTAGTTCTCATTTGACAAATTTTTTTTGATAAACAAGCATAGTTGGTGCGTTGTAAAAAGCTTTTTTAGCTTTGGTCATGCTACCATATGCTTTATAGCTTGCTCTTGAAAATCCCCAAACTTACGTTTTGCAATTATTCCATTCTGTGCAAATTTCAGGTTGTCTTCCTGCAAACAAAACATAAACTTTTTCTTGTCTGGGAATTGCTTTTTTAGTAATTGTTACCCAATCTCCTTGAGCGGGTTGTTTACCCTTGTCCATTGTTTCTTTTTGGTCTAGAGGCCTTCTGCAAAAATTAAAATAACTTGTTTAGTAATTTAATTTTCTGAAACAATTCCTACTAAGAAAATCTGCAAGAAAGTTGTTAGTACCTTTAAGATGTTCTACCTCAAAAGTATATTCATAAATTTTATTATACCAGGCTAATCTTCTTCCTTGTTCAATAGGTTTTTTATTGATCAAGAAATCTCTTACTGCCTTATTATCAGTACGTACAATAAAATTTTCTGGGGCTAAGTAAATATGAAAACTTTTTATTGCAAGTAATTCTTTTTCAAAAATAATATATTTCTGTTCATTTGGTTTAAATGTTTCAGATTTATATCCACAAATTAGTTATTATTTTTGTAATTTTAGGTGTATTGGATTTTTTCTTGGTCTAATCCCATTTTTTGATAAAGGCATCTCTTTATCATGCCATAAGTTACTTGGTATTGCTTTAAGAACACATCTGCAGCATGCTTCTGAGGCATCTATTTCTAAAATTAATTTATTGCCTATTTTAGGAAGATAAACATCGAGTAAAGTTTTAACATTTTCTTTAATTTGTTTAATTAAAGCAACATCTTCTGCTGTCCATTCAAAAATAACTTTTTTCTTTAATTTGGTTAACCAAGGAATTTCTATTTTTGAAAGATTTTTGATAAAATTTCATCCATAATTTAAAATGCCTAATAAACTCTATAATTGTGTTCCTGTAATTTTCAAGAGTATCAGGAAAATCTCGTACTTTGGACAAAATATGTTCCTGTAATTTTAAACATTTTTGGTCTAAAATTGTTCTAAAAAATTCAATTGATTCTTTTTCTAGTTCAATGTTTTTTGGAGACAAAATAATTCCATGTTTTTGGAATTTTTCAAAAAGTAATTTTAAATGTTTCTTATGCTCTTCCCGGGTTTTAGAGAAGATAAGTAAATCATCAATATAAACTACACAACAATCTTTAAGATCTTTAAAAATTATATCCATCCACCGTTGAAATACATGTGGTGTTATATTTAACCCAAAAGGCATAACATTCCAGCGATAATGTCCTCTAGGTGTATTGAAAGCTGTCAATTTTTTTGACTCTTCAGTCAATTGAATTTGCCAAAATCCACTCTTACAATCAAATTTGCTAAAGATTTTTTATCCTTTGGTTAAGTTAATCAAAACATCTTTTCGTGGAATAAAATACCCATCAAATTCTAAATTTTCATTTAGCCGTTTATTGTTAACTACCATTCGGGCTTTTCCTATTTTAATTCCAGCATGGTTTCTTACCATAAAAACTAGACTAGAGTGAGGGCTTTTAGTTTCTTCAATTAACTTGTTGTCTAAAAGTTCCTGGAGGTTAATATCAAATTCATCTATATCTTCTCTAGTATAGATCATTGGTCTTACTCTAATGATAACATTAGGGTCTTTTAATTTTAAACTACAATAACGCGGACGACGTTGCCATAGTTTTAATAGATATTCACTAAAATTTTCTTCTAAGATTTTATAGATCCAATGTGACCGATCTGCTATCAGTCTTAGAACATAATTAATGTGAAACCAAGATTATCATATTCTTCCTTCCCTTTTTTTTTTTTTTTTTTTGAGAAAATCAAGATGTGTTTTAATACATAACTCATCCCATGGATTTGGGAGTTTATGGAAAAATTGATCTAACCAGGGTTGATTTGCTGATTGATGAATAAGATAATAATATTTTTTAAAAGTTTGAACATAGTCTTCAAAAAGACAAATATTGCATAGTTCTAATGTAGTCAAAATATAATTTGCATCTGCTTGCAAATTAGTATCTCCTGCAAAAACACATAAGTTTTCTTTTATGATTTTTGCAAACTCAGTTAAAATTGTGTCATGTGCGAGAAAATTTGCCAACGAAGTCGTTTTTTGACTTTTTTCAATTTCAGATTTTTCCCATTGTCTTAACCATTGCAACACATCTCCCTGGAGAGTTGCTGCAATATAATCAAGGAATTTTTCCTTTGACCAACTATTTTTATAATTGGTAATAATTATGGACAAGGATTGTGCCCAATCATCAATTGCTTGTGGTTGATCCTTAAATGGAACATGAGACTAGTCTAAATAAGCACCATTTTGAGCTATTGGATACTTATGATCATTGTCTTTTCTAGATATTACTGGCTCAGGTGTAAGATTGGAGGTACTTCCAGTATTAGTATCATTTTTAACTTCATTTGTTTGAATAAAGTCAAAATTTTCTCCATCTCCCCATGTGCCAACTAATTAGGGATTAATTGGCTCTTCTGCCTTTCTTTTCCCTTTATTTATTTCTGGTGAAACATCTTGTTCTAATGTTTCTTCAGATGAGGATGATTGACTGTCATCATCATTAGTTGACATATTAATATCATAATTAAAGTGCTGTAAAAGGGCTTCATGTTCTAGATAAGTTTCTCTTATATGTTTTAGTAGCCTATTTCTTTCATCAATACCTAAATCTGGGCCTTTATATAATTTTCTTCAATAATCCAATATTTCAACAATATTTTCATCTTCAGTCCTGTTATAGGTATTAGTTTGAAATACCATAATATCTTCTGTACCATAAAATAACCTAGGAATGGAGTTATCTCCTAGACTATTCATTCCATCATTGTTTATGAAGGATATAGTTTTAATTTGGTCACCAAATTGTTTATTTGGTTTTTTGCTTCTTTGTTTAAGTCAATATTTATTATAGAACCCAAATTATCTATTTTAGATTCTATAGACTCAACTTTGGTTTCTAGATAATTTTGATTTATTTTTTGATTTTTATCTAATTTAGAAAAACAAGAACACATAATATCCGTAATATTATTTAAACTAGAACACACTATTTATATTTGTAGACTCTTCAGTAATATGCAAACTATGGTCATATTTATTATTAACATTATTTTTTGTATTTCCAAAGCATATTATATCTTCAGGGTTAAATGCCATTATAGATTGTTGTTGGTACCTAAGACCCTCCTAGTGTATTTATCCGGTGCCTAAAACCTCTCTTTATGATCTTAAAGACTTAATTATGGCCAATATTCAAAAGATCTTAATGAGTATATGGGCTTTGACATACACTAAGCATATAGGTTTTACAACAATTATAAATGAAACAAATAATTATGAAGATATAAAATACAAAGGATACATAAATAAATACAAAACTTGACGAATAATATTTTTTGAATTTTTTTTTATATCATTAAGAAGACCATACACACTTAATGATATTACAGCACTTTAATTATGATATCTAGAACATGAAGCCCATTTACAACACTTTAATTATGATATTAATGTGTCAACCAATGATGATGACAGCTAATCATCCTCATCTAAAGAAACATTAGATCAAGATGTTTCACCATAAATAAATAAAGGGAAAAGAAAGGCAAAAGAGCCAATCATCCCGAATTATTTGGCACATGGGGTGTAAAACAAGTATAACGCAGCGGGTAAAAAATATCAGATCATACCTTTAGGTGTTAGAACCTAAAGCGAAGAATCTCGTGGGTAAATCACCTGCTTCTAATAATGCGAACAATGAACACCCAGTAGTGGAGTGATACCACAATATGAGTATCACCCACACAAGTCACAGTGTAGAGGCTAGATCGTTCTCATATTGGAGAGAGTTAGAGAGAGAGTCTGGGAAAAAAGGTTATGGATAAAAACCACATCACGTATATCTGATATCAATATATTAGATAAATATATAATCAAATATATAACTATAGCGATCCCAGTTTTCCCTTTTTGTATCTGTTATATTCCGGACTTTGGTTCCGTGGAGTTGGTAGTTGTATCTATCTTATCGTCGTCCTTTGATTCCATTTGTTTGAGTTTTAGGATGTGTTGGGCATGTTTCGAGCAATTGGGTTGAGCCTTGGTCTAGAATCTTGTTGCCAGGTTTTTGGTCGTTCTGCTCGAGCGGATCGTCTAGCGCTCGAGCGGAGATTGCACACTCCCAGTATTTTGTGCTCTGCAAAACTTCTGCAGGTGCGTTATACACGCTCGAGCGAACTTCTTTGCACTCAAGCGGGTTGCACTCGAGCGGGCTTGTTGGAGCTCGAGCGGACAGTACATTTTTGGTAAAAGTTCTTGGAGGGGGAAATTTGCACTCGAGCGGTCTGGTTTTTCACGCTCGAGCAGATGTGCTTTACCTTTGTGTCTTGACGCTCAAGCGAGCCTTATTGCGCTCGAGCGGACCATGTTTTTTGTTCTTGACCCTCGAGCGTCCTATTCTCCCCTCGAGCGGAAATGTCGTATATCAGAAGGCAGTTAGGCATTTTTGAATCACTTTTTACATTCACTCTCTCTCTCTTACTTTCCCAAAATCGATTTTGAGAGCCTCTCTCTCTAGAAACTCCCTTCTCTCTAGGGTTTGATCTAGTTGATCATCGCGGGCTTCATTTTGATCCGAAAAGTTTGGAGTTTGGAGCACTTTGGTTTTGGTCTCCTCTCTCCTTTGTAGTTCCGAATTTGAGGTAGGGATTCCTACTTACTCTTATAGGTTTTGACCTAGATTTTGAGCTTTTGTATAAATGGTTTTGGGTTTTGAAAGCTAGGGTTGCAAATGTGTAATTTTGAAAAGAGGATTTTGTGATTTTGGCTCATAATATGTATTTTGGGTTTCAAAATGATGATTTAGTTATTGGTTATTGATATTTGAACCTTCAGGTTAATATTGAGAAATAAGGGAGAAAGCTCTAAATTGTGTATAAATTAATTAGTATAATTAATTTTGAGAAAATTGAATATAATGATAGTGGTTCATTATGAGATGGAATAGTGGAGTCGGATTAATAAATCATTCACTTTTGAAATGCGGATAATTTATCTGTTGGTGCTTTTATTATCTGTTTAGAAATAATTGCTTTGGGCTACTGGTGGAGGGTAGTTTTGATTGTTGTAGACAATGCATGATGATTAGGCAAACTAAAACTAATCAATTGGATGTGTCATTGAATATGACGGTTGAAAGAATACATTAATTGTATGTATTGATTGATTATGTATATGACCTATGTTTGTATATGTTGTGTTGTGTGGGAGGAGATAGGAGATGTACTCCACGATTTAGGGGAAGATAGGGGATGGACCTCTAAACCGGATGTTGTTTGGGAGGAGATAGGGGATGGACTCCGTTGATATAGCACCAAAATGTGTATCTATTGAAGTATTGATATAGCTCATATGCTTATCTATTGAAATGTTGATATAGCTCATATCCTTATCTATTGAGGTGTTGATACAGCTTATATGCTTATCTGTTGTAAAGTGCGAAATGTTTAATATGAGTTACTATCTCATTTAAATTAATTGGCCAGGTTCTGAGCCATAGTTATGAATTGGGAATTGGATAAGAAATGGAAAATGAAACGAAACATAGACATAGTTGTTATGTAATGGAAATGGTTTATGAATTGGTTTATGTGAGTCAAACATTTATCAATTGCTAATGTCTTGAATTCTTTGCTCATATTGTGTTTAGCATATCCCTACTGGGCGTTGGCTCACCCTATATGGGACATCATTTTCAAGTACAGGTAGCATGCCACCTCCAAGGACATAGCTTGGGAGGCTAGAGGCAAACAGACCCTTTTTTTTGTCGTTTTGCTTCCTTTTGATGTATTACATGTAAATTCAAGCCAAGGGCATAATATGTATTTGAGTTAGCACTTTTCTTTTTGTAACCATGTGTTGACTTGGAAAGCTGTAAGCCCGTAGGGCATTTGCTTTTGTTGTTAACATGTAATACTGTTGTAAGAACTACTTTGTTGAATAGAAAGGTGTTGATTTTCTTATATCACTGTATGTCTAAATGATGGGTTTTATGTATTATTTTGAGGGCGTTACAACTTGGTATCAAAGCGTACCGGGTTCGAATACTTTGGGTACGTGGGAAGTGATTAGTATCACAATGAGTTTGTCTCGCTTGATAGAGACTTAGGTGCAATGTCATATGCTATGTGTTTAATTGATAACATGCTTATGTGACTATGTGGGTATGGAATGTAGTTTCTAGGATGTTGACTGGATCCTTGGGTTTCTGGGAGTCTTGTTGGAAAAGCACTTGATCAATGCTGTTTCTAACCATAACTCTAGTAACGCCTCGGAACTATCATTATTCGGAAATGAAATTCGTAATTGCTTATGTGATTATGTGCTTACGTTGAGTGAATTACAATTGTCCATGTATTAGGACGCGAGTGTAGTAGTTTTGGCACATTTGTGAATGTGTTAATATTCTTCGTACCTCTATTAGGATGTTAGGATGAGGAAGAGATGGTAGACGTGGCAGGCGTGGTAGGCAGGAGATGCCTTTACCGGATGATATCCAAGACGCAAGAAGAGGAGTTAGTCGAGCCAATGTGGTGCAGTGAGTCAGCAGAGCTATGGCGCCTTGGCAGAGATAGCAGGAGCTTTGGGTATTCTCAGAGCTGAGAATCAGGTTACTAAGGCAGGGCCTTCTTTCTTGAAGAGGGAGTTTTTCCGGTCTAACCAGGACGAGTTTGTTGGGGATCCAAAAGAGCCACTTAGGGCTGACGAATGGTTAGAGTAGATGAGTAAGACGTTCGAGATGCTTGGCATCGAGGACGGAGCGCTGAAAGTGACCTTGGCATCCTTCCAACTGAAGGGAGATGCGGGTCAGTGGTGGAAGTACGAGAAGGGTCGTGTTGGTGGTGCATGGGAGGCTTTTGTTGATGCTTTCCAGGAGAAGTTCTTATCTTCAGCTGCCAGGGAGAAGCTGAGGGAACAGTTTTGCCAGCTTAAGCAGTTGGGTTTGTCAGTGGCCGAGTTTGAGGCCTCTTTTACTAGTCTATCCAGGTTTGCACTTGAGCTTGTGGCATCCGAGGAATGCCGTTGTTTTGAGTTTGAGTGGAAGTTGAGGCGTGAACTCAAGCTGAGAGTTTGAGGGTCTTTGATTCGAGAGTATAGACATCTGGTGGATGCTGCAACTCATATGGAGATTATGATGCAGGAGAAGGATGAGGAGAAGCTTAGAGGCTCTAAAAGGAGCCATGATGGCCAGGGTGATGGTAGGAGACAGAGGGGTCCTAACCCTCACCAGTCTTAGGGTGGTTTTACTAGATTGACCTTTCCGATGCCGATTACAGGCTCCGGGAGAGGCAATCAGGGAGGCCTGACTTTTTTCAAATGTGGCCAGCTAGGTCACAAGTCATCAGTTTGCCCACAGAGGGGAGGAGGTTAGGGAGCAGCTTCTTCATCGGCTCGACCTCAGGGCCAGAGTCAGGTCAGGGGCCAACCTTTGTCTTGCTATCAGTGTGGTCAGCCCGGGCACCTTTGAGGTATTGCCCGCAGTTGGGTGCCACATCAGGAGCGTCTGGTTCTAGGCAGACGTAGAGTTTTCAGCCAGCTCAGTCTGTGCAGGCCTCGAGGGCCAATCCGAGGCTTCGTCATCCCAGTCTGTGCAACAGTCTTTTGCTCCTAGAGGTAAGCAGGTGGATCAGGGGCCTCTGAGGGCCGTGTATCTTTATTCTATGCGAGACCTAATCTGCTCCGTCGGTTGTGAGAGGTACCTTTACATTTTACAACTCGGTTGCTAGTGTATTGATTGAATCTGGTGCGTCTCATTCATTTGTCTCTGCTACATTTGCATCTGTTCTGGAGTTGGAGTTGGCACAATTAGCATCTCCTATATGTGTTGTATCACCTGTTGGGGGTGAATTGATTTTGAAACACGGATGTAGAGGTTGTGATATAGAGGTCGCCGATCATAGGCTTCCGTTTCCTTTTGCAGTTATGCCCATGACGGGATTTGATGTTATTTTGGGTATGGACTAGCTATCGTCATACCGGGCTATTATCGATTACTACTTGATCACGATGTATGTACCTTGAGCGGGGAGTGTTTCCATTTCTTGGGGGGCCACCGGTGTATGATCCGTGAGGACAGAGTGAGCTTAGTGGTCTACTTGCTAGCTTCATGAGTAGTGAGTGTGATGAGACCCAGATTGTATTACCGAGAGTGGTTTGTGAGTATTCAGATGTCTTTCCCGAGGATGTCGTTAGTTTGCCACCTCACCGAGAGATCGAGTTCCCTATTGATTTAGTGCCCGGCACGGCACCGATTTCTATGGCACCTTACCGTTTTTCCCCAGCATAGCTGAGTGAGTTGAAGATTCAACTCCAAGAGTTGCTAGATAAAGGCTTCATTCGCCCTAGTGTTTCCTCGTGGGGAGCACCGGCCCTCTTTGCTAAAAAGAAAGATGGTGCCTTGAGACTTTGTATCGACTACCGGAAGTTGAATCGGGCTACGGTCAAAAATAAGTACCCTATGCCCCGCATTGATGATTTGTTTGACCAGTTGAAGGCTTCCCATTGTTTCTCTAAGATAGATTTGAGATCGGGTTATCACCAGTTGAGGGTCAGGGAGGAGGATATTCCGAAAACGGCATTCTGTACGCGGTATGGCCATTATGAGTTTCTAGTGATGCCATTTGGGCTCACCAATGCACCAGCAGTCTTTATGGACTTGATGAACCGGATCTTCCGGGAATTCTTAGATCACTTTGTGGTCGTTTTCGTGGACGACATTCTTATCTATTCACCTTCAGAGAAGGAGCACAAGGAACACCTGAGAGTGGTGCTCGAGTTGCTTAGAGCCCATAGGCTGTATGCCAAGTTTGGGAAATGTCAGTTCTGGCTAGGAGAGGTCAAATTCTTAGGCCATGTGGTATTGTAGACGCGTCCGTGGGCCCCATGCTACAGTTCGGACTCCTATTGTGTCACGGTTCTTAATCTGAACCAAAGAGTCCAAATCCGGCAAATCATTTTGAGAAAACAGATTTTTAGAAAAGAAATGCCAAACATGGATTGCTTTGCCAGATACAGAGTCGCCACCTAAATATTTTATTTTGGGAGAATTTAGGAAACCCTGACTCGTTTGCCTAAGGCCACGTGTCTGTCATCACCAAAGTTGCCTCGGCTCGGGAACTTGGGTACGATTGGGGAAGGTCAGCTATGAGCACCCCCGCTCGCCCGATCAAAGATCGGCCTCTACTAAACATGATATCTTCTTTTGAAAACATTATATATTCTTATTCCGGTTATTAGCCTAGAATTACTATGTTATGCGCACAACAAATAAGTATAGACCAAATCGCCTAAATTGGAACAAAACATTTCATGTTTGTTTTGAAAATGGTTTGCTACTCGCAAGTAGGCTAAAATGCAGATTTTGCCACCCTCAAGTGGGCTTTAGAAAAGATGGTTTTGCCACTATCTAGTGGGCTTTAAAACTCACAGTTTTAACGCATTATTCCAATTTAGGTAATTCAACCTCCATCCACAGGCATTCAATCAGTTATATCACATAAGCAACTAGCCTTATGGTAATCATGTTGTCATGGCAACACCCACACGCATGCAAGGATGCTAAAGCAAAAGAACTTACAGAGTACTCCAAGCCAAAACAAAAGCTATGTTAGAAATCTATGCATGATCCTAACTATATAGACATGCCTGATGCAACACATGCAGGAATGCAACTACAATAGGCTCGACTATTCTAAAATGACATGTGAAATGCTAAAGCTAACACGTATTCAATTTGGGATTGAGATACAAATGCAGTTAGAATGATGCGCCGAGCCCGGTGCGTGCAAAACGAATGAATGAATGCAAACATGCTATCATACTGTATGCTAATTGAAACATGCCCTAATCTAACCATCGAAAGCTAGTAAATAAAAGGGAAGAAAGACGTGGGGTTGGAAGACATGCACACACTCACACACACTTATTACACAATTGCCCTTGCTCGGAGGGTCCGAATAAATATTACACAACCAAATGAATACTGCTAAATTAATTATTACAGAACTTCTAATTAATTAACAAATTAAATGTTGAAAGAAGGTGGAATGCGTGGATGATGTATGCTTGACTCGTCTCACCCGGAAACTCACTGCCATGCCACTGTCGCCTCTGTTTACACTGCCTTGCCCCTCTGAAAATTATGAAAGTCTCCAAACCCCTTTTGAATCATCCTCTGAGTGCTCTGGAATGCCACCGGCCACAATTTAAATCCACCGGCCATGGAAATGAGACTACCGGCCAAAACTTATGCCACCGACTGGACTTTGTTGGCCGGTCGGCACTGTATGTGGCCGGCCGGCCATTGCTTTCTGCAGAAACCTATAGTTGACAGCAGCAGAGGGCAAGCCGTGTATGGCATGGAATTTTCAAGCAAATGTAAGCATGGCCACACTCCCTATCATGCAATGGACTCAATGGAGCATGGCTCTCGACCCTCGGGCCATCAACTACGCAATTCAATGCATGATGGCCTAAGAGGCCAAGTTGGCCATTCAATTTAAAATGTATGCAACAAAAGATATGGGTGCTAACACCCTATCATATTGAGGTCAAGGGCATTGGCGACCAAGGGTTGAGGCGTGTTTCGTCACTTTGAGTATGAACACACCTCACCCCTCATGCTTGGTTTGACAGCCCAAACCAAGCAATGTAATGCATGTATACAAACATGGCTCAAAAATGCAACATGAGGCTAAGATGCAAAACATGCCAAATGCAATGCAATTCATTATGCAAGCATGCAATGTTCCAAACATGCAATGCTACAATGCAACCTATCATGTAATGCGAACATGGTATAATGCAAGCATGCAACTAGAGGCAACAAGTCAAGCATACAACCATGTACAAGAATGGACTTAGACTAAAATAGGAGGCCTCAGCCACACCCCAAAATAGTGGCCAAAGATGGTGTAAATGGTGGACAAATGTTCATGCAAACATGCACATCAATGAGCCTAAGACTAAGGCATAAAAAGGAGCATTCTACCACCACTATCACAACCACATATGGCATGAATTAAACAACCAACAACAGAGTTTCAATATACAAAATGAGTCCCCAAAACCCACTGATACGGCAGCCCCAAAGACTTAAACACTTAAGCATGCACAATGCTCATTTTAAGGCACAACAAAACAACTCTTCAAGGCATGAAAGGGATAATAAATGCAATCATACAAGCATGATTTATGGACTGAAACACGGTCTCTAATGATTTCAAATCATGAGAATAAGCTAGGCTAAGCATGCTAGAGACCCACACACTTGAGGCTCACAAGCCAAAATTCAAAGAGGCTACCCTAAACATGGCAAATATGATCAAATCAGTACCCAACAGTCCTTGAGCATGGAAAAATAATGCTAAAACCTTCATGAAGTTAGGCTAGAACATGCAAGAATCATGGCCTAAATGCATGGCACATTTCTAGGCAAAATGGGGGAATGCAAGGCAAGTACAATATGCATGCAAAGGGTCATCAATCCGACAAAAAACATAGGCATAATATGAACTAACAACACCCAAAAAAACTCTAAAATGAAGCTAAGAACAATTAATCATGCATGCTACCCTTATGAGCCAAAACAAGGACCAAAGAGAGACAAAGGAAGAGGGGTGTCCCTCCCCTATGCAAGACCTCAAACCCCCTTCTTCACCACTGAAAATCCACTGGATTTCAGTGGTGAGAAGGCCAATACACCAAAGTAACCAAAGCTTAACAATGGAAGCACAAAAAGGGCCAAACAAGGCCTAAGAGGGAGAGGTCGACCCCCAACACCAAAACAATCTTAATGAAATATCTTAAGCATGCAAATACAAGACTTTTTTCAGTTATACACAAAGTCTAAAACAGTAAGCAAGATAGGCTAAAGACTAGTGCAAAATTGGGGAATATAAAGTAAATAATGTTACCCTTGAAGAACACTCCAAGAACAGCAAGTTCAGCCCTCTTCTTCTAATCAAAACCGACCCAAAACTTCAAGAACAAACCCTCAAGGCCTCCCAAGTTGAAGTATGGTGTAATAGTGTGTGTCTTAGTGCAATACTATGAACTAAACACACTTTTAGGCTTTCAAACACACACAAAATGAAGAGAGAGAGGGAGATATAGAGAGAGAAAGTGTATATCATATATATATATATAGATATATATATATTTTTTGCTCTGGTTTTTGCTCAACCAGAACAAAGGAGAGGGTGGGGCTCTTATATAGACAATGCAAAGACTAAGCTTCCAAGATAAGCTATCCTAAAGGGGTCAAGGGGGTCAAGGCTTCCAAGAGAAGCTAAGCTAAGGGTGCAAGCTTCTTGAGGAAGCTATGACAAAGGGTCAAGCTTCCTCAAGAAGCTTGATCAAAGGGTGCAATCTTCCCTAGGAAGCTTGGACCTAAAAGGGTGCAAAGGTTCAAAACAGCCACACCCATGCATGAGGGGCAGGGTCAGTGCATCCCAGCTGGCACAGCTGGCATGCACCATGCCTGAAAGGTGCAAAAAGGTGGTACCGGCCAGCAAAAGAGGCCATCGGCCAAACAGATGGTCGGCCGGCCACACAAAATGCCAACCGGCCAAATGGACTATTTCACCAATGGCCGGTAGCCTCAAAACACGGCCGATGGCCTCAAGCCATAGCCGGTGGGTTTCAGGGGTAGCTAACAAGCTACTCTCTACCCTCAGGTACAAAAACACACAAGTCCTTGGTGCAAAACCAAGCACAGAACAAGCAAGTCGAGAGATCCTAAGGCAAGGCGCGTAGCCGAGACCTCCGGGAACTCAAAACAAACACGAATAGGGATAATCACCGAGTGTTCAAACGGTGACGTCCAAGTCTTGAGGATGGTCAAAAATGGAGTGTCTACAGTTGCCTCTCTTTGACAGAACTCGAAAGTCATAACAATGACCGGAGTGAATGTCAAAGCCCAGAGACGACCCATTTTTGACAAGGCCGAAGACTTAGACAAACATACAAGCTACAAATAAGATATGTGCCCGAAGGCTGGGGCAAAATGCAACTGACAATGCAAGAAGCCGAGCATAACTTATGATCATGCAAAGAAAGCTGTAACGAAGCATAACATGCAACAGTTTTAAGCTAGCATACACCAAACTACACTACAATGCAGAGAGAGTGTAAGAGAATCTTGTAATTCTCGCTACGTTTCACGCGGAGAACACAATACTTGTCCGGTTCCTCTGGTTGTACCAGCTTCAAATGAACCGTACATACAATATCCTGCCTGTAAGAGAAAGAAACTTAACAGGTACAATATTGTTAGCAATATGCACAACAAATGCGCCTTGAAACAAACACAACAATGCTATGAAGGCGTAAACACATGTAAGTAAAGAACATGTGACAATGTGCGCAATGTGTGAAGATGTAGACACATGTAAGTAAAGTATACGGAACAACGTATACAATGTGTATGATGAGGAATTTGAACACATGTAAGTAAAGCAATACGCGTACGCATGCAATGTGTAGAAGGAACTTGAACACATGTAAGTAAAGCATAACGCGACAATGCATGCAATGTGTATAGAAACTTGAACACATGTAAGTAAAGCATAACGCGACAACGCATGCAATGTGTATAAAAGGAACTTGAACACATATAAGTAAAGCATAACGTGACAACGCATGCAATGTGTATAGAAACTTGAACACATGTAAGTAAAGCATATCGCGACAACGCATGCAATGTGTATAGAAACTTGAACACATGTAACTAAAGCATGACACGACAACGTATGCAATGTGTATAAAAGGAACTTGAACACATGTAAGTAAAGCATAACGCGACAACGCATGCAATGTGTATAGAAACTTGAACACATGTAAGTAAAGCATAACGCGACAACACATGCAATGTGTATAGAAACTTGAACACGTGTCAGTAAAGCATAATGCGACAACGCATGAAATGTGTATAGAAACTTTAAGGGGCAGATTCAACTTGAAGCATGGTAAAGACACATTATTTATGAAATTGAAATGCAAAGTACTGCAACGCAGTATAATTGAAGCGATTTGTGGAATTCACAAGATACGAAAAGGATACGGGAAGGGACGTTCCTCGCACTCACCGAGCATCGCTCATAAAAGACACAGCTTGAGGTCAACTCGAAGGCCTGCTAATGTTTCGAAAGTGCACTTCCTTGCACTGTCTTGAGTAATGAAGGTGCCAAACCACATAGTTGACTCGGACAAGGGCGCGGGAGGTGCATTGACAGCAAGGGGAGGTTACTGATATCAATTCTGATACTTTGCTGCCCTGCTCTTTTTTTGCTTTACTTTCCTTTTTACTGGTAGTTTAAGCACATTGCACTGCCTCAGGCAGGTTTTACTTTTTCAAAAGTGCGTATTTTTTGCAAAACACATGAGGGAAATGAAACAGCTATTTCGTTCAAAAGGTGTTACATTTGTGCTTTCTATGCATCACATCGCATGGTATCACATAACAATGTGAATGAAATTGAACTTGGTTTGAAAATTGAGCACTTGCATCGTAATAATCAGGTAGTGAACCGACTTACAACTTGATAAGCCAACCAAGTGCGAGTACGACTCGATAAGCAACACAAAGACTTAAGGAATGTGAAATACAACTTGATAAGCAAATTTACAACAACTCGATAAGCAAATGGGTGTGACACCGCAAAAATCATCATCGGAGGGCATTGAAAGTGGTGGCATTCCCCAAATTCTCAGCATGTTCAACATGTAAACAGCTTAGAGAGCAAGAAGGAATACCACCGGCCACAGGGGAAAGCCATTGGCCTCAAGAAATGGCCATCGGCCAGCATCTTTAATCAATCGGCCAAAAGTGGTGGTCGGTCGGCACTATATTTGGCTGGCCGGCCATGAATGAAGGAATCACCAGAATGCTGACACCTATCCTCCACTCAACCTTATCCCCTACAAAAGGCCTCAGCTTCACAGTTTTTCTCAATTCCACACTGATTTGCTCCAAATGGAAGAGTTTCTTGCCGAAAATCTCGCAACTTGGATTGTCAACTTGGACGGTTCGGAAAAGCTGAACTTCCGGGGTTTCGACATAAATGCACTATTCACGTTGAGCCGTACTCCAATGCATTTTCCATTTCTCCATGCCGCAGTGAAGTTTTGGAATCCAGTAACATATGTCTTTAGCTTTAGCGGGCAAGAGGTATGTCCTACCTTCGAAGATTTCCAAGCTCTAATGGAATCCGAGCGCAACGAGAAGATCTTACCCCATCTTGACTTTGGCCATGCTCAAACCTTAGGGCGAATGTGTGGACTCACTATGTATGACGCTCGGTCTCTGATTTGTGACGGAATGCTGGATACTCCGACTTTGATTCATCAGTTTTCTGATGTCGGTGACCACGGCGACCATCATTGGCAAGGCTTCCGACGACATGCTCTTTGTTTATGCATGCTATCCCATTTCTTGCTTGCCTCAAGTTTCAGAGGATCTAGTGTCCAGTTGATCGAGGTTGCCCAAGGCTTGAAGGAGGGCAAGAGCTGCGTTGCCATGACTCTGGCTGAGACATTGATGACTTAGACGCCTTTTATTGCCGAGAGACGACCAGATTTGCGGGGAGTCCACTACTGCTACAGGTAATGTTTCCCATCCAATCTCACATATGTATTGCTTACATCACTGGGCCCTCAAGCTCGATTTTTCTCACAAAACCCTTTTCTCACTTTTCTCTCCTCGTACGTCTCTCTATTCTTTATTCTCTCATTTTTCATCCATTCCCAGGTGTGGTTGATGGATAAGTTATAGGTTGTAGACTCTTGCCCAACATACTCAGCTCGCGGTTACTTCTTCCGACAGCGTCTAGTCGATGCCCTTGACGAGGGCTGGTGGTTCAACTGGATGTGTAGCTTGTCTGCAGATCGCATTGCTTGGCGGTGCCCTTGGCTCAACCTAACGGCGATGGGCTATAGCATGTCCCAGTAGACTGGGATTCAGTTGATTGGCTTTACTCACTATGTGTTCTATTTCCCCTTCCGGTTCTAGCGCCAGTTTGGCCATGATCAGGTTTGCCCGGCAGAGGGGATAGAATATCCAGCTGCATTCCCAGTCCGAGGCACACAGCTTGCTCGGCAGGCCACAGCGTGGAGGACCAGAGAGCTCCTGGCCCCTGCTCCCACTTCCAGTTGCACTTTGTCTAATGAATGCATAGATTGGCTCAATGAAGAGGCACAGATTGGGCCCAGCTTGGCATCGGAGGCTTCGACCAGCTCTGGGAGGGGGCGCAGGAACACCTAACCTATCTATGCCTCGGATTTATTGCTTTATTAGTACTTTCAAGTTTTCTTGATGAATGTAATAAAAAGCAACTTCAATTTGTATGCAAGAGCAGGAGAACTCTATATTGAAATCAATGAAATTGAAGGTTGTGGGTACTGAAAATTTTCTGCTTCGGTCCAAAAATGGTCTTAGTTGTAAAAAGATTAATTTGAACAAAGGCAACTTATATTAAAACTTTTCAAAACCATTTTCGATACAGATCAGAACTGGACATGCCTGAAATCTGTCACTGAGATGCACAACCCTGGATCCCCAACAACTGGAAAGTTGCCCCTAGTCTGAGTAGCACTGTACCGGAGATCACAAACGAACTCTTGAATGCTGAATAGACAAAGATGACCAAGATGATCAAATGGACAAAGTTGATCGGGGAAAAAGTTTATGGCTGAACTTCAAGATGAAGTTGCCTACGTATCCCAAAGATGGGAATCAAGCCTTACGTAGTTTAGGCTTAGGTTCACTCGAGTATTTTCACTCTCCTTTTGCGCTCTAACTTTTGCCAATGCCGCCCTTCACAAGTTTTCAACCTTGCGAGCTCAGTTTTTATATTTTCCAATTTTCTATGCTCTAACTTTTGCCTAGGTCGCCCTTTCGGGTTTTCAGCCTAGCGAGCCTCTCAGGGGTAATATTTCTTTAACTTGTCCATGTTGATCGGTTGTGAGAACTCTAGGCCATCTAGATCCATCGTAACCACTGACCCCACGACGGATTGACTTAATGATGTAGGACCTTCAATTGGGTCTGAACTTGCCCCTAGGGTAGTGGATGGGAGCTCGGTTGTCCTTGAGCACCAAATCTCCTTCCTTCAAATTCCTGGACTTAACTTTCTTGTTGAAAGCCCTGGCAATTCTGCGCTGATAACCTTGAACATGGTACAGTGCTTTTAGTATTCTCTCATCAAAGAGCATGAGTTCCTCAAATCTGCTCTGCTGCCAATCTGCTTCGGCTATCTGACACTCAGCCAGTACTTGCAACGACAGAACCTCAATTTCAATAGGTAGAATGGCCTCCATCCCACAGACTAATGAATACGGAATTTCCCCAGTAGAAGTTCTAATTGAAGTCCTGTAGCCCCACAGAGCAAACGACAGCTTATCTGGCCAATCCCGGTAGGTTTCCACCATCTTCTGCAAAATGTGTTTGATATTCTTGTTGGCAGCCTCAACTGCTCCATTGGTTTGCGGCCAATATGTGGATGACTTATGAAAAGCCACATTGTACTTCAATAAATCAATCACTTCCTTCTTGAAGTGCGAACCATTGTCTGAAATAATCTCGTTTGGGACCCCATAGCGACAGATGATGTTGTTTCTGATGAACTTCGCAACATGTGAAGCCTTCAACACCGCATAGGATTGGGCTTCGACCCATTTCGTGAAATAATCTATTGCGACCAGGATGAACTCATGCCCATTTGACCCCTTCGGAGTGACAGCCCCGATCACATCGATTCCCCAAACCGAAAATGGCCATGGCAAAGTCATGTTGTACAGCTTTGACGGTGGGATGTTCATGTGGTTTGCATGGATCTGACATTTGTGGCATCGCCGGACAAAGCCGATAAATCCTCCTCCATGGTGGACCAGTAGTAACCCTGTCTAAGAATTTTTCGAGCCAGCATTACCCCATTCATATGTGCACCGCATTCTCTCCCATGAATGGCCTCCATCAGGCACTTCTGTCATGACCCAAACCCGCCCCTATGGGTTTAGCACCGTAACCGGCTAGTAATCCGAGATTACCGAAGGCCTGCTTAACAGTAGAACAGTAAATCAAAGTACAGGGGCATGGCGGAAGCCAAAACAGTAAATAAACAATGTCCAATGAGCTGTGACAGTCTGTATGCAAAAGACTTTTCTTACATTTATACAGTCAGTGACAAAACAGTATGCACATCATAACAGAATAGTCTATACATACATGTACAATTATTCGAGCGAGGACCTAACCCTATTAAAGCAGTGCGATGCAGTGCTATCGGTCTATCTGATTCACAACACGATTCTGAAGCGGATGGAGGAAATTAAAACACCCCTAAGCCATAGCTTGAACAGGCTTGGAACCTCACAGTGAGGAACAGTGGTTGGCTGACAAAACAAAAGCTTGCCTGACGCTCCTAGCAGCGGTCCGGTGCCTGAACACTTACATGTATATATGAGCAGTGAGCTAAAGCCCAGTGAATAACATAATGCGTAAAGAGGTTTAGAATGAATGTCCTTACAGTAATGAAAACAGTTCATTGATTCAGTATATCGGTCATTCAGTTTGTGGCTCATATTTGATGCCATAACAGTCATTTAGAAATCATAGTAATCGTACGTAACACATCCGTTAGCAGTACTAGTGGCAATGTCGATGCTGATGTGATCAGAAAGCGATAGATAACAATACAATAATAAAGATGGCGGCAATGGTAATAGTACAAGAATGCGATGATGGTAAAGATGGTAACGATCTGATAGCGATGCAGTAGCGATCTGATAGCGATGCGATAATAATGTGATCTGATGGTCGTAACAACATTAACAGTAATAGTAACATTTCATAAAACAGTACAGTTCTTATGGACTCAAGAGGTGTCTCGCACGGGTTCTAGAGGTGGCTCACACTGTAGCACTTAGTTCCATGCAGCACTTTGTTCCAGGTTTTACAGATTGGCTTTTAGCCCAGTTCATGCTTGATCATAACCCACCCATACAAGACCGTCGGTGGTACCATCCGTACAAGACCGTCGATGGCAAAACATAATCCACCTGTACAAGACCGTCGGTGGTACCATCCGTACAAGACCGTCGATGGCAAAACATAATCCACCCGTACAAGACCGTCAGTGGTAAGGGATATCTTGTAACATACCTGGACCACGATATTATTACCCCCGGGTAAGGGCCTTGTGCCAAGGATGCCACGAATATAGTCCATAAATAAGACATTCAGTTCATTCAGTAGACAGTATTTCCTTCAGAAACAGTTCAGTTGATCGTTCATAAAATAATCATAATTGAACACATCTACACAACATTGTTACTCACAGAGTTCTGGGCTACAGATAAGCTAGAGCGTCTCCTCGGAAAGCCAACCCTACACAGTTAACAGATTGAACACACACTAAGCTACACAGTTGGGAAAGATAATAACTTAATCTCTAATTTGCCTCGGTGTGGTTCTACGTCCATATCCTCACTACGATGCCTTAAACTAGGCCTAAGAATGCCTAGAATGGGATGAGGATGCAAAGATGCACTTAGAAAATATTTTGCAAAACTTGCTGAAAATAGGGGTCTCACTCGAGCGAGGACTCCTTCGCTTGAGCGAGCTTGCCAAAACAAAGGGTTCGCTTGAGTGAGGACTCCTTCGCTCGAGCGGTCTATAAAAATGCAAAAGTGCTGGATGTTGTAAAACTTCGCTCGATGCTCACTCGAGCGTGAGACACAACTCCTCGCTCGAGCGTAGGTCTCTTCGCTCGAGCATGCATCTGCGTGCACCAAAAATCTGAGAGCTGGTAATTTACGCTCGAGCCACCATTCCTTCGCTCGAGTGGAGCTCAGAGTAAACGATGGTCGCTCAAGCGAAGAAGCCAAATTCTGGAATTTCCAGATTTGCCTCCCAAGCTCAAACCAAGCATTCTACAGCTCTAAACTCGACCTCTTGAGCCCAAATTCTGGAAAACACATCCAAACTCAGTATACAACAAGTTCAAAAGCTCAATTTGTGAATTCAAGGCCCAAGGGTGAGTCAATTAAATCCAAAATCAAACCAATTTTTCATGAACATGAAGAACATGCAAGCATGGATGAATTCAAACCATTCAAAGCTTCAATTTGATGCTCTAATGAGCCAAATCTTTCAAAAACATGATGAGTTCATGGTCTCTTGTAAAAATATGAGCATGCATGTACAATTTTATGAAGGACAACTTCAAAACTTCAAAATAAAGGCATGCATGCATGAATTAGGCTCCAATTCAACATATATGGACCAATTCAAGGCTCAAATCACTAGAGGCTCAAGAACTAAGCATGAACAAGCTCAAATACATTAATAAAAGGTTGAATTCTCTTACCTAAGTCTTCAATTACAAGTGTAGAAGTTCAATTTGCCAAATTATACTTCAATTTCTTCAAGATCATTAAGTTGTAGCTAAAATCTCTCTCAATTCTCTCCCTCTCTCTCTAATGTCGGTTGTATGCAAAGTGTGGCTGAGGGAGATGTTTTGTTTACATGTATACAAGGCTCAAAGTTGATTCATGTGGTGGCCACTCACAATGGCAAAGTTGTAGATAAGCCAACTAAACAATTTAACACCATTTAATCTAATTTAATCATACCTAATCAGTTTTCAGATGATTACACCATAAAATTACATAAATTATGATGATCCTAAAACACTAATCTGTTTCCGGTTCGGCCGCCGATAAGGCCTTCAATTAGCAGTTCAAACGTAAAAACACGAACAGATAATCAAATAATCGAATAGATAGAAATGCAATACAATAGATATACTTAGTCAATTCAGTTCCAGATTTCAGTCAGTCAGTTCAGTATTTCAGTTGGTTCATTACTTATCATATTCAGTCTCAGTTTAGCAGTAATCAGTGTTCAATCAGTGATCAGTGATGGGGGTTGTTACAACTTCGATTCTTCAGCTTCAACACACAGCTTATGCATTCCCAGATGACCTCTCTTATACAGCTTACCCCCACAGATGATGAACTGAACGGCCATTCTTCTGATTGCCCTTTTATCCTTGGCATTTGCCCCTGATGGATACACCTCTTTCTCTAAGAAGTTCCAAATATCATAGTACCAGGGGTTCTCATCTTGAACCTCATCTATAGCGGCAATCGACTCGTAGGCTAGCGCAAATTTCTGGTCAATAATGACTGGACGCATCCGGACTCTAAACGGGATGTCTATCATGGAAGATAGAGTTACTAGTGAATCTGCGAACCTGTTGTTCTCTCTTACTAGATGAGCAAAGTTCAGCTCTCAAACTGAGGAATTAACAAGTCCAAGGCCTGGTGATACATTATCATCTTTTCTTCTTTGACTTTCCAGTCTCCTTTTGCTTGAGACACGACAAGGTTCGAGTCCCTGATGATGTCCAACCGTTTTGCCCTTAGTTCTAGGGCTTCTTCTAGACCGGCAATGCATGCCTCATATTCTGCTTCGTTGTTCGAGACTTTGAACCGGAGTTTGAAAGCTAGAGGGATACGGGAATTGTCGGGTGCTATCAGCAACACCCCTATCCCATACCCATATTAGTTTGACGCTCCGTCAAAGTACATCGTCCAAAATTCATTGTCGATATGCAAAATGGCCTCATCTGGGAATAAGTACTCAACTGCTTCACCCCCTTCCACTGGATGATCGGCTAAGAACTCTACTACCGCTCTTCCCTTAACTGACTTGCTTGTCGCATATTTCAAACCGAATTCGGAAAGCAACAGCAACCAACGAGCTAGCCTACCCGTAAGTGCTGATTTCTCGAAAAGATATTTGATGGGATCCAATCGTGAAACCAAAATTACAGAGTGAGCTAACAAGTAGTGCCGCAGCTTCCTGGTAGCCCATACCAAGGCTAAGCAAGCCTTCTCCAACGGTGTGTAGCGAGTCTCATACTCTAGCACCTTCTTGCTCAGATAGTAGATGGCTCTCTCCACCTTGTCTTTAGATTCTTGCGTGAGCATACAGCCCATTGTAGTCTCAGACATTGAAAGGTACAATATCAACGGTTTCCCGGCTCTGGCGGTAACAACACGGGCGGGTTCTGTAAATATTCTTTGATCTGTTCAAAAGCGGCTTGGCATCGGCCGTCCCACTGGAATTTCTTTCCTTTCTTCAGGAGGCCAAAAAGTGGTTCACAAGTCAAGGTTAATTTTGAGATAAACCTTCTTATGAATTGCACTTTACCCAGAAAGCCTCGCACCTCCTTTTCAGTCCTTGGTGGTGGCATTTCTAAGATGGCCTTGATTTTGGAAGGGTCGACTTCGATGCCCCTTTGTGTAATCAGAAACCCCAGCATTTTTCCCGCTGTAACACCGAACGTACACTTTTGAGGGTTCAACCGCAACAGGAATTCTCTGATCCTTTGAAAGAACTTTTACAAGGCGGTGTAGTGGCCCTCTCTTTCTTTGGACTTGACAATCATGTCATCCACGTACACCTCAACCTCCTTGTGGATCATGTCATGTAATATCATGGTCGCGGCCGTTGATATGTAGCTCCAGCGTTCTTTAACCCAAATGGCATCACTCTGTAGCAGTAGGTTCCCCATGGGGTGGTGAAAGCAGTCTTCTCCCGATCTTCAGGTGCCATCACTATCTGATTGTAGCCTGAGAAGCCATCTATGAACGAAAGCAAAGCATGCCCCGCTGTGAAATCCACTAACTCATCGATATGTGGCAAGGGAAAGTCGTCCTTCGGACTAGCTCTGTTCAAATCCCTAAAATCCACGCATACCCTGATCTTGTCATCCTTCTTCGGCACCGGAACAATGTTGTCCAACCAAGTCGAGTATTCGGATACCAGCAGGAAGCTTGCATCAATTTGCTTGGTGACCTCTTCCTTAATCTTGATGGCTCAGTCAAGGCAGATCCTTCTGAGTTTCTGTTTGACAGATCGGGCCTCGGGGTTAAGAGGGATCCGGTGCTATACAATCTCAGGATCGATTCCAGGCATGTCTTCGTAGGACCACGCGGAAACATCTTTGAAATCTTTTAATAAAGCGACTAAGCGCTCGCGTTCCTCCGAAGACAACGTGGACCTGATCTGGACCAGCCGCGGGTCCTTCTCAGTACCAACATTCACAGTAGTGATTTCATCAACTAAAGGTTTAACAAATCTTTCCTGCTCTTGATCAATTAATCATTGCAAAACCGGAGGAATTTCTTCCTCATTGTTTTTGTCAAAATTTTGAAAGTCCTGATTCAAGCAATAAATCAAAGGCACAAAAAAGTACTCAGAAACCACATCCACATCATTCTCATTAAGTTCTTCCAAACCATCTGATTCTTCTGTTACAACAGACTCAAAAGAGAAAGAAAAAGACGACCTGGACAGGACTGTGGTATCCGGGTTATCGCCCCAAGGAATACCAGACTTAGACTCAGTTGAGCTGGAACCTGATTCCGACTCACAAGACTCGGTGGAATCAGATTCCGACTCACTACCTGACCCGGGGCTGCTTGATAAAAATCCCTCTTCATACTGCCAAATGAGAGAGGGTGCGATAGATGCATCCAAAATGCTTGCTGGTAGGCCCGCAGCCGTTTCATTCCCAATCATGGACACCGAGAAGTTATCCCCCAAGCACTTCTGTTCGATCGGAGGATCTGAAAGTAGATATGCCAGTGCTACCCCCATTTCACTTTCGGCGTCCTCAGACTCCACTTTCTTGCTCTGCTTAACCTCAACTGTTGGGTCTGCCTGCTCTTCGGCATCGTCATCCCCAGATAATTGTAGGTCAAAGAAAATCTCAAACCCCGGTGGGCGCCTCCTCTCGTCGTTCAGCCATGGCTCTGGGAAGCCACAAAACGAAAAGTCCTCCCCCTCTCGGACGAAGCATCCGTTTAGGGTACCCTGAATGAACCGGTGCATTAACTCAAAAGGCTTCCCCGCCTGCTTCGCTCTGACTCTTCCAGCCATCTCCTTACCTTTCCTTACCCAATCCTTCTTGGTGGGCAGATAACCCAAGCCAAAGGTATGTGGGTTGTGTGGCACTTCGGCCAATGCTGCAACGCCCTTCTGGCCGCTCTTTCCCAATCCCATCTCGGGGATGTGTTGAAGTTTGTTCATAAGGTATACTGATTGAGCACTGACATACAACCCCTCATTTACAGCCATGATGTTCTGAACGACCCGAGCCTCAGCCAAGGTAAAACCTGACATGAATGCATCCTCCATACCGTGCTCAATTTCCAAAACTGGCGTAGACACTTCCGGCGGTGGATGGATCAACGAATTTCCCATGGGGGTATTTCACCATTTGATGCAAAGTGGAGGAGACTGCCTTTACCTGGTGCAGCCACGGCCGCCCCAAAAGCATATTGAAAGTTGCAGGCACTTCTAAGACATGGAAGTCTATTTCATGCTGTCTCGGCCCAACCTTGGTCTGGATTTTCACTGTCCTCATGACTTCCCGGCTCGTGTTGTCATATACTCGAATCACCTGGTCTGTCGGCGCAAAGTCTGCGGTCTTCAAACCGATTGAGTACACTGTTATTGCTGGGCAGACATTGATGGCGGACCCGGTGTCAACAAGAACCACCGATATCCATTTATTTCTACACTCCACGGAGATATAGAGTGGTTTGTTGTGATTCGCACCCTCAGGTGGCAATTCCTTGTCAGAGAAAGTAAACATTAGGGTAGCTCCTCCCGAAAAAACTAAGCCCACCAGCTGCTCGGGCGTGGTTTCTATCGAGAGCTTGGCCTTGTCCATGGCCAATAAGACAGCTTGTCGATGCACTCGCGATGCCATAAGCAGTCCCCAGATGGAGATGTCTGCTTGTATCTTTTTCAATTGTTTGAGCACAGCCTCGTCTTCAAGTTGCTTCTCTTTCTGTTTTTCAGCCTCCGTATCCTTTCCAGACGCCTCTGGTTGATCTAGGTGCGGAGGCTTAAAATACCGCCCGCTCCTTGTCATATGATCGACTTCGCCGATGTACCAGGTATCGTCTGGCTGGCTACTCCCCCAGTCTTCATCCGTGTGGGCAAGACATAAATCATCATCTTTCCACCACATTCCGTTGACAGCCGACAGACACCTGTCCGGCTCCGATATGACTGTTCTCGTACTTATAGTACCTTCCTTCCATATACCCGCAGCATTCTCTGCATTCGTGCACGCAGCAATTTCAATCCCCACATGGGCCTTAGCTTTTCTGATTCTCTCAGAATCCACAAACCTTTCTTGTTCCAACTGCGTCAGTACAGCTGGATGCTCACTAATTCTTGTATTCAAAATGCTCCAATCCTAAGCGAAATTCTCGACACCGGCGCTCTCTGGCGATGTATTCTAATTTCTGGCTTTTCCGACCACAACTGATATTCTCGCCCCTGCCGGGCCTTGTTTTGGTTGGAACTCTTCCACAACATCTGGTTGATCATCCAGCCACCCGGTAGCCTCTGTCGATTCCTCATAATCAAACCAGTTGATTGCTACATCCCCTGGATCTTGGTCATTGAAGAACTGGAGGTTGGCAAGGTCTTCTTCCACAGCCGTCAAATCGTCTGTCCCCTGCTCAAATCCATCCCCTTGGATCACACACAGCTCTGCCCTTTCCGTCAATTCCTCATTGGGCCCAACCTAGCCTACTGACAGAATATAATCACTTGGATCGTAGGCTTCCTCAGCAGAACTCCAGATTCCTCAGATTCTGACTCAGCAATCCCATTCTCCTCTGAAATCTCCCCTATTCTGTCTTCGACAGTCACCACCATTGGTTCGGGTTGGGTTGTGGAGATGTCTAGCATGCACAAGTCAGTGCAGTCAGGAAGGAACACCTCCGGAAGGAGTGATATATATGCTAGGATCGTAAGACACTACCCCAGTCTGGATAAAGTTGATTCTTTTGGGAGGTGGAGCTTGGTTGTGCGGTGGGAGAGGGTTTGTTATGACATTGGGTTTCTCGGGAGGCAGAATCACCCCGTTATCAATGAGATCTTGAACCTCATGACGTAATTGGAAGCACTGGTCGATGTCATGACCGTGCTGTTAGTGAAATGCGCAATATTTGGCTGGGTTGTGGGTAGAAGGAAGTCTTTCCAGTAATGGCCGCGACTCTAGGGGCTTTAAGTGCCCTTTTCTGATTAAAACCCCCAGAGCTTTGGACAGGGCCATATACAGTGGAGCGAAGGTTCTTTGGTTTTTGGGTGGGTATCTGGCTGTTTGTGTATTGTTTCCAGACGCACCAGAGAAAGGCGTAGCTGCCATGGGTCTTGGAAGGGGAGAAGGGATAGTGGTGACCATGCTCACTTCTGAGGCTCTTGCAGTTGTAGTGCCGCTCGGGCCTGCATTGGTGTTGCGATTGAAAGTTCTTCTAGGTTGCTCCCGGTCATTATCAATTAAGCCTTGCTTTAAGGCATCCTCAATCTGTACTCCCATCCCGTGCAGATCCAAAAAAGTAGGAAAGGGGAGCACGATCATTTTCTGCATCAACTTCGGCTGGAGATTGCGCACAATCATCCGAATTTGATCTTTATCTGTGGGCCTTAGGGTCATCATTGAGGCCTTAGCCCTCTATCTGGTCACGAACTCCGAAAAGCTCTCTTTAGGCTCATACCTCGTCCCAGTTTCTCTTGACATCGTCTTCTAATTTGGCGTACCAAATGGCCGCCACACCCGACAGGGTCCGGCCGAATAGAGACAGCTTCTGCAATCTGGTGAGGCCCATCGGCCTTAAGATGTCTGAAAACAAACACAGGTGTACCATAGGATCCCCGGATCCATCAAACCGGTCGATGTGCGGCATCTTGAATCGGTCCGGCAGCGTCACAGCTGCGTCGGTATACCTATCTTCAATATCAAGGATGGTCTTGACTCCCTGGGATCTCTTGAACAGCTTTTCAAGCTTGCTCAACTTCAGTGCTGTGGGATCTGTCTCAAACTCAAAGGGGGAGTCCGGTAGGTTGGTGGGTGTTTTGGATAACTGGGGTAAGATCTGGGGTAGGATCGGTGGTGGAGGTAGCCCTGTGGGAATGTCCGTATCATTCTAAACATTAGCTGTCTCCCCGAGTATTGGAACTCCTGGTGGGGGAGGAGCTTGATGCGAAGCAGATGCTCCGGCTTGCTGTTGTAGCCTCACGATTAACTTTGCTTGTTCAGTCATAACCGTGGCCTGTTGCTTGGCGAACTCCGCCTATTGGACAGCATCTTGCTGCATTGTTTTCATACTCTCTTGGAGTTGGCACACCATCTCCTCTAAGCTTGCCATACTGTTCCGATCTGATCAAAATTCTAGTAATATTCCCTCTCTACGGGAGAAACAGAATCCTGATCCCTACTGTACTCAGGTGGGGTAGATAAAGCCCTCTATACTGATCACTGAACTAATATCCTATGCCTAACAGCCCTCCGTCTAGTAACCGGGGGTAGAGAGTGGTACACTGGTTGTCCGTCTACTAGATCCTCAAATCGATAGAGTCGGCGACCTCTAATCCAAAGTGCTTGGGAAATATCTACTAGGTCAGAAGCAATCCTGCTAAACTACCTAGCAAAAAAATAAATAAAGCGATAAGGAAATAAACAACCAGACAAACGGACAGCATAACAGCTTAAATAAACATAACACATGGTTGGGCATAACAACACCCTGTCGATAAGCTAAATACACTGTTCTCAAACACTGATCATTATTCCCCAAATCACTGTCCCCAAAGCCCAATATGATACCCGTAAATAACTGATTCTCAAAATACTGGTGCCCGCAGGCCTGATGCCCAAACTTGCAAACTGATACGTGCAATCCTGTAGAGGCCAACTCTAAAGCACATAGCAGATAAGTGAGAGCCAAAACACCCCTATGTTGGGGTAGGGTTTCCCTGTCCTATTTTGTCAGGAGCTAGGGTTTCACTACGCACACAGCGATTTCAAACAACCTAACATCGGGTGAGCAACCTGTCCTAGTTTGGAATGGTCACTATGGATTTCGATATGCACTAGGTCGAATGGTCAAAAAGGGTGCCCCGATAAAACTGGGGCTTGTGTTCCCATACTGTCAGAGCCCATAACCGGTCAGCCTTATGGTCATGCCTTGACAAAACAAGCCTCCGGCAAACCATTCAGGAATAGCAGATAGCAAACACTGTGTCCTAGGCGCACCAATGCACATGCAATGCAAAGAAACACATAAGTGAAATCAAAACAGGATATCACAAGTTCGAGTCAAGCTCTCTAAATCTTCCAAGCAGAGTCGCCAAAAACTATAGACGCGCCCGTGGGCCCCATGCTATAGTTCGGACTCCTATTGTGTCACGGTTCTTAATCTGAACCAAAAAGTCCAAATTCGACAAATCGTTTTGAGAAAACAAATTTTTAGAAAAGAAGTGCCAAACATGGACTGCTTTGCCAGATACAGAGTCGCCATCTAAATATTTTATTTTGGAGGAATTTAGGAAACCCTGACTCGTTTGCCTAAGGCCACGTGTCCGTCATCACCAAAGTTGCCTCAGCTCGGGAACTTGGGTACGATTGGGGAAGGTCAGCTATGAGCACCCCCCCTCGCCCGATCAAAGATCGGCCTCTACTAAACATGATATCTTCTTTTGAAAACATTATATATTCTTATTCCGGTTATTAGCCTAGAATTACTATGTTATGCGCACAACAAATAAGTATAAACCAAATCGCCTAAATTGGAACAAAGCATTTCATGTTTGTTTTGAAAATGGTTTGCTACTCGCAAGTAGGCTAAAATGCAGATTTTGCCACCCTCAAGTGGGCTTTAGAAAATATGGTTTTGCCACTATCTAGTGGGCTTTAAAACTCACAGTTTTAATGCATTATTCCAATTTAGGTAATTCAACCTCCATCCACAGGCATTCAAGCAGTTATATCACATAAGCAACTAGCCACATGGTAATCATGTTGTTATGGCAACACCCACACGCATGCAAGGATGCTAAAGCAAAAGAACTTACAGAGTACTCCAAGCCAAAACAAAAGCTATGTTAGAAATCTATGCATGATCCTAACTATACAGAAATGCCTGATGCAACACTTGCAAGAATGCAACTACAATAGGCTCGGCTATTCTAAAATGACATGTGAAATGCTACAACTAACACGTATTCAATTTGCGATTGAGATACAAATGCAGTTAGAATGATGCACCGAGCCCAGTGCGTGCAAAACGAATGAATGAATGCAAACATGCTATCATACTGTATGCTAATTGAAACATACCCTAATTTAACCATCGAAAGCTAGTAAACAAAAGGGAAGAAAGACGTGGGGTTGGAAGACATGCACACACTCACACACACTTATTACATAATTGCCCTCACTCGGAGGGTCCGAATAAATATTACACAACCAAATGAATATTGCTAAATTAATTATTACAGAACTTCTAATTAATTAACAAATTAAATATAGAAAGAAGGTGGCCACAGCCCTTCCTCGAAATGCGTGGATGATGTATGCTTGACTCGTCTCGCCCGGAAACTCGCTGCCATGCCACTGTTGCCTCTGTTTACACTGCCTTGCCCCTCTGAAAATTATGAAAGTCTCCAAACCCCTTTTGAATCATCCTCTGAGTGCTCTGGAATGCCACCGGCCACAATTTAAATCCACCAGCCATGGAAATAGGACTACCGGCCAAAACTTATGCCACCGGCTGGACTTTGGTGGCCGGTCGGCACTGTATGTGGCCGGCCGGCCATTGCTTTCTGCAGAAACCTGTAGTTGACAGCAGCAGAGGGCAAGCAGTGTATGGCATGGAATTTTCAAGCAAATGTGAGCATGGCCACACTCCCTATCATGCAATGGACTCAATGGAGCATGGCTCTCGACCCTCGGGCCATCAACTACGCAATTCAATGCATGATGGCCTAAGAGGCCAAGTTTTCCATTCAATTTAAAATGTATGCAACAAAAGAGATGAGTGCTAACACCCTATCATATTGAGGTCAAGGGCATTGGAGACCGAGGGTTGAGACATGTTTCGTCACTTTGAGTACGAACACACCTCACCCCTCATGCTTGGTTTGACACCCCAAACCAAGCAATGCAATACATGTATACAAACATGGCTCAAAAATGCAACATGGGGCTAAGATGCAAAACATGCCAAATGCAATGCAATTCATCATGCAAGCATGCAATGTTCCAAACATGCAATGCTACAATGCAACCTATCATGTAATACGAACATGGTATAATGCAAGCATGCAACTAGAGGCAACAAGTCAAGCATACAACCATGTACAAGAATGGACTTAGACTGAAATTGGAGGCCTCAGCCACACCCCAAAACAGTGGCCAAAGATGGTGTAAATGGTGGACAAATGTTCATGCAAACATGCACATCAATGAGCCTAAGACTAAGGCATAAAAAGGAGCATTCTACCACCACTATCACAACCACACATGGCATGAATTAAACAACCAACAACAGAGTTTCAATATACAAAATGAGTCCCCAAAACCCACTGATATGGCAGCCCCAAAGACTTAAACACTTAAGCATGCACAATGCTCATTTCAAGGCACAACAAAACAACTCTTCAAGGCATGAAAGGGATGATAAATGCAATCATACAAGCATGATTTATGGACTGAAACACGGTCTCTAATGATTTCAAATCATGAGAATAAGCTAGGCTAAGCATGCTAGAGACCCACACACTTGAGGCTCACAAGCCAAAATTCAAAGAGGCTACCCTAAACATGGCAAATATGATCAAATCAGTACCCAATAGTCCTTGAGCATGGCAAAATAATGCTAAAACCTTCATGAAGTTAGGCTAGAACATGCAAGAATCATGGCTTAAATGCATGGCACATGTCTAGGCAAAATGGGGGAATGCAAGGCAAGTACAATATGCATGCAAAGGGCCATCAATCTGACCAAAAACAGAGGCATAATATGACCTGACAACACCCAAAAAACTCTAAAATGAAGCCAAGAACTATTACTCATGCATGCTACCCTTATGAGCCAAAACAAGGACAAAAGAGAGACAAAGGGAGAGGGGTGTCCCTCCCCTATGCAAGACCTCGAACCCCCTTCTTCACTACTAAAAATCCACTGGATTTCAGTGGTGAGAAGGCCAATACACCAAAGTAACCAAAGCTTAACAATGGAAGCACAAAAAGGGCCAAACAAGGCCTAAGAGGGGGAGGTCGACCCCCAACACCAAAACAACCTTAATGAAATATCTTAAGCATACAAATACAAGACTTTTTTCAGTTATACACAAAGTCTAAGACAGTAAGCAAGATAGGCTAAAGACTAGTGCAAGATTGAGGAATATAAAGTAAATAATGTTACCCTTGAAGAACACTCCAAGAACAGCAAGCTCAACCCTCTTCTTCTGATCAAAACTGACCCAAAACTTCAAGAACAAGCCCTCAAGGCCTCCCAAGTCAAAGTATGGTGTAATAGTGTGTGTCTTAGTGCAATACTATGAACTAAACACACTTTTAGGCTTTCAAACCCACACAAAATGAAGAGAGAGATGGAGATATAGAGAGAGAAAGTGTATATCAAATATATATATATATATATATATATTTTGCTCTAGTTTTTGCTCAACCAGAACAAAGGAGAGGGTGAGGCTCTTATATAGACAATGCAAAGACTAAGCTTCCAAGATAAGCTATCCTAATGGGGTCAAGGGGGTCAAGGCTTCCAAGAGAAACTAAGCTAAAGGTGCAAGCTTCTTGAGGAAGCTATGACAAAGGGTCAAGCTTCCTCAAGAAGCTTGATCAAAGGGTGCTATCTTCCCTAGGAAGCTTGGACCTAAAAGGGTGCAAAGGTTCAAAACAGCCACACCCGTGCATGGAGGGTAGGGTCTGTGCATCCCAGCTGGCACAGCTGGCTTGCACCATGCCTGAAAGGTGCAAAAAGGTGGTACCGGCCAGCAAAAGAGGCCATCGGCCAAATAGATGGTCGGCCGGCCACACAAAATTCCCACCGGCCAAATGGACTATTTCACCAATGGCCGGTAGCCTCAAAACACGGCCGGTAGCCTCAAAACACGGCCGGTGGCCTCAAGCCATGGCCGGTGGGTTTCAGGGGTAGCTAACAAGCTACTCTCTACCCTCAGGTACAAAAACACACAAGTCCTTGGTGCAAAACCAAGCACAGAACAAGCAAGTCGAGAGATCCTAAGGCAAGGCGCGTAGCCGAGACCTCCGGGAACTCAAACAAACACGAACAGGGATGATCACCGAGTGTTCAAACGGTAACGTCCAAGTCTTGAGGACGGTCAAAAATGGGGTGTCTACAGGTATCCAAGGAAGCGGTGTCTGTTGATACATCCAAGGTTGAGACAGTGCAAGATTGGGCACAGCCTAGGAGTGTTTTTTAGATCCGCAGTTTTCTGGGATTAGCTGGGTATTATCGCCGGTTTGTGAAAGATTTCTCCAGGCTAGCTTCGCCGTTGACTAGATTGACGCGGAAAGGGGTCAAGTTCATATGGAGTGAGACTTGTGAAAAGTCGTTCCAGGAGTTAAAGGTTAGATTGACCACCGCTCCGGTTTTGATTATTCCTGAGAGAGGGTTGGGTTATGCGGTTTATTGTAATGCCTCACGAGAGGGTTTGGGTTGTTGTAGACACCCCATTTTTGACCGTCCTCAAAACTTGGACGTCACCGCTTGAACGCTCGGTGATTATCCATGTTTGTGTTCGTTTGGAGTTCCCGGAGTTCTCGGCTGCGCGCGCCTTGCCTCAGGACCTCCGAACTCGACCGTTTGTGTTTGGTTTTGCACCAAACGCTTGTGTTTTGCCTTGAAAGGGCAGGGAATGCCTTATGAGGCATCCCTACACACCACCGGCTGGGGCTAGAGGCCACCGGCTGGCTGTAGCTTCTATCGGCACTTTATTGTGCCGACCGGCACTATTTTGTGCCGACCGGCACTAAATTTTACCATTTAGTATTCTTTGCCGGCCGAGCACTGTACACTTGCTTTATCAGATATTTTATTGCAGCTGTAAAGTGTTTTGCTCCCCTCCATACACGTGTATGGAGGGATGAGCCCTTGGTTTGCTTAATGGCTAAGCATTCTTTGCCTATAAGAAGAGAGCTCTTCCTCTTGGCTCAAGGTTAAGAGTTTTTGGAGACAAAAACCTGAGTTCATATACATATATCTCTGCCATATATCTATATCTCCATCTCTCTCCTCTTGTGTGTGTGATTTTAGGCCAAAAAGTGTAGTTTTACTTCATTTTTGCTCCTTTACACACACCATTACACCTTAGCTCGAGATTGAGAGACTTGGAAGGTCATTTGTGTTGATTTTGGACTGGTTTTGTGCATTAGAGAGGGGCTGGACCTTTTGTTCTTCAAAGGATCCTCAAGGGTAAGAACATCACTTTATATTCCCCATTCTTGCGACCTCTTTCTACCCTCTTTACTTTGTGTTTTTGAGTTTGTGTTTAAGATAAAAAAAAGTCTTGTTTTTACTTGTTCTTGAACCTTCATTAAGGTCATTTCATGGTTTGAGTTAAGCCTCATCACTTTAGGCCTTGTTTGGCCATCTTTGGTGCCTTTTTTTTTGGGCCTTCTTGGTTTGGTGTTCTTTGGCCTTCTCACCCCTGAAAACCAGTGGGTTTTCAGTGGTGAGGATGATATTTTCGAGCCTTAAATAGGGGAGGGACACCCCTCTCCCCTTGGCCCTTTGTTGGCCTTTGTTCTTGGCTCATAGCATAGCATGAATGAATGTTTGTATTTGCCTTCATTTCAGAACTTTTTAGGGTGTTTTAAGTCATGAATAACCTCTGTTTTTGGTTGATTCCGTGGCCTCTTGCATGCCTCTCATGTTTGCTTTAAAATGCTCTTTTATGCTCAAAGGTATGCCATGTTTTTGAGGCCTTGATTCTTACATGTTTTAGCGTGATTCCATGAAGATACTAGCATCTCTTCGCCATGTGAGAGGGTTGTGAGCCACTGTTTTGGCCATGTTTGGTATGTTTAGCATGGTTGTCTTGTACTTTAGGCTTGTAAGCCTTGTATGTTTCGGCTCCTAGCATGCTTAACTTGTCTTGATCCCATGATTTGGCATCATCTAGGGTCATTTTTCAGTCCATAAATCATGCTCGTATACATGCATGTGTAGCCTATTTCATGTCATAAGGGTGTGCTCTTGTATGTCTAGGATTGAACATTGTGCATGCTTCCATGTTTGGTGCTTTTTTGGGGCTGCCATGAGGGGATTTGAGTGCCATTTTGCATGATAAAAACCTGTTTTGGTTGCCTAACATGTGCCATGTTTAGTCTTGTTAAGTGGTGGTTCAATGTCCCACTTTGTGCCTTAGCCTTGTGCCTTATGGCTTGCATGCTTGTGTGGCATCTTGCTCTTGTTTTGAGGCATGTTTTGCAACTGTTTTAGGGGAGTTTGAGGGCTGCCCTCTATGGCTTAAGTCCATTATTGCATGCTTGTATCTCGGTTGTTGCATGTTTGACCAATGAGGCCTTGAGTGTATGCTAATTCCATGCTTAATTGGTCCATGTTGCATAACATTTGTACCTTGCATACTTTAGCTCTTTGCATGCTTAACATGATAAGTTGCATTGCATTTGAGCCATGTTGCATTCATGCATTCCATGGCTTGGCTTGGGGATTGTCAAGCCAAGCATAGGATTGAGAAGAGTTCACACTCCAAGTGGTGCAACTCACCTCAATTCTTGGTCACCAAGGCCTTGGACCAACACATGATAAGGCTTTGGATTTCATTTGTTTGTGTTGCATGCATTTACATCAAAATGCAACCTTAGTTCTTAGGGCTATCATCCATCAAAATGCACCATTGGTGGCCCAAGAACCAAGAGTCTTACCTCCTTGAGTCTCAAAGCATGATAGGAGGTCATGACCATGCTTACATGTCCCCCAAAACCCATGCCATGCATTGCTGTCTTGCTGCTGCTGTCAATCTGTCTGCTGCAGGGACTTTCTGCCGGCCGGCAGTTTATTCTACCGATCGGCACTGTTTTTATGCCGATAAACTACAAATGCAGCCGGTGGTCAATCTCAGCAGCCGATGAGCTCTTCCCCCAGCCGGTGGGGCATTTCAGATCATTTGGGAGGTTTCCTGAAATTTTGGGAATTTTTGGAGAGGCAAGGCAGCAAAAACAGAAGCAGCAATGCCATGACACGGATTTTTCGGGCAAAACGGATCGAGCATGCATCATTCGTGCGCCCCGAGGCAGGGCCGAGGCCTCATTACATTTATCTATTTATTGGCTTTAATTTTAATAAATTCGTAATGATTTATTTATTCATTTATTCGTTGGACTGTATTATTATTTTGGTCCCTCCAAGCGAGGGCAAAAATGTAATAAGTGTGCGTGAGTGGGTGTATGTCTTCCAACCCCCATTTCTTTCTGACCCTTTTATTTACCTGCTTATGGTAGATCAGGGCACGTCTATTTTAGCATACCTTATGCAATGCATGCGTGCATCCATGCATTTGTTTACACGCATCGGGCTCGGCACATCATACAAACTGCATTGCATTTCAATTCCAAATTGAATACGTGTTATTTGTAGCATTCCACATGCCATGTCTAGGATAGCCGAGCCTGCCTAGACTACATCTTTGCATGTGTTGCACTAGACATTTCAGTATGCTTAGGTCCATGCATGGATTTCTAATAAGCTTCTGTTTTGGCTCGGAGTACTAGGTGAGCTTTTATGCTTTAGCATATCGCATGTGTGTGAATGTTGCCATAATAGCATGATTTACCATGAGGCTAGCTGCTTATGTGATATAACTGCTTGAATGCCTGTGGATGGAGGTTGAATTACCTAAATTGGGACAATGCATTAAAAACTGTGAGTTTTAAGCCCACTAGTAAATGGCAAAATCATCTTTTCTAAAGCCCACTTGAGGGTGGCAAAACCCGCATTTTAGCCTACTTGCGAGTAGCAAACCGTTTTTAAAAAAAACAAACATGTAGTGTTTTGTTCCAACTTAGGCGATTTGGTCTATACTTGTTTGCTGTGCGCACAACATAGTAATTCTAGGCTAATAACCGAATTAAGAACGCATAAAGTTTTCAAAATTGGAAATCACGGTTAGTAGAGGGTCTTGAATGGCGAAAAGGGGTGCTCATAGTGACCTTCCCGATCGTACCCAAGCTCCCGAGCCAAGACCACTTTCGTGATGATCGGACATGTGGCCTTGACCGAGTCGAGGTTTCTAAATTTCCCATTTCAAAATATTTAGGTGGCGACTCATGTCCGCAAAGCAGTCCATGTTTGGCATTACTTTTCAAAATCTGTTTTTCTTCAAAACGATTTGCCGGATTTGGACTCTTTGGTTCAGATTTAGAACCGACACAAATCGAGTCCGAACTGTAGTAAACCCAATACGAACGGAACGGGACCTAACCTTCCCGAGGCGTTTGGGGACGTCTACAGTTGTGTATTGATGCAAGAGGGGAAAGTGATAGCTTATGGCTCACATCAGTTGAAAATTTACGAGAGGAATTACCCTACACATGACCTAGAGTTAGCGGCAGTGATCTTTGCCTTGAAGATTTGGAGGCATTATCTGTACGGTGAGAGATTCGAGGTGTTCTCGGATCATAAGAGTCTGAAGTATCTATTTACGCAGAAAGACTTGAATCTGAGGCAGAGAAGATGGATGGAGTTCATTGAGGACTACGATTTTGAGTTGCACTATCACCCGGGAAAGGCCAATGTTATGGCCGATGCCCTTAGTAGGAAATCCATTAGTGATGTAGCTTGTATAGCCATCCGGGAATGGGAGATGTTGGGTGCACTTGGCGAGTTTGATTTGCTTCTGGGCGAATCCGTAGAGGCTGTGGCCTTGTTTTCTGTTGTTGCACAGCCTACACTTGTGACTCGAGTGTTAGAGGCACAGAGAGGTGACCTTGAGGTAGAATCCCTTCGAGAGAAGATCTCCAGTGGGAAGATTGAGAAAGGTTTGGCGGTGTATCCCGACCTGAGTGTGAGATACCGAGACCGTTTGTTTGTGCCGGAGTCTTGCCGAAAGGAAGTACTCCGAGAGTTTCACCATTCACGCCTTGCCGTGCATCCGGGAGGCACTAAGATGTATCGAGATTTGGGTCACCAGTTTTGGTGGTGAGGTATGAAGAGAGATGTGACGGTTTTCGTATCGAAGTGCCTTACTTGTCAGCAAGTGAAGGCCGAGCATCAGAGGCCAGCGGGTTTGTTGCAACCCTTGCCTATTGCCGAATGGAAGTGGGAGCATGTCACTATGGACTTCGTTGTAGGTCTTCCGACGACTTAGCGGGGTAGTGATGCTATTTGGGTGGTTGTAGACCGGTTGACTAAGTTGGCGCACTTTATTCTTATGCGTGTGAGAGATTCGGTAGACCATCTCGCCGACTTGTATATTCGGGACATAGTGAGGTTGCACGGGGTCCCAGTGATGATCGTCTCAGATAGAGACCCTCGTTTTACTGCTTGTAACAAGCCCGCGGGGGACCTCGCTACGGTTCGGACTCCCTTTTTGTTGTTGCGGTTCTTAATCTTGAACCAAAGAGTCCAACTCTGGCAAATTGTTTGAGAAAACAGATTTTTGAAAAGAAGTTCCAAACATGGATTGCTTTGCCAGATACAGAGTCGCCACCTAAATATTTTTTTTTAAATGGGAAATTTAGGAAAGCCTGACTCGGTGCCGAAGGCCACATGTCCTTCATCACCAAAGTTGTCTTGGCTCGGGAGCTTGGGTACGATTGGGGAAGGTCAGCTATGAGCACCCCCTTTCGCCCGGTTCGAAGACCGGCCTCTATTAACCGTGATATCCGATTTTGAAAACCTTACATGCTCTTATCCCAATTATTAGCCTAGAATTACTATGTTATGCGCGCAGCAAACAAGTATAGACTAGACTGCCTAATTTGGAAATAAACATTGCATATCCGTTCGTTTTGAAAACAGTTTGAAATTGCTACTCGCAAGTAGGCTAAGATACGGATTTCAATGAGTTATTCTAACTCAAGCAATCCAACCTCCACCCACAGGCATTCAAACAGTTTATCTCACATAAGCACTTAGCCGCATGGTAAGCATACAGTCATGGCAACATTCACACGCATGTGACATGCTAAAGCATAAATACTTACATCATACTCCGTGCCAAAACAAGAAACTAGTTAGCAAAAATGCATGACCTAGTTCATATTAAATGGCTAATGCAACACAGGCGAAGATGCAATTTAGAGTAGGCTCGGCTAACCCTAAAGATGGCATGCGAAATGCACTTTATTCGATGCACGTATTCAATTTGGAAATTGAAAATACAATGCAGTTTGTATGATGTACCGAGCCCGATGCATGTCAACAAATGCATGGATGCACACATGCATTGCATAAGGTATGCTAATTTAAACGTGCCCTAATACTAACCATTAAAAACAGGTAAGTAAAAGGGAAGAAAGAAATGGGGGTTGGAAGACATACACACACCCATCCACACTTATTACAGATATGCCCTCGCTCGGAGGGACCCAAAAGAATAATACAGATAATTAACTACGCAAGCTAATTAAAAATTACAAATTGCCTAATTAGTTGACAAACTAACTAAACTAAGAAAAACAGTAAACCGCCTCGGGAGGAGAGCCAAATGCAGCACGTGCTCGGGTCTTGTTCGGAATTGCACCGCCATGCCTAGATTGCCTCTGTTTTCCCTGCTCTGCCTTTCTGAAAACTGCCAAAGTCTCAGAACTACTTCCCAAGGCACTGGGGGATACCACCGGCTGAGGGGAAACACCACCGGCTGAAGTATGTGGCCACCGGCACAAAATGAACTCATCGGCCATCAATAGACTGCCGATCGGCACTAAATACTGCCGGCCGGCACTTAATGTCTGCAGAACCTGCAACTCACAGCAGCAGAGGGCAAAAACTTGCATGGCAATGTAATTCCAACAATGTGTGCACCAATCATGCCCCTTATCATATTTGTGACTCAAAGGGGCATGTGCCTTGATTCTCGGGCCACCAATCACGCATTTCCATGCACGATGGCCCAAAGAACCAAATGTGCAACTTCTATTTCAAATGCATGCAAACCAAACAAACACACAAGGGAGCTAAGCCTCTATCATGGCTTGGTCAAGAGGTAGAGCATGCATGTTTATGTGATGCAATCCTAGACATGTCAACTAGGCATGTAACACGGCAATTCAAGCGAGGATGCTAGTATGCAAACACATATGCAAGGCAATCATACAAACCTAACAATGGGGTGAACTTAAACATGACTTAGGCAATTCCAAATTAGCCCAAAATCAGTAGCCAAATTGCCCAAAAATGAAAGCTAATCACACATGCACACATGCACATGTTATGGTTCAAACTTCAAGTACTAACCAAGCAACATTCAAGCATACTTGAAAAGAGATATCATGGGCAATTAGCATGCAACACAAGCCCTAAAAATCATGTTAGAGTATGGTGCTAAACCAACCCAAATGAAACAACATTAGCATGCAAGTATGGCCCAAGTGCTCAAGGCTAGTCAAAGGGCATTGAACTACACTTGACAAGACTAAACATGGCAAGACTTAAGCAACTAAAAACAGATTTCTAGCATACAAAATCAAGCCCAAAGGACCACTTAGATGGTATCTATATGGTTTAAATTAAAGGGCATGCACACATGCTCTCCCAAGGAACATACAACGTGAGCTTTTGAAACATCAAAGAGGCATGCAATACAAACATATGAGCATGTTTAAGGGACTGAAATAACATGGCAAATGGTCTCAAACCATTGAAAATAATGCAAGCAAGGCATGCTATGCTTTCATGCTCTTAGGGCCAACAAGCCAAATGCAAAGAGGCTATGTGATGCAAGCTAAGATCGACCAAAGTAACCATGGACAGACCTTATTCATGGAAAAATAAGCATACAAGCTTCATGAATCTAAGCCTAAAACATGTTAGAATAGAGGCACACAACCTAATGCATGTTAAAGGACTAAAGAGGCATTACAAAGCATCTATGCAAAACATGCAAGGAGTACTAAAACCAACATGATACAAAGTTATAATATGGCAATATGAGCACAACATACAGCCATGGCATAACCAACAAACAACCAAACATGGGGCTCCCTCAAGAGGCAAAATAGGTCCTTTTCAAGGACAACAAGGAGAGGGGGTGACCCTCTCCTTCTTGGGACTTCAAGGCATCATCTTCACCACTGAAATCCCTCAAGATTTCAGTGGTGAAAAACTTCCAAAATCCCGGAGCTCTCACAAAATAGCACAAAATGAGACCTTTTCAAGGCCTAAGGGTGGTCAAACCTCCCCAAAGCACAAAACACTCTTAACCAACAATAAAGAGGACTAAAAAATAGAAATTTTTTGTATTAAGTGCTAAGCACAAAAATAGTTCTAAACTATGCAAAAATAGAGTGCAAAAATGGGGTAAAAAGGGGTAGTTTCTCACCCTTGAAGACCACCTTCACAAAGGTTGATGTTGTTGCTTCCTTAAGCTCAAATCCAACCAAAAACTTCAAGAACCAGCCCTTAGAACCTCAGTAACCAAAGGAAGGTGAAACACTAGGTGCTTGTGTGCAATAATATGGATTAAAGCACCTAGTGTAGAAACAAGAGGAAAAGAGAGCAGGATAGATACACAAGTTCTAACCTAGAACCAGAGCTTCTTCTCTGTCTTTTCTCTCTAAAAATGTCTAATTTTTCTAACCCTTGAGCCAAGAGAAGAGAGCCTTCTCTTGTAGGCAACAAAGCTTACAAGCTAAGCAAACCAAAGGCTCATCCCTCCATACCGTGTATGGAGGAAACAAATGCTATCTGTTGCTTCAAAATATCTCAAAAGCATATTTGAGCAGTGGTCGGGGGCAAAGTGTCATTTGCCAAAATTGTTGTCGGCCGGCACAAAAGTGCCGATCAACAATATAGTGCCGATGGCAAAACCAACCAGCCGGTGGCCTCTAGCCACTGCCGGTGGTATGTGGGAATGCCTCACAAGGCATTCCCTGCCCCTCCAAGGCAAAGCACAAGTGTTTGTGTAGACACCCCATTTTTGACCGTCCTCAAGACCTGGACGTCACCGCTTGAACACTCGGTGATTATCCATGTTTGTGTTTGTTTGGAGTTCCCGGAGTTCTCGCCACGCTTGCCTCGGGATCTCCGAACTCATTGTTTTTGTGTCCGGTTTTACACCAAACACTTGTGCTTTTGCCTTGAGGGGCAAGGAATGCCTTTGAGGCATCCCCACACCACCGCGGTGGCTAGAGGCCACCGGCTGGTTGATGTTGCCATCGGCACTATAATGTGCCGGTCGGCACTCTTTGTGCCACCGGCACTAAATTTTGTCAAAATGACATTCTTTGCGATCGTGCAGCTTGCTTTTTCGGATATTTTCAGCAAATTGTCTTGCAGATTGTTTCCCATACACGTGTATGGAGGGATGAGCTTTTGTTTGGCTTAGCTTGTAAGCTTTGTTGCCTATAAGGGAAGCATCTCTTCTCTTGGCTCAAGGGTTGAAAGAGTTAGACATTTTTTGAGAGAAAAGATAGAGAAGAAGCTCTGGTTTTAGGTTAGAAGTTTTGTATCTATCCTATCTCTCTTCTTCCCTCTTATTTGTACACTAGGTGTTTGTGACTTACTATTGCTCATCAACACCTAGTGTTTCACCTTCCTTGGAAACTAAGGTTCCAAGAGATTGTCTTGGAGGTTTTTGGCTGGTTTGGAGCTCAAGGAAGCAACAAAGTCAACATTTGTGAAGAAGGTCAACAAGGGTGAGAAACTTGCTTTATTTACCCCATTCTTGCACTCCTTTTTTACCTATCTTTGAACTGTTTTTGTGCTTGGTGTTCAATACAAAAAATTTCTATTTTTTAGTACTCTTGATAGTTTATTAAGAGTGTTTTTTGGTTTGGGGAGGTTTGACCACCCTTAGGCCTTGAAAAGGGCTCATTTTGGTGCTATTTTGTAGAGATCCGGGATTTTGGTGTTTGGGTCTCTTCACCACTGAAATCTTGAGGGATTTCAGTGGTGAAGATGATGCCTTGAAGCCCTAAGAAGGAGGGGGTCACCCCCTCTCCTTGATGTCCTTGAAAAGGGCAAGTTTTGCCTTTTGAGGGAGCATTGTGCTTGAGTGTGTGTTGAGCATGTATGGACTGTTATTCATGCTTAGGATATCATGATTTAACATTGCTATGTGTTGGTTTTGGTCCCTTATGCATGCTTAGCATAGTTGCCATGTAATGCCTTGTATTGCTTTAACATACCTTAGGTTGTTAGCCCTAGTTTGAGCATGCTTTAGGCTTAGACTTATGAATGTTTTGTGCTTATTTTGACATGTTTTAGCTCTGTCCATAGTCATTTGGGTTGATCTTGGCATGCATTATATAGCCCCTTTGCATTTTAGGCTTGCTAGCCTTTGAGTATGCATATGTAGTATGTGTTGCTTACCTCATTTCGGTGGTTTGGAACCACCTAGCATGTAATTTCAGACCCTTTGGCATGCTCATACACTTGCCTAAGTCGTCTCTTTATTGCTTTGAAAGCATATGTTGTATGCCTCTTGTTTCGACCATTATGCATGCCTTTGAATTTGAGACCCTTAGATGCCATCTAAGTGGTCCTTTGGACTTAATTTTATGTGTTAAAACTCTGTTTTGGTTGCCTATTGCATGTCATGTATGGTTTTGTTAAGTGTAGTCCATTACCTCCTTGATGAGCCTTGAACACTTGGCCCCATTTTGCATGCATTCGCTTGTCTTGTTTAACATTATTCGACATCATTCTATAGCATGATTTTAAAGCTTATGATGCATGCTTAGTGTCCATGATATCTCCTTCAAGTGTGCTTGAGGGTTGCTTACTTGGTGCCTAAGTGCTAAGTCTTAACATATGCATGTGTGTATGCATGTTGGCTTTCATTTTTGGGCATTGTTGGCCACTGATTTTAGGCCTATTTGGGGTTGCCTAGATCATGTTTAAGACCATCATTTGCTTGGCTTGCATTGCCTCATGTTTGCATGCATGCTTACATAAGTGTCTTGCCATGATCATGTTGCATATTAGCTAACATGCTTAGGTTGCATTGCACCTTGCATACACGCCTTGTTCCTTGATTTGGTGATAGGAATTGGGCCTTGTTTGGTTTGTTTGGTTTGCATGCATTTGAGATTGAAAGTGCACATTTGGTTCCTCGGGCCATCATCCATGGAAATGCGTGATTGGTGGCCCAAGAATCGAGGCACATGCCCCTTTGAGTCACAAATATGATAAGGGGCATGATTGGTGCACACATTGTTTGAATTGAGATGCCATGCAAGTTTTTGCCCTCTGCTGCTGTGGGTTGCAGGTTTTGCAGGCATTTTGTGCCGACCGGCAGTGTTTAGTGCCGACCGGCAGTCAACTTATGGCCGGTGGATATATTTTGTGCCGATGGATACATCCTAGTGCCGATGGTAATTTCCTCCAGCCGGTGGGATTCTCCAGTGTCCAAAGAGGCATCCCTAAGACTTTGGCAGTTTCCAGAGGAGCAAAACAGAGAAAACAGAGGCAAGCTACGCATGGCGGTAATTAAAGCGGAATCCGTAAGCGTGCATTGAGCCCTCGCCCCGAGGCGATTTACTGTTTTTCTCAGATTAATTATTTTGTTAATTTAATTAATCTGTAATATTTAATTAGCTTGCGTGGTTAATTATTTGTATTATTCTTTCGGTCCCTCCGAACGAGGGCATGATTGTAATAAGTGTGGGTGAGTGGTGTGTATGTCGTCCAACCTCCATTTCTTTCTCCCTCTTATTTACCCGCTTTTGATGGTAGATTAGGGCACGTTTATTTTAGCATACCTTATGCCATGCATGCATGCATCCATGCATTTGTTGACATGCATCGGGCTCGGTACATCATACAAACTGCATTGTATTCTAAATTCCAACTTGAATACGTGCATCAAATGATCGCATTTCACGTGACATTTTAGGGTTAGCCGAGCCTACTCTAAATTGCATCTTCGCCTGTGTTGCATTAGCCACTTAACATGAATTAGGTCATGCATGTCTGCTAACTAGTTTCTTGTTTTGGCACGGAGTACGATGTAAGTATTTTACGCTTTAGCATACCACATGCGTGTGAATGTTGCCACGACAATATGCTTACCATGCAGCTAAGTGCTTATGTGAGATAAACTGTTTGAATGCCTGTGGGTGGAGGTTGGATTACTTGAGTTGGAAAAACTCGTTGAAATCTGTGTTTTAGCCTACTTGCAAGTAGCAAATTCCAAAGCGTTTTCAAAACCAACGGATATGCAATGTTTATTTCCAAATTAGGCAATCTAGTCTATACTTGTTTGCTGTGCGCATAACATAGTAATTCTAGGCTAATAATTGGAACAAGAGCATGTAATGTTTTCAAAATCGGATATCACGGTTAGTAGAGGCCGGTCTTCGGACCGGGCGAAAGGGGGTGCTCATAGCTGACCTTCCCCAATCGTACCCAAGCTCCCAAGCCAAGACCACTTTGGTGATGACGGACACGTGGCCTTCGGCACCGAGTCAGGGTTTCCTAAATTTCCCATTTTAAAATATTTAGGTGGCGACTCTGTAATCTAGCAAAGCAGTCCATGTTTGGCACTACTTTTTCAAAATCTATTTTTCTTCAAAACGATTTGCCGGATTTGGACTCTTTGGTTCAGATTTAGAACCGACACAAATCGAGTCCGAACTGTAGTAAACCCGATACGAACGGAACGGGAGTTCACCCTCTTGGGGCGTTCGGGGACGTCTACAGTTTGGTGCAAAACCAGACACAAAACGGTCAAGTTCGGAGGTCCTGAGGCAAGGCGCGTAGCCGAGAACTCCGGGAACTCCAAATGAACACGAACATGGATAATCACCGAGTGTTCAAGCGGTGACGTCCAGGTCTTGAGGACGGTCAAAAATGGGGTGTCTACACTGCTATATTGTGGCAGAGTTTGCAGAGTGCCTTGGGCACTAAGTTGATCTTTAGTACGGCTTATCACCCTCAAACTGATGAGCAGTCCGAGAGTACTATTCAGATCCTTGAGGATATGCTTCGAGGTTGTGTCCTTGACTTTAGTGGGACGTGGGAGAGGCACTTGCCCTTGGTGGAGTTTGCCTACAATAACAGTTTTCAGTCGAGTATTGGTATGGCACCATTTGAGGCCTTATATGGCCGACCGTGTAGGTCACCAGTTTGTTGGGCCGAGGTGGGTGATGCACCTTTGTTGGGTCCAGAGTTGGTTAGGGAGAAGACAGAGAAAGTTGAGCTTATCCGTAGGAGGCTTGTTACAGCCCAGAGTCGCCAAAAGAGTTATGCCGACTGTAGGAGGAGGCCTTTGGCGTTTGAGGTAGGTGATCATGTTTTCTTGAAAATATCACCTATGCGAGGTTTGATGAGATTTGGGAAGAGCGGGAAGTTATCCCCTCGGTTTATCGGTCCCTTTGAGATCCTTGAGAGGATTAGGGAAGTTACTTATCATTTGGCTTTGCCACCGCAGTTGTCCGGGGTGCATGACGTGTTTCATGTTAGTATGCTTCGGAAGTACGAGCCAGATCCATCGCACGTGTTAGATTGGACCGACTTGGAGGTAGATGAGGATGCCTCATATGAGGAGAGACTGGTTCAGGTCTTGGATAGGCGGGATCAAGTCTTGCGAGGCAAGACTATTCCTTTGGTAAAAGTTTTGTGGAAACATCACGGAGTGGAGGAAGCCACTTGGGAACATGAGTTGGAGGTCCACGAGAAATATCCGGACTTGTTTGTTGATGTGTAATCATGCATTGGAAATTTTGTAATATTAATGAACTTTAAGAGCATTAAATATGTCTTAAGTTGTAAAACATTGTGAATGTTTTGGTTTATGGAAGTATTGTAGAACTTGCCTTGAAATGGAAGTTTATTATAACATTGTATATGTTGAACGTATTGTAGAAATGGAGATATATCTTGAATGTTGAATATGATATAGAACTATGAAACATGTATGTAGAAATTGTTGAATTTCGAGGAAAGCATGTTGTTAATACATATTGAGATATGTGGTAAATTGCCTCTTGAATGGAGATGGTGTAGACACCCTATTTTTGACCGTCCTCAAGACTTGGACGTCACCATTTGAACACTTGGTGATTATCCATGTTCGTGTTCGTTTGGAGTTCCCAGAGTTCTCGGCTACGCGCCTTGCCTCAGGACCTCCGAACTTGACCGTTTTGTGTCTGGTTTTGCACCAAACACTTGTGCTTTGCCTTGGAGGGGCAGGGAATGCCTTGTGAGGCATCCCCACACACCATCGGCAGTGGCTAGAGGCCACCGGCTGGTTGGTGTTTCCATCGGCACTATATTGTGCCGGTCGGCACTCTTTTGTGTCGGTCGGCAGTCAATTTTGTCAAAATGACAATTTTGCCCTGCCGACTACTGTGCAGTTGCTTTCTGAGATATTTTGAAGCAGCTGTATAGCACTTGTTTCCCCTCCATACACGTGTATAGAGGGATGAGCCTTTGTTTGGCTTAGCTTGTAAGCTTTGTTGCCTATAAGAGAAGGATCTCTTCTCTTGGCTCAAGGGTTAGAAGAGTTAGACATTTTAGAGAGAAAAGACCTCAGAGAAGCTCTGGTTTTAGGGTTTGAGTTCTATATCTATCCTATCTCTCTTTTTCTCTCTTGTTTGTACACTAGGTGCTTTAGTCCACATTATTGCACACAAGCACCTAGTGTTTCACCTTCCCTTGGCTACTGAGGTCCCAAGAGGTTGTTCTTGCTGTTCTTGACTGGTTTGGAGCTCAAGGAAGCAACAACATCAACATTTGTGAAGAGTTCTACAAGGGTAACAAAACTAGCCTTTTATTCCCCATCTTTGCATCTTATTTTTACCTGTCTTAAAGCTGTTTTTAAGCTTAGTGTTTAATACAAAAAAGTTCTATTTTTAGGCCCTCTTGATAGTTTATTAAGAGTGTTTTGTGCTTTGGGGAGGTTTGACCACCCTTAGGCCTTGAAAGGCCCTTGTTTTAGGCCATTTTGTTGAGCTCCGGGATTTTGGTGTTCGGGTCTCTTCACCACTGAAATCTTGAGGGATTTCAGTGGTGTAGATGATGCCTTGAAGTCCCAAGAAGGAGAGGGCCACCCCCTCTCCTTGTTGTCCTTGAAAAGGACAAGTTTTGGCCTCTTGAGGAAGCCTTTGTTGGTGTGTGTGTTGAGCATGTCTAGGTTGCATTTTGTGTTTATTATGCCATGATATAACATTGCTAAGAGTTGGTTTTGGTCCCTTATGCATACTTAGCATAGTTGCCATGTAATGCCTTGTAATGCCTTTAACATGTCTTAGGTTGTTAGCCTTTATTTGAGCATGATTTAGGCTTAGACTTATGAATGTTTCGTGCTTATTTTGCCATGCTTTAGGTCTGGCCATGGTTGTTTGGATTGATTTTGGCATGTTTAGTATAGCTCCTTTGCATTTGTGGCTTGCCGGGCTTGTACGCCTCAAGTATGTGAATGTGTAGCTTGTGTTTCTTGCATCATTTCGGTGGTTTGGAACCACCTAACATGTGATTTCAGTCCCTTTGGCATGCTCATATGCTTGCCTAAGTCGCCTCTTTATTGCTTTGAAAGCGCATGTTGTATGCCTCATGTTTTGGCCTTTGTATGTGCCTTTATGCTTGGACCATTTAGATGCCTTCTAGATGTTCCTTGGGTGTTGTTTAGGTCTGCCTTTGACCTATTTTGAGTCCCCTTGGCCTTGTGAGGCTTGGTGGGTTTGACCTTGGTTTAAGCCCCTTGGCTTGCCTTAAGTGCTTGGACCTTAATTGCATGTTTAGCTTGCTTTGTTACTTGGTTTGGCACCATGTTTAGCATGATTTCAGAGCTTATAGATGCACGTTAATATTTTCATGTTAGCCTCTTTTAAGTGTTCTTAAGAGTTGCTTGTTTATGCCTAAGTGTTGGATTATGTATGCTTGCATGTGTGCATGTGTGGCATATATCTTAGCCTTCACTTCTATGGCATTTGGCCATTGATTTTAGGCTTATTTAGAGTTGCCTAACCTATGTTCAAGTCCATCCTCTTGTTGCTCGCATATGCTCCTTGAGTGTTGTAATGTATTGGTAAGTAAATGCATGTTAGGACTAACATGATTGAATGAAGTCACATGCTTGTTTGCATGCTTGGACACCCACATTACACCTCACATACTTGATGGTTGACATTGGTGTTTCATGCCTTGTATGTTTGTTAGCTCGTATGCTCCTTCGCATTGGCATGATTGCATACTAGTTGACATGTCTAGGATTGCATCACATAAACATGCATGCTCCACCTCTTGACCAAGTCATGATAGAGGCTTAGTGCCCTTGTGTGTTTGTTTGGTTTGCATGCATTTGAAATAGAAGTTGCACATTTGGTTCTTTGGGCCATCATGCATGGAAATGCGTGGTTGGTGGCCCGAGAATCGAGGCACATGCCCCCTTTGAGTCACAAATATGATAAGGGGCATGATTGGTGCATACATTGTTGGAATTACATTGCCATGCAAGTTTTTGCCCTCTACTACTGTGAGTTGCAGGTTTTGCAGACATTCAGTGCCGGCCGGCAGTATTTAGTGCCGACCGGCAGTCAATTTATGGCCGATGGATGAATCTTGTGCCGGTGACCTCATGCTGATGCCGGTGGAAGTCCTACTCAGCCGACGATGTCCCTCAGTGTCCTGGGAGGCACTCCTGAGACTTTGGTAGTCTTCTGAGATGCAAAGCAGTAAAAACAGAGGCAAGCTAGGCATGGCAGTGCAATTCCGAGCGGAATCCGAGCGCGCGTGCATTGAGCCCTCGCCCCGAGGCGGTTTACTATTTTTCCTTAGATTAATTAATTTGTTAATTTAATTAATTTGTAATATTTAATTAGCTTGCGTAGTTAATTATTTGTATTATTCTTTTGGTCCCTCCGGGCGAGGGCATATCTGTAATAAGTGTGGGTGAGTGGTGTGTATGTCTTCCAACCCCCACTTCTTTCTCCCTTTTACTTACCTGCTTTTAATGGTTAGTATTAGGGCACGTTTATTTTAGCATACCTTATGCTATGCATGCGTGCATCCATGCATTTGTTGACATGCATCGGGCTCGGTACATCATACAAACTGCATTGTATTTTCAATTCCAAATTGAATACGTGCATTGAATAAAGCGCATTTCACATGCCATCTTTAGGGTTAGCCGAGCCTACTCTAAATTGCATCTTCGCCTGTGTTGCATTAGCCATTTAACATGAACTAGGTCATGCATGTTTACTAACTAGTTTTTGTTTTGGCTTGGAGTACTAGGTAAGCTTTTATGCTTTAGCATATCGCATGCGTGTGAGTGTTGCCATAATAGCATGATTACCATGAGGCTAGCTGCTTATGTGATATAACTGCTTGAATGCCTGTGGGTGGAGGTTGGATTACTTGAGTTGGAAAAAATCGTTGAAATCCGTGTTTTAGCCTACTTGCGAGTAGCAAATTCCAAAGCGTTTTCAAAACCAACGGATATGCAATACTTGTTTCCAAATTAGGCGATCTAGTCTATACTTGTTTGCTGTGCGCATAACATAGTAATTCTAGGCTAATAACTGGAATAAGAACGCATAAAGTTTTCAAAACCGGATATCATGGTTAGTAGAGGCCGGTCTTCGGACCGGGCGAAAGGGGGTGCTCATAGCTGACCTTCCCCGATCGTACCCAAGCTCCCGAGCCAAGACAACTTTGGTGATGACGGACACGTGGCCTTTGGCACCGAGTCAGGGTTTCCTAAATTTCCCATTTTAAAATATTTAGGTGGCGACTCTGTATCTGGCAAAGCAGTCCATGTTTGGCACTTCTTTTCAAAATCTGTTTTTCTCAAAACGATTTGCCAGAGTTGGACTCTTTGGTTCAGATTAAGAACTGTGACAAATCGAGTCCGAATCAGAGTAGACCCATAGCAAAACGAGCGACAGAGTTAACCCTCGAGGCGTTGGGGCGTCTCTGAGATGGAATGACCGAAAATGGGTCGAGTTGTTAAATTTTGCATTGTAATAATGGTGGGAATTGAGAAAATCTTGTTTTGAAAAACTTGTATTTAATTTCGGGGATGAAATTCTTTAAGGGGGAAAGGTTATAGCGATCCCGGTTTTCCCTTTCTGTATATGTTGTATTCCAGACTTCGGTTCCGTGGAGTTGGTAGTTGTATCTATCTTATCATCGTCCTTTGATTCCATTTGTTTGAGTTTTAGGATGTGTTGGGCATGATTCGAGCAGGTGGGTTGAGCCTTGGTCTAGAATCTTGTTGCCAGGTTTTTGGTCGTTCCGCTCGAGCGAATCATCTAGCACTCGAGCGGAGATTGCACACTCCCAGTATTTTGTGCTCTGCAAAACTTCTACAGGTGCGTTTTACACGCTCGAGCAGACTTCTTTGCGCTCGAGTGGGTTGCGCTCGAACGGGCTTGTTGGAGCTCGAGCGGACAGTACATTTTTGGTAAAAGTTCTGGGAGGGGAAAATTTGCGCTCGAGTGGACTGGTTTTTCACGCTCGAGCGGATGTGCTTTACCTTTGTGTCTTGACGCTCAAGCAGGCCTTCTTGCGCTCGAGCGGACCATGTTTTTTGTTCTTGACGCTCGAGCGTCCTATTCTCCGCTCGAGTAGAAATGTCATATATCATAAAGCAGTTAGGCATTTTTGAATCACTTTTTACATTCACTCTCTCTCTCTTACTTTCCCAAAATCGATTTTGAGAGCCTCTCTCTCTAGAAACTCCCTTCTTTCTAGGGTTTGATCTAGTTAGAGTGCTTCCCTTGCCTTCGGCCTTTGTAAAAGTTGTGTTGATCGTCAAGGGCTTCGTTTTGATCCGAAAAGTTTGGAGTTTGGAGCACTTTGGTTTTGGTCTCTTCTCTCCTTTGTAGTTCCGAATTTGAGGTAGGGATTCCTACTCACTCTTATGGGTTTTGACCTAGATTTTGAGCTTTTGTATAAATGGTTTTGGGTTTTGAAAGCTAGGGTTTCAAATGTGTAATTTTGAAAAGAGGATTTTGTGATTTTGGCTCATAATATATATTTTGGGTTTCAAATTGATGATTTAGTTGTTGGTTGTTGATATTTGAACCTTCGGGTTAATATTGAGAAATGGGAGAGAAAGCCCTAAATTGTGTATAAATTAATTGGTATAATTAATTTTGAGAAAATTGAATATGATGATAGTGGTTCATTATGAGATGGAATAGTGGAGTCGGATTAATAAATCATTCACTTTTGAAATGTGGGTAATTTATCTGTTGGTGCTTTTATTATCTGTTTAGAAATAATTATTTTGGGCTACCAGTGGAGGGTAGCTTTGATTGTTGTAGACAATGCATGATAATTAGGCAAACTAAAACTAATCAATTGGATGTGTCATCAAATATGATGGTTAAAAGAATACATTAATTGTATGTATTGATTGATTATGTATATGACCTATGTTTGTATACGTTGTGTTGTGTGGGAGGAGATAGGGGATGTACTCCACGGTTTAGGAGAAGATAGGGGATGGACCTCTAAACCGGATGTTGTTTGGGAGGAGATAGGGGATGGACTCCGTTGATACAGCACCAAAATGTGTATCTATTGAAGTATTGATATAGTTCATATGCTTATCTATTGAAGTGTTGATATAGCTCATATGCTTATCTGTTGAGGGGTTGATACAGCTTATATGCTTATCTATTGTAAAGTGGGAAATGTTTAATATGAGTTACTATCTCATTTAAATTAATTGGCCAGGTTCTGAGCCATAGTTATGAATTGGGAATTGGATAAGAAATGGAAAATGAAACGAAACATGGACATAGTTGTCATGTAATGGAAATGGTTTATGAATTGGTTTATGTGAGTCAAACATTTATCAATTGCTAATGTCTTAGTTACTGCTCATATTGTGTTTAGCATATCCCTACTGGGCATTGGCTCACCATATATAGGACATCATTTTCAGGTATAGGTAGCATGCCACCTCCAAGGACATAGCTTGGGAGGCTAGAGGCAGACAGACCCTTTTTTTGTCGTCTTGCTTCCTTTTGATGTATTACATGTAAATTCAAGCCAAGGGCTTAATATGTATTTGAGTTAGCACTCTCCTTTTTGTAACCAAGTGTTGACTTGGAAAGCTGTAAGCCCGTAGGACATTTGCTTTTGTTGTTAACATGTAATACTGTTGTAAGAACTACTTTGATGAATAGAAAAGTGTTGATTTTCTTATATCATTGTATGTCTAAATGATGGGTTTTATGTATTATTTTGAGGGCGTTACAATAACCATATTTATCAATCTATCCATATCAGTTTATATGATAGATATAGATATCATGAGTGGTTATCCAAATAAGTTTTGAATTCAAATTCAAACTTACATGGATAAGGTTCAAAAGGTTCAAAGGGTCATGCCACATGGGCGCCCAATTTCTAACATCTCCCACTTGCACGTGAGTTGGCATGACACAGCCATATCTCTATCTCAATCTCCCCAAATATTAAACAATCACATACTAGCCAATGAACCATGCGACTGCTGAGAAACATCTGCATTTGGGAGCTGTATACTAGAAATTCAAAAAGAGCCAGCATAGAGACATCAACCCAAAAATAGAAATAGTGTCTCATATACCCCAGACCCATCTAATTACACCGGTCCAAAAAAAACATCTCTAATCCCTAAAAAAAGAGCATGTTTGACCCTTTCAATTCTTGCAATATATTCACACTCAATCCGCCTCTCATACAGAGTGATGTGAATTGCCGGCAATGAATATACAACAGTGGTGTAATACTAGATGATCTTCCCTTTGCCCTCATGCCATTTAGTTTAGGATTGACTGTTTTCCCAGTGATGTCCCTTAAGGCCAAATCATACATGACCACAGGCAACATACCAAAGTAGCAGAACATCAACCCCTTACCTTATGATATAGTCAAAAGTCACAAAAGGGTAAATAAATGAAAGTCATATCAATAATGACACGTAAGACTCACACGGTGAGGAAACAGGGATCCATTCTCTCACCTCATTACTCGGTCGCCAAGCACATGCAGTATGAATACATGTTACGGTGGAGTAACTCTTCCAAAAAGAGTGACGTCATACTCGATACACCGTACAAATATTAGTCTAGTCGCTTTCTAGCGCCTAACCCGAATTCTCTATTTGCTCGTCTTCCAGGCACCAAATGAGATCTCGCATCTAGCTAATCATAACAGGCACAACATGGAAAGTAGGTACTAACATCCATGTTTGGTCCTTAACACGACCTCATCTTGGTTGTAACCAAGGCGACATACATAGTGGATAATTTAAGCCTCTCTTGGCTCCAAATAAAAAATAAACCACTAGTCTCATCCTTGCTCGTGTGAGTGAGCCAATCTTGCCTGCTGACATCATCATCTGCTAATCATTATGACACAAACCATAATAGTGTCAACATCCCATCATCTCACAACAAATAAATGATCGATCTAAAAAACATGACCGCATCTTGCGCAATTCTAGATTCAAAACACAAGCCTTATTAGCACCTCTTGCGATAAGTATATACAACGGAATCCATCATGTGCGCCTCACATGAAGTGATTCAAGATCACTACCACTTGCGCAATAACCTCTCTAAAGATATTTTGGTGACCAATTTGCGTTCATTCTGGATGCACCCAACAAGCGTAGATACACCCAACTAGCACATTGAATCTTACAAGGGGCAAATTTATATACTACTAGTAAAGCATTCTATTCACAGTCTAATGAGGAATGTCAATGTCTAAACTACTCAGTTGACCATTTACCAAAGATAACACTTATCATGCCGAATACGCCCACATAGCGTACTTCAGGCTCCCACACAAAAAAAAAAAAAAAAAAAAAACAAGGAATATAGGTCATCTATTTCGCCCAAAGACAATCCGAGGATTCACTCAATAGCTAAGGCTCTAGCTGTTACTGATAGGTAAGTCAATGGGTGTCACGACCAGAACCCGCCCCTATGGGTTTGGCACCGTAACCGGCCAATAATCCGAAGATTACCAAAGGCCTCTGAACAGATTAACAAATAATAAGGGGCTGCGGAAGCAAATGTATAAAATAAACAAGGTCCAATGAGCTGTGATGACGTACATGGGACAGAAAATTTAAAACTTATTTATATACATAAACCTGCTAGTCAAAGTACACCAATATGTACAAAGTATTTACAAACAGATCCCCAAGATCTGACGTTACAAAACAGATACAACAGACTAGCATGAAGTACAAAAACAACCATGGCGTTAGGCTTCAAGCGGAACCTCCTCAGGAGGCGCAACAGGTGGCTGACCAAAACAAAACAGAAGGCCATCAACTCTGGCCTGGGTCCTATGCCGCCTCACCTACATATATATAGTAAACTGTGAGCGAAAGCCCAGTGAATAATAAATAGAGTAAAGGGGTTTCAATGAATGAGTTCGTACAAATTCCAGAAATCAATTCATATTGTATCAAAATCATACTTGATCAGATCGAAATCATAATTCAGTTTTATCAAATTCACACTTGATCAGATCATATACAGTCAGAAATCATAAGTCATGGTTACATTTACGTGATACATCCATTAGCATAACTAAACAGGACGCATAATGCGTAAGGTTATGAATAACCTAGTTCCCGCGAAGGAACCTCCGGATCCGGGTAACAGGACAGCTAAGCCCCCATGGCAGGCCTCCGGTACGGGTAACAGTGCACAAACAGGACGCATAAGCGTAACATAACAGGACGCATAAGCATAAGGTTACAAATAACCTAGTTCTATGAAGGAACCTCCGATACCGGGTCACGGCTGTAAATCTCAAATGGTACTAAGGATGTCACGAATACATGTCAGAAATTGAACAATTATTCATTGTACTTAACATATCATTTCAGAAAACAGATCTCATTTTGTCGCACAGAAAATAAGTACTGTTGAACATATCTTTACTAAGTTATTACTCACAGTGGGCGTTGAAACAGACAAACAGAGCCAAGAGGTCAAACAGAGTGCGGCACGTGACCTACATAACACATAACAGACACATATTTGAAACACACACTCCAATTATAAAACTTACGTCGTTGATTCTTAACGTGTTTCTAACCTTGAGTCCCCCCTTATAGAGTCTTAAACATGGCCTAGGAATGCCTAGGATGAAATGGGGATGCAAATATGCCTTAGAAAATATTTTGCAAAACTTGCTGAAAACAGGGGTCTCGCTCGAGCAAGGCTTCCTTCGCTCGAGCGAGCTTGCAAAACAAAGGGTTCGCTCGAGCGAGGACTCCTTCGCTCGAGTGGTCTGTAAAAGTGCAAAAGTACTGGTTGTTGGTTTTTTACGTGCGATGCTCACTCGATGCTCGCTCGAGCGGAGTCCTGGACAAAGGTGGTCGCTCGAGCGAGGAAGCCAAATTCTGGAATTTCCAGATTTGCCTTCCAAGTTCGAACCAAGCATTCACCAACCCAAAACTCAACCTCTTGAGCCCAAATTCTGGAAAAACAATTAAAACTCATAGTATATCAAGTTCCAAAGCTCAATTTGTAAAATTAAAGCTCAAGGATGAGCCAATTTGGTCACAAATTCAATAAATCACCAAGAACAAAGTTTAAACAAACATGCATGAGTCCAATTGAATTTCAAAGCTCAAAAACATGGCTAAATGAAAGATTAAACTTAGGATTTTGATGAACTCATGGACTTGAACAAAAATATGAGCATGCATGTGGGGTTTTGATGAAAATAAACTCAAATGGCAAGATTGTAAGCATGCATGCATGATATATTATCCAATTCAACAATTTCAAGCTAAATCTACTCTAATCTTCAATAGGTCAAGAATTATGCAAGAACTAGCTCAATTACATGAATGAGAAGATGAATTTCTTACCTAGGTTCTTCAAATACAAGGATGGGAGCTCAAAAATGCTATCAACCTTCAATTTCTTCTACTTCACCAAGGAAATTCTTGTTGAGCTAAGTTTTTCTCTTCTCTCCCTCTATCCTACGTTTTCTCTTTTGTTGAGGCTCAAAATGTGTAATTGAAATGCAAGGGGTGAGTTAGTGGGATAAAACAAGAATTAAACAAGAATAGCCTATAAGTGGTGTTTGGCTCAAATTAAATGAATGGCATTATTTTAATCGAGTTTAATCGCCCCCAAATCGAATTTTAATTAAACCCACCATAAAATTACATAAAATCTAACGAGTCTAGAACACTAATCAATTCCGGAATCGGGCGCCGATAAGGCTTCCAATTCGCAGACCGAAACTAAAATGCGAACAGATATTTCTACGCGTAACAGATATAAACAGATAAATCATGCAATACACATGCAAATTGATTCCAGATTTCCTCTTAATTACTAGTAGGCATAATTAAGTCCCAATTAACGTTAATCAGGGTCAGAGTTATTACAGTCTCCCCCCCCTTAAAAGAGTTTGGTGCCCAAACTCAAATTACCTTCATTCGGAATCAACATGGGGTTCAACGGAAACAGTTCCAGATATCTCTTTTTCATGTCTTCCTCGGTCTCCCAGGTTGCATAGGTTCTCCCATGGTTTTGCCAATCAACCTTCACCAAAGGTATTGTTTTGTTTCTCAACCTTTTGATTCTGCGGTTCACAATCTGGATAGGCCTTTCTTCGTAGGTGTAATCATCCTTCAGAAGTACCTGTATCGGTTCAACGACATGGAGTGGATCTCTAAAATACTCCCGAAGCATCGATACATGAAAGACGTTGTGCATATGTTCCATGACAAGAGGTAAGGTTATCCGATACGACACCGGATTGATCTTTTCAAGAACTTCATAAGGTCCAACATACCTTGGTGCCAACTTTCCCTTAACACCGAATCGAGTGTGACCCTTCATCGGGGTCACTTTGATGAACACATGGTCCCCCACTTTGTACTCCCTTTCTCTTCTTCGAACATCGGCATAGCTTTTCTGTCTACTCTGTGCAGTTTTCAAACGTTACTGTATCAGTTTTACTTTCTCGATTGTTTTTTGCACAAGCTCTGGTCCCAATAAAGGTCTGTCACCTACTTCAGCCCAACATATCGGAGAATAGCACTTCCTTCCATACAAGGCCTCATAAGACGCCATTTCAATGCTGGAGTGGTAGCTGTTGTTGTATACAAATTCGGCCAATGGCAAGAAAGTCTCCCAATTTCCTTGGAAGTCTAACATACACATTCTGAGCATATCCTCCAGAGTTTGGTTCGCTAATTCGCTTTGGCCATCGGTGCATGGGTGATAAACCGCCAATCTCGATTCTGTCCCCAAACCCTATTGCAAACTCTGCCAAAATCTTGATACAAACTTTGAGTCCCTATCAGACACAATAGACACTGGCACTCCATGCAATCTCACAATTTCAGTCATATAGATGTTGGCCAATTTATCAGCATTATAGATAGTCTTAACAGGCAGAAAATGTGCAGACTTAGTTAAACGGTCGACTATAACCCAAATAGAGTCCATACCTCGAGAGGAACGAGGCAATCCCACAATGAAGTCCATGGTGATGTGCTCTCATTTCCATTCCGGTATTGGGAGTGGTTGTAGCAAACCGGCAAGTCGTTGATGTTCAGCCTTAACCTGTTGGCAATGCAGACATCTAGCCACAAAGTCGGCGATACTCCTTTTCATTCCAGGCCACCAAAAATTCTGTTTCAAATTATGGTACATCTTCGTGTTCCCCGGATGCATAGCAAATTTACTACTGTGAGCTTCGATCATAACACGTTTCCTCAAATCATAGCAATCAGGCACACAAAGACGGTTCTGGAATTTCAACACATCATTCTCAATCACAAATCCTAGCCTCGGTTTCAAAGCAAATTCCTCCCTAATCTTTTTCAAATATTCATCTTCACATTGTTTTTGTTTGATTTCATCAAGAATAGCAGGTTGAGCAGAAATAGCAGAATACAGCCCATCTTGTTCTAGGTCAGTCAGCAATTCCTTTCGGTTAGATAACAAACACGACACAGTTGCACCGGATTTTCAGCTTAAGGCATCTGCCACAGTATTAGCCTTTCCTGGATGGTACAAGATTTGCAAGTCATAATCTTTGATTAGTTCCAACCAACGTCTCTGTCTCATATTCAACTCCTTTTGGGTGAAGAAATATTTCAAACTTTTATGGTCTGTATAAACCTCACAAGTTACCCTATACAAATAATGACGCCATATCTTCAAAGAAAACACCACGGCTGCCAATTCAAGATCATGTGTTGGGTAATTCTTTTCATGAGGTCAGAGTTGTCTAGAAGCATAGACAATCACCTTTCCATTTTGCATTAGGACACACCCTAAGCCTTTATGAGAAGCGTCACTATACACTTGAAACCCGTCAGTACCATTTGGCAAAGTTAAAATTTGTGCAGTCACTAACCTGGTTTTTAACTCTTGGAAAGCTGCCTCTCTTTGTTCAGTCCAGTCAAATGGCATGTTTTTCTGAGTTAATTGAGTCAATGGTAAGGCAAGCTTGGAAAAGTCTCTTACAAATCTCCTGTAGTAACCTGTAAGTCCCAGAAAACTTCGGACTTCTGTCACATTTGTAGGCCTAGGCCAATCCACAACAGCTTCAATCTTCTGAGGGTCCACAGAAACACCATCCTTGTTGACAACATGACCCAAAAATGCCACACTGTCAAGCCAGAATTCACACTTAGAAAATTTAGCATACAACTTTTTCTCTTAAAATCTGCAAGGCGGTTCTCAGGTGATTCTCATGTTCCTTCCTATCTTTAGAATATATCAGAATATCATCAATAAATACAACAATAAAGTCATCCAGATATGATTTAAACACCCTATTCATAAGATCCATGAAAGCAGCAGGTGCATTGGTCATCCCAAATGGCATTACTAAGAATTCATAGTGTCCATATCTAGTTCAGAATGCAGTTTTCTCTATGTCCTCGGCTCTAACTTTTAATTGATGATACCCAAACCTGAGGTCAATTTTTAAAAACACTTGAGCACCCTGAAGTTGATCAAACAAGTCATCTATTCGGGGCAGAGGGTATTTGTTCTTGATAGTCACTTTGTTCAATTCCCAGTAATCTATACACAGTCTCAAAGATCCATCCTTCTTTTTGACAAATAAAACTGGAGCACCCCAAGGTGAAGTACTCGGACGGATAAAGTTCTTGTCTAACAGTTCCTGAAGTTGGGTTTTCCATTCTTTCAATTTGGAGATAGACATTCTATAGGGAGTTTTGGAAATAGGTTGCGTCCCCGGAAACACCTCAACAGTAAATTCAATTTCTCTGTCAACTAAGTCCCCAGGTAAATCAGTCAGAAACACATCAGGAAAGTCACAGACAATAGGGATTGTTTCTCTGATGGGATCAATGGTGTAGTCGATGCAAACCTGAGATAACCGCTACATCCCTTCCTAAAGAGTTTTACAGCTTTCATAGCCGAAATCAAATATGGGGGAGGAACTACCCCATTCCCACTAAAAGTAAATTCAGGCATACCCGGCGGTCTAAATACAACAGTTTTGTTTGCATAGTCTATGGTAGCACAGTATTTAGTCAATCAATCCATCCCTAAAATACAATCAAAATGATGAATGTCCAAAGGTAATAAGTCCACATACAACGTCATATCACCAACCCTAACATCACATGCTGGATATACATGAGTACACATCATAGAGTCCCCAGATGGCGTAGATACAGATAGCACATATGTCATAAGTTCTAATGGCCTAGTCAATTTTCGGGAAAAAGCATGTGACACAAAAGAATGTGTAGAACCAGAATCTATCAATACACATGCATTTTGAGAACATACAGAAAGTGTACCTGACACCACAGTATAGGTGTTCGGTACATCACCAAGCACTAAGGCAAATACTCAGCCTTGTCTCAAAGGTTCTTTTCTTGTATTGGCTTTGACATTGGTTTTGGCCACTGAAGCGGATTCTGCTGAACTTGCTGCAGGACGGCTAGTAGTCTCAAATCTAAGCGGACAATCTCTTATCATATGACCCAACTGGCCACATCGGAAACAAGCACCGGACGCTCGGCGGCACACACCCTGTGCCTGTTACCACAATCAGAACAGACTGGAGGAGGCCCACTACTTTGACTCGAGTTGCTCCAAGTCCCTGTGTTTTGCTTCTTATTACTAAATGACCGGCCTTTCCTAAAACCAAACCCGGATCTTTTTCCTCTCCACTCATTTGTTGTAGGTGCAGGGGCTTTGCTTTGTTTCATGGTAGCTAGAGTAGACTCTGCCATTAAGGCTCTATCTAGGACTTCCACATAAGTAGGCAATTTCAGAACGCCTACTCGATCAAACACGTCAAGATCCAATCCCCCTTCAAATTTTCGGGCTTCCTTATAATCGGTGTCCACCATGTGTGGAGCAAATCGTGCTAATTCAGTGAACTTAGCTTCGTATTCTGCCACTGACATTCTTCCCTGTTTGAGTTCCTGGAATTCAGACCCTTTGCGATCCCTAAAACATTGGGAAAAATACTTGTCGTAGAAAATGGCATTAAACTGTGCCCATGTCATATTCCCATTGCCGCCTCGGATTAACAACCACCACCTGCGGGCTTCGTCTTTCAGGGTGTAGGTGGCTAATAAGACTTTCTGAATTTCAGAACATGGAAATACTTCATACAGCTTTTCCATTTCAAGCAGCCACGTCTCAGCTTTCAAAGGTTCAATTCCACCATAGAATATTGGTGGTTTCATTTTCAAGAACTTCTGTGTCAGATTAATGACATCATTGTTATCTGCCTCAGCTTGTGCCGGTGGAGGCGGAGGGGGTAAAGGTTGCTGTCTTTGCTGCTGTGTTAAGGTCTCAGTTAATGCTGCCAACATTTGTTCCATGCCGCCCATACGAGCCTCTGACGATTCACTCTCACCAGTTCCCCTTGCATTAACCATCTCACACTACAGATATCAAATGATATTAAGCATAGGCATAATCTTATTCATTTTCTTTAATTCATTAGTCAAATGTACATTCAGTTTTAATGTTCAGTTGTATTACCACACACTCACACATGCAGATGGAATGCCCCTAATGCTTACTAGGACATCCTAAGCTCATACGGACCTGTGTGTGCGGTTTAACTCGTGCCCTGATACCACTCTGTCATGACCCGAACCCGCCCCTATGGGTTTGGCACCGTAACCGGCCAGTAATCTGAGGATTACCAAAGGCCTCTGAACAGATTAACAAATAATAAGGGGCTGCGGAAGCAAATGTATAAAATAAACAAGGTCCAATGAGCTGTGATGACGTACATGGGACAGAAAATTTAAAACTTATTTATATACATAAACCTGCTAGTCAAAGTACACCAATATGTACAAAGTATTTACAAACGGATCCCCAAGATCTGACATTACAAAACAGATACAACAGACTAGCATGAAGTACAAAAACAACCATGGCGTTAGGCTTCAAGCGGAACCTCCTCAGGAGGCGCAATGTGGTGATTAAAACAAAATGTAGGCCATCAACTCTGGCCTGGGTCCTATGCCGCCTCACCTACATATATATAGTAAACTATGAGCGAAAGCCCAGTGAATAATAAACAGAGTAAAGGGGTTTCAATGAACGAGTTCGTACAGATTCTAGAAATCAATTCATATTGTATCAAAATCATACTTGATCAGATCGAAATCATAATTCAGTTTTATCAAATTCACACTTGATCAGATCATATACAGTCAGAAATCATAAGTCATGGTTATATTTACGTGATACATCCATTAGCATAACTAAACATGATGCATAATCCGTAAGGTTATGAATAACCTAGTTCCCGTGAAGGAACCTCCGGATTCGAGTAACAGACGGACTAAAGCCCCATGGCAGCCTCCCAGACGGTAATAAAGACAAACAGACGCATAAGTTAACAGACGCATAAGCGTAAGGTTACAAATAACCTAATTCCATGAACGAACCTCCGATACTGGGTCACGGCTGTAAATCTCACATGGTACTAAGGATGTCACGAATACATGTCAAAAATTGAACAATCATTCATTGTACTTAACATATCATTTCAGAAAACAGATCTCATTTTGTCACACAGAAAATAAGTACTGTTGAACATATCTTTACTAAGTTATTACTCACAGTGGGCGTTGAAACAGACAAACAGAGCCAAGAGGTCAAATAGAGTGAAGCACGTGACCTACATAACACATAACAAACACATATTTGAAACACACGCTCCAATTACAAAACTTACGTCGTTGATTCTTAACGTGTTTCTGACCTTGAGTCCCCCCTTATAGAGTCTTAAACATAGCCTAGGAATGCCTAGGATGAAATGGGGATGCAAATATGCCTTAGAAAATATTTTGCAAAACTTGCTGAAAACAAGGGTCTCGCTCGAGCGAGACTTCCTTCGCTCGAGCAAGCTTGCCAAAACAAAGGGTTCACTCGAGCGAGGACTCCTTCGCTCGAGCGGTCTGTAAAAATGCAAAAGTACTGGTTGTTGGTTTTTTACGCGCGATGTTCGCTCGATGCTCGCTCGAGTGGAGTCCTGGACAAAGGTGGTCGCTCGAGCGAGGAATCCTTTGCTCGAGCGAGGAAGCCAAATTCTGGAATTTCCAGATTTTCCTTCCAAGTTCGAACCAAGCATTCACCAACCCAAAACTCAACCTCTTAAGCCCAAATTCTGGAAAAACAATTAAAACTCATAGTATATCAAGTTCCAAAGCTCAATTTGTAAAATTAAAGCTCAAGGATGAGCCAATTTGGTCACAAATTCAATAAATCACCAAGAACAAAGTTTAAACAAACATGCATGAGTCCAATTGAATTTCAAAGCTCAAAAACATGGCTAAATGAAAGATTAAACTCAGGATTTTGATGAACTCATGGACTTGAACAAAAATATGAGCATGCATGTGGGGTTTTGATGAAAATAAACTCAAATGGCAAGATTGTAAACATGCATGCATGATATATTATCCAATTCAACAATTTCAAGCTAAATCTAGACTCTAATCTTCAATAGGTCAAGAATTATGCAAGAACTAGCTCAATTACATGAATGAGAGGATGAATTTCTTACCTAGGTTCTTCAAATACAAGGATGGCATTCACCAAGGAAATTCTTGTTGAGCTAAGTTTTTCTCTTCTCTTCCTCTATCCTACGTTTTCTCTTTTGTTGAGGCTCAAAATGTGTAATTGAAATACAAGGGGTGAGTTAGTGGGGTAAAACAAGATTTAAACAAGAATAGCCTATGAGTGGTGTTTGGCTCAAATTAAATGAATGGCATTATTTTAATCGAGTTTAATTGCCCCCAAATCGAATTTTAATTAAACCCACCATAAAATTACATAAAATCTAACGAGTCCAGAACACTAATCAATTCTGGAATCGAGCCCTGATAAGGCTTCCAATTCGCAGACCGAAACTAAAATGCGAACAAATATTTCTACGCCAAACAGATAGAAACACATAAATCATGCAATACACATGCAAATTGATTCCAGATTTCCTCTTAATTACTAGTAGGCATAATTAAGTCCCAATTAACGTTAATCAGGGTCAGGGTTATTACAATGGGTTTGCAATTAAACTTCTTTTTGGACCATTGATCATGCCTCAGTGGTCTTCATCGATCATCGTTGGCCTATCATGGGTTGACGAAATCTAAGAACCACTATTTGGATAACTGTTTTAGGCTGTAAAAGATTTATTGGAACTAGTAACCTTTTTCCGCTCCTAACTTTTCACCATAAAAGTAGAAGGTAAATCCCTATGGATCTACTTATCCAATTTTCCAACGAGAAGTTAGGTCACTATTTCCACAAATCAATGTTCTGAACTTATGTCAATCATAGCCTAAGTCAAAATAACCTCACTCCCCAGGAGGAAATCTTCTCATGGTCTACACTTTTCTCAATGGTGCGACTTTTCGGTATCTAGCGAGCCTTATCCCTCAACACTGACTATCCAAAATGCGCATAACTTTAGAACAGTTTCGCGTCTTAATGGAAAGTCAACCAAATTATAGAAATGGTTAATCCTCAAGGACTGTCTTCAACTGCACAACATTGATCCACTTTCTAAAAATAGGGGACTAGAGCCTTTGGCATTATCCTAGGCTCTTTATCATCTTGCGGAGCAATCATGAATGTTTCCCTCTCAATCACCCAGTGATGATGTGAAAAATTTTCACATTTGCTACCACACAACTAAGAATGTAGAGTATTCTTTTCTAATGGAGTAATCCATTAGTAGGCACATCGCTCCCACTATCCCTAGAATATTGGAAATTTCTTTCCATTCTCAACTAAGCTACATAAAAGCACTATGCTTAGAATTCTCTATCTGATAGAGTTTCAAAACTCTATTCATGTCAGTTTTACTAAGAAAACTTTATGTGACTTATTTACACTGCCACAAAGCTGCTTACCTATATGCACATGACCCGGAGGGTTTACATTATAGCATACAATAATGCACCACATGACCCTATGTGTTTACAAGACAACATATAATAATGCGCTATATAACCCTAGGTCTTAACTTCGCAACCTTATGAGAAGTAAAATAAAGATAAGCTGCTTAACGGTTACAGATCGCCCATAGATGGCTCCCCGCTAACCCATTACTCAAACGGAGTGTCATATCTGATATGGAGGGCACTTAGTTAGGGATGTAGGCAACAAACTAAAGTGCAATTCCCAATTAGGAAACATTTTGCGCCATTATCCAACTAACATAAACAATACTTAATTCCTTATCTCTACTACACTCTTGTGTTGCTGAGTACTAGGAATAATTAATTTTCTAAGCATCCATTTCTCTTCACAGAGCTTTCTAAAAAATAACTCAAATAGATACTCGCCACCTTGGTCAAAACTAAAAGCATGAAAGCTCTTATCTAATTGATCTCAACCTCATATGTGCAATGTCAAAAATTATTTCAAAACTTTTTGACTTATGGGAAATCAAATAGTCTTGACTAAGATGCGTATTGTAATCTATAAATGTGTCAAGATTTGGGGCTAGCTATCATACCCTGACACATATCCAGTCACAAATATCATAGTGGACTAAATGCGCCAATACAGATGCCCTTCTACGGCTTTCCTACTTACTTGTGCGCAACCATTGCGAACAAAGTTACACATTCACATGAGAGCAAGATGTCACAACCGAGTGGGCCCAAGAAGGCCTACTCAAACCATCCTGTCATCATCTCATTAATGTGATTAAGTATAATAAGCCACCGGTTCATGACTTATGTCATAAACTAATTCCAATCATCCTAATGTGTGAGTTCTCGAAGACAAGTTTTAAAGGTTTAGGCCCAACTAGGTAATGACTCACAACTAATTCATATTCACTAGATCATAAAAGAATGTCATGGAGATATCAAGTGCGCCTAAGTTGCAAATTTAACTAATAAGTAATAATCCCTTGTACCTTCAAGTCAATTTTATTCTCCATACACTTTAATGCATCTAGTTAAAGGATGACGATACTCCTCTTGCCATTTCTATTTCTTGCTTCATAGTTACTTGTAATTAATTCTACTATCCACAAGAAGGAGAGAATAAGCTATCAATCTATGATAGCTCCTGAAGTAACTTAAGCGCGAATTAGGCTAAAGAGTCCTATTCAACACAATGCTCTCACAAGCGATGCGTCAAATTCTTAGAGTCATAATAACCTTGTTGGCCTTGACCTTTTCATTACTATGCTGCAACGTTTGCGCTTAGTGGTAAACATTATTCAAAAAATGTTAGCCTAGCTAAGGAATTATACAAAGAAGCACTCCTCATGTCTCACACTTAACTATGGAAACAGTAAGTGTCCAGACTTTGACAAGTTGGCAATGCTAATAGGTTTTGCAGCTACTTGGCGTTAATCTTTTCACTTAGTGTTAATAGATTTTGCTGCTACTAAGCACTAATCTTTTAACTTCAACTGATACTTCAATGCACACTATTATAGTGCATGAAATTTTGCTCCATCCATTCCCAACAGTTGGATAGAGAGCAAAACACTGCTCATACTGGCTACTCATCTTACACTTAATGACTAGTTCATTTATGCTCGCATTTCTTGGATGACGTGACTCTTGAATGTTACTTCATACAATGATGCAACATCATTACAAGTCAAATTATAAAGTCAATCCGCGCAGCTCAATAGTCAAGATCATATACAGATCTATTGAGGGCTTACTAATTTCATAACTCCAAAACTCACCAACCAAAACTACGTGGCGTGCCACTAACCATAGCGCATATATTAGTTTTTATTGTGCCAAACAAAGCAACAAAACCATGGCGACTTTGAGTCATGTTTCCTTACTCTAGCTCAATTAAGGTCTGACCTAAAGTCTCCAAGACTTTTGCTCATCTAAAGAATAGGATTACATTGTTCACATTTGAACATCTCTACTAAGTCTGGGTCAACCAAATTAACTTCCACAAGCTAAGTCAATTTAGAAAAAAATTCGCATTGGGATTAATTTGATTAGCATAATATAATTTTGTCGCGAAAATCTAAATCTAAATCCGCTATGCTCGTAATCATCTCTTGCACCACATGTGACAATTATCCAAAATTTAATTTAATTTATGCACAAAATATTAGTTTTCGGGAGTAAATCTACAAAGATTTCTCTCAACCAAACAACCTCCCACTGACTATGGCATGACTAAAAGCATGATAAAATATTCTAATTCCATACAATAGCATCATAATGTAGGTTCACAATCAACTCATGCTATCTTTCAATTAATAATGGAATTTAAATAAAAAACAATTAATCATGCTATTCTAATTCCAACATATTAGAAACTCTAGGTAAAAAATAACAATATGCTATATTTAATATTCAGATTATGCCATAACATAAAGTATATCACTTCTGAAATTTTTTGGAATTTTTTGGTATTTTAAATAATTAATAAACACACAAAAAATCATAAATAAATATTCCAGAATCTGGGAAAAAGAAACAACCATACCAGTAAATAGTAAACCATAACAGTAGTCTACAATAAAAAATTCAGCCCCAGAAACTTAATCATGCAACACCAGATACATTTTAAAGTAGAAATAATGAATTATTATTTCAGAAAAAATATTTTTTATTTTCATAAAATTTTGAAAATTTTACAGCAGATAAAAAATATAATTCTGAGTCTAACAGTACCAACCACGCTTAAAACAAAGCTATAACTAATTACTTATTGCCATTTAATGCAATTTTGGATTTAAAAAAAAAAACAAACAGACCCTTACACCTAGCTGTCAAACCAGCCAAGCCGGCGCGAAAAATGGTGCGGCTCGGCTCAACCCACGACTCACGCGTGGTAGCGCACGTGACGCGGTTCGAAACGGCACGGCTAATGCGCGCATGGAAGGGCGCAAGTCGCGCGCGTGGACGACGCGACAACGCGTAGCGGGCGCTGGCGGCGTGAAGCGTGTGACAACAGCGTGATGGCATGGCATCACGGTGGACGCATATATGGCACGCGTTCACGACCGCCTTCCAAGGTGTTTTCTGGTCCAATTTCGGTACTGCCAGACTCCATTTTTCAAAATGAAAACATTTATGGTCTCAACAAATGACATTTAATGAACATAAAAATTGAGGTGTATTACACTCTCAATCTAATGAGAGTGGAAGTGCAGAAACCATGCACTTCATCTTTCTCCTTCATTAATTTTCATGCATATATAGTGTATATATATAGTTATACACATATCTTAATGCATAAAATAAGCACGAAAAAACCCATTAATGGCTCTGACACCAATGTAAAACAAGTATAACACAGCAGGTAAAAAATATCAGATCATACCTTTAGGTGTTAGAACCTGAAGTGAAGAATCTCGTGAGTAAATCACATGCTTCTAATAATGCGAACAACGAATACCCAGCAGTGGAGTGATACCACAATATGAGTATCACCCACACAAGTCACAGTGCAGAGGCTGAATCGTTCTAATATGAGAGAGAGTTAGAGAGAGTATGGGAAAAAAGGTTATGGGTAAAAACCGCATCACGTATATCTGATATCAATATATTAGATAAATATATAATCAGATATATAACCATATATATCAATCTATCCATATCAGTTGATATGATAGATATAGATATCATGAGTGGTTATCCAAATAAGTTTTGAATTCAAATTCAAACTTATATGGATAAGGTTCAAAGGGTCATGCCACATGGGCGCCCAATTTCTAACATAGGAAGATAGAGAAAATTTTGACTTTATTCAAACAAATGAAGTTAAAAATGATACTAACACTGGAAGTACCTCCAATCTTACACTTGAGCCAGTAATATCTAGAAAAGATAATAATCATAAGTATCCAATAGCTCAAAATGGTACTTATTTAGACCTGTCTCATGTTCCATTTAAGGTTCAGCCACAAGTAATTAATGATTGGGCACAATTAGGGGTGTAATTTTGGCCTGCGACCTGAGGTGGGCCCGGCCAGTTAAGGCCTGTTTAGGCCCGAGCCCAAGCCCAGCCCGAGGTCTTGGGCCTGGGCCATCGTTTTGAAGCCCAGCATGGCCCATTGGGCCTGGCCGCTTGGCCCGCCCAAAAGCCCGACCCACCCGAGGCCCAGTGTTATTTTTAATGGAAAATAATACAATTTTGGTAGAAAACTTTTTAAAAATAAAAAAAATTGTTTAGGCCCACCCAAAACCCGAGCCTAGGGGCCCGACCCACTAGCCCGCCCATAGCCTACACAGGCCTAGGTCTAGTTTTTTGGCAGGTGGGTCGGGCCGACAGTGCCGATTTTTTATGAGCCCATAGGTCGATATGTGGCCAAAATTACACCCTTAGGCACAATCCTTATCCATCATTATTACCAATTACAAAAATAGTTGGTCAAAGGAAAAATTCCTTGATTATATTACAGCAACTCTCCAGGGAGATATGTTGCAATGGTTAAGACGGTAGGAAAAATCTAAAATTGGAAAAAGTAAAAAAAAAAACAGCTTTGTTGGCAAATTTTCTCACACTTGACACAATTTTAGCTGAGTTTGCAAAAATCCTAAAAGAAAACTTATGTGATTTTGTAGGAGATACTAATTTGCAAGCAGATGCAAATTATATTTTGACTAAATTAAAACTATTAATATTTGTCATTTTGAAGACTATGTTTAAACTTTTAAAAAATATTATTATCTTATTCACCCACCAGCAAATCAACCCTAGTTAGATCAATTTTTCCATAAACTTCCGAATCCATGGGATGAGCTATGTATTAAAACATATCCAGATTTTCTCAAAAAAATAGGGAAGGAAGAATATGATAATCTTAGTTTTCGCATTAATTACGTTCTAAGACTAATAGCAGATCGATGTCTAGAAGCAAAAGAGAAACAATAAATAAAAAATCAATTTTCCAACTCATAATACGGTCAAAAATGTTGTGATAAAATTTTAAAAGAAAATTAGAAATTGGTTGTAATACATTTCCTAAACGAAAATGATTTTTCAAAAAACGCATAAAATATAAATGGAAACTTTGGAAAAAGAACAAAACTTTTTCAAAAAAGAAAAAAGTATATTCGAAAAAAGAAACCAACAAGTGTTTGAAAAAATAAAACTTGTAAATCTTACAATTATAATGAAGAAGGTCACTATGCACCCGAATGCCCAAAAAGGGGAAAAAGTGCAAAGAAAATGATCAGAGTTCTTGAAGAACAAGATTTTGAAATAATATATGGGGAAGAAATTTCTGATGAAGAAGAAATCTTATACAAAATTTCTAGTGATGAAGAAAGTTCAGATGAAGAACTAATCTTCATGATGACTAATATTAATAGTCAAGAAATATCTCAAGAAGCAAATAGTCTATCTCAAGAAGAATTACATGCCATTCGACTTGGAGATGTAATCGGAGAAGAAAAAACTTTTACCGACTAAGAATTAGCAAAATTCGAAAAAATACAAGTTGTTCCAGAATTTTATAAATTTTCAAAATTCAACTTTTTTTCAACGAGAGTGTTTGAACAATATAGTGATAACAGTCAAGCAAAATGGTCAGAAGAAGGAAATATTGATATTCCTTTTTTTTATAAGAAAAAGGTTGCAAAATGGAAAAAGAAATATCCCGAAATTCAATATATTCATATTGGATTAATTCAAGTAACCATAACAGCCTTATTTCGCCAAGGGATAGATACTCCTATTTTGGTAGTAATTTTTGATAAAAGATTTTCCGACCCAATAAAAGTAATCATTGGAGGAATCCAATCTAATTTGGCTAATGAAGTAGTTTGGTTTAATGTTAGACCAAATTTCTTTATTTCCGTAAATGATCCTAATCTTGAAGACACAGTCAGAATAAGAATTAAAACACAAAGATTAGGAATGAAATCTAATTCACATGATTTGGCTATTTGTTGGAAAACAATTCACGAATTGACCAAATTTCCTGAAACAAAAACAAAATCCAATGATAATTAAATCGTTGAAATCTTTGAACCAAGACCATTTGACACAGTAATACAACCTCATCTAATGAATTGGAGCAATTTAGAAGTCCCTCAACAATGGTTAATCCATGACCTAGTGGGACAAGCAAAATCTTCTAAAACAAAAAATCCTATACAATTACAAATGCAAGCATCAGGAAAAAATTTCCATATTGAAAATACAGTTCTAAAAATTAAAAGATCAACTTCTGTATTTGAAAAAGATTTTCCTAACAAATCATTTTCAAAATTAAGCATTGGAGAATCGAGTAATAATTCTAATCAAGAATCTATTAGTTCAAAAAATGTTTAGATTTCTATTTTCCTAGGAACAAGAAGACAATTTGAACATATTAAGTCTGCACATATGTATCATTTTCAAACAAAAATGATGATATTATTTTTTCTCCTAGCCAAGGAAAAATAAGATACACATATGTATTGGGAACATTTAATTTTGCAGGTTATAAACCCTATAGTCGCAATGTTCTCACAGGCACAGGAGCCACAATCAGCTCATGTAAATGGAATGCCATACCAAAACAAAAATGGACATTAATGAAACATCAAATTTTGGAAACTAGAATTGATGGCAACCATACTTCCATACAATTAAAGGCTAAAAATATAGCTATTTGATTAAACGATAGCAAGTGTTAGAAATTGGGCGCCCATGTGGCATGACCCTTATTTGAACCTTTTGAACCTTATCCAAATAAGTTTGAATTTGAATTCAAAACCTATTTGGATAACCACTCAGGATATCCATATCTATCATATCAATTGATATGGATAGATGTGATATTATCCTTTATATCTGATATAATATGGGATATGGGTGATTAAGAGAAAAACAACGTATGTCGTATGTTTTCTCCAATATACTGACTCGCTCCCAAAATACAACGATCAAGAGCCATTTTGCACTGTGACTTGTGTGGGTGATATTCATTCTGTAATATCACTCCATTGCTGGGTTGATTGATCAGATTCAGGAAGCACGTGATTTACCCACGAGATCCTTCAATTCAGATTCTGTAGAAAAAGGTATGACCATAATTTTTCATCTGCTGCATTTATTATTTGATTTACATTGGTATCAGAGCATGAATGGGTATTTTCGTGTTTTCTCTAATCATGTGTATATTTTTTATGTATATATGTACACATTATATGCATGAATGTTTATAAATGAGGAAAATTTCAACTCCCATTAGATTGAGAGTGTGGTACACCTCATTTTTATGTTCATTAAATGTGATTTTTGATGCCATAAATGTTTTTGTTGTGATAAATGGAGTTCGGGAGTACCGAAATCGGACCAAAAAACACCCCAGAAGGCGGCGCATGTGCCTCACGCGCCAAATGATGCCGTCAGTGGCGGGCATGCGCTCTCACGTGCTACCACGTGCCTACACGCATGTCACCGCTTATCCACTCACGCCATGCGTCGCGCCACGCGACGCCATGCACCGAGCCGCCATTGGGCGTTCTCAAAGCCGAGCCATACTGAGCCATCATGAGCCGCCATTTTTGGCTGTTGAAGTTAAGGCTCTGTTTGTTTTGTTTTTAATTCTGAATCACGTTAAATAGTCATAATTAATTCGTTATAGCTTTGTTTTAAGCGTGGTTGGTACCATTAGACTCAGAATTAAATTTTTTATCTTCTGTAAAATTTTGAAAATTGTATGTGAATAAAAATTATTTTTTCTGTGATAATAAGTCATTATTTATGCTTTAAAATGCTTCTGGTATTGCATAAATAATTTTCTGGGGTTGAAATTTTTATTGTAGACTTCTAAAATGTTTTACTATTTACTGGTATAATTTTTTCAGTTTATCAGATTCTAGAATTTTTTATTTCTAATTTTATGTGTGTTTATTAGTTATTTAGAATTCTAGAAAATTTCAGAAAATTTCCAGAAAATTTCAGAATGATGTACTTTTTATTGTGGCATAATCTGAATATTGTATACAGCATATTTTTTGAGTTTCTAACATGTTGTAATTAGATTAGCATGATTAATTGTTATTTGTTTAAATTCCATTATTAATTGTGACATAGCATGAGTTGGTTGTGAATCTACATTATGATGCTATTGTATGGAATTATAACTTTTTATCATGTTTTTTTTTAGACATGCCATAATTAGTGGGAGGTTATTCGGTTGATAGAAATCTTTGTAGATTAACTCCTGAAAACCAATATTTTGCGCATAAATTAAATTAAATTTTGGATAATTGTCACCTGTGGCGCAAGAGATGATTACGAGCATAGCAGATTTTCGATCTTGCGACTTGTGTAATATTGTCACTATTTAATTTAGATTTTTGTGGCAAAATTATATTATGCTAATCAAATTAATCCTAATGCGAATTTCTCTCTAAATTGACTTAGCTTATGGAAGTTAATTGGTTGACCTAGACTTAGTAGAGATGTTCAAATGTGAATAATGTAATCCTATTCTTTAAATGAGCAAAAGTCTTGGAGACTTTAGATCAGACCTTAATTGAGCCAAAGTAAGAAAACATGACTCAAAGTCGCCGTGGTTTTGTTGTCTTATTTGGCACAATAAAAACTAATGTGTGCGCTATGGTTAGCGGCATGCTACGTAGTTTTGGTCGGCGAGATTTGGAGTTATGAAATTATTAAGCCCTCAATAGATCTGTATATGATCTTGACTCTTGAGTTGCGCGGATTGACTTTGTAATTTGACTTGTAATGATGTTGCATCATTAGATGAAGTAACATTCAAGAGTCACGTCATCCAAGAAATGCGAGCTTAAATGAATTAGTCATTAGTGTAAGATGAGTAGCCAGTATGAGCAGTGTTTTGCTCTTTATCCAACTGTTGGGAGTGGATGGAGCAAAATTTCATGCACTATAATAGTGTGCATTGAAGTATCACTTGAAGTTAAAAGATTAGCGCTTAGTAGCAGCAAAATCTATTAACACTAAGTGAAAAGATTAGCGCCAAGTGGCTGCAAAATCTATTAGCATTGCCAACTTGTCTTAGTCTCGACACTTCATCGCTTCCACACTTGAGTGTGAGACATGAGGAGGTGCTTCTTTGAATGATTCCTTAGCTAGGCTAACGTTTTTTGAATAACGTTTACCATTAAGCGCAAACGTTGCAGCATAGTAATGAAAAGGTCAAGGCCAACAAGGTTGTTATGACTTTAAGAATTTGATGCATGGCTCATGAGAGCATTGTGTTGAATTGGACTCTTTAGCCTAATTCGCGCTTAAGTTACTTCTGGAGCTATCATAGTTGATAGCTTATTCTCTCCTTATTGTGGATAGAAGAATTAATTGCAAGTAACTATGAAGTGAGAAACAGAGATGGCAAGAGGAGTATCGTCATCTTTCAACTAGATGCATTAAAGTGTATGGAGAATAAAATTAACTTGAAGGTGCAGGGGATTAGCACTTACTAGTTAAATTTGCGACTTAGGCGCACTTGATATCTCTGTGACATCCTTTTATGATCTAGTGAATATGAATTAGTCGTGAGTCATTACCTAGTTGGGCCTAAACCTTTAAAACTTGTCTTCGAGAACTCACACATTAAGATGATTAGAATTAGTTTATGACATTGGTCATGAACCAGTGGCTTATTATACTTAATCACATTAATGAGATGATGACACGATTGTTTGAGTAGGCCTTCTCGGGCCCACTCGCTTATGACATCCTGTTCTCATGTGAATGTGTAACTTTGTTCGCAATGGATGTGCACAAGTAAGTAGGAAAGCCGTAGAAGGTCATTTGTTATGGCGCATTTAGTCCACTATGATATTTGTGACTAGATATGTGTAAGGGTATGATAGCTAAGCCTCAATCTCAACATATTTATAGATTACGATACGCATCTGAGTCAAGACTATTTGATCTCCCATAAGTCAAAAGTTTTGAGATGATTTTTGACATTGCACATATGAGGTTGAGATCAATTAGATAATAGCTTTCGTGCTTTTAGTTTTGACCAAGGTGGCGTGTATCTATTTGAGTTATTTTAGAAAACTCTGTGAAGAGAGATGGATGCTTAGAAAATTGATTATTCCTAGTACTCAACAACACAATGGTGTAGTAGAGATAAGGAATTAAATATTGTTAATGTTAGTGGATAATGGCTAAAATGTTCCCAATTGGGAATTGCACTAGTTTGTTGCCTATATCCCTAACTAAGTGCCTCCATATCGATTTCACACTTCATTTGAGTAATGGGTTAGCAGAGAGCCATCTATAGGCGATCTGAATCGCTAAGCAACTTATCTTTGTTTTACTTTTCATAAGATTGCGGTTAAGACCTAGGGTTCTATAGCTCATTATTGTATGTTGTCTTGTAAACACAAAGGGTGGTGGCGATTATTGTATGCGGTCATGTAAACCCTCTGGGTCATGTGCATATAGGTAAGCAGCTTTGTGGTAGTGTAACTAAGTCACATAAAGTTTTATTAGTAAAGGTGACGTGAATAGAGTTTTTGGAACTCTATAAGATAAAGAATTCTAAGCATAGTGCTCTATGTAGCCTAGTTGAGAATGGAAAGAAATTTCCAATATTGTAGGGACAGTGGGAGCAATGTGCCTACTAATGGATTACTCCATTAGAGAAGAATACTCTACATTCTTAGTTGCGTGGTAGCGAATGTGAAAATTTTTCACGTCATCACTAGGTGATTGAGAGGGAAACATTCATGATTGCTCCGCAAGATGATAAAGAGCCTAGGATAATGCCAAAGGCTCAAGTCCCCTGTTTTTAAAAAGTGGATTAATGTTGCGTAGTTTAAGACAAAGTCTTTGAGGATTAACCATTTCTATAATTTGGTTGACTTTCCATTATGACGCGAAACTGTTTTAAAGTTATGCGTAATTTGGATAATCATTGTTGAGGCATAAGGCTCGCTAGATACCGAAAAGTCGCTCCATTGAGGAAAGTGTAGACCATGAGAAGACTTCCTCTTGGGGAGTGATGTTATTTTGACTTAGGCTATGATTGACATAAGTTCAGAACATTGATTTGTGGACATTGTGACCCAACTTTCTCGTTAGAGAATTGGATAAGTAGATCCGTTACCTTCTGCTTTTATGGTGAAAAGTTAGGAGCGCAAAAAGGTTGCTAGTTCCAATAAATCTTTTACAGCCTAAAACAGTTATCCAAATAGTGGTTCTTAGATTTCGTCAAGCCATGATAGGCCAACGATGATCGATGAAGGCCACTGAGGCATGATCAATGGTCCAAAAGAAGTTTTTCCTTACTTAGTCATTATGAGCCAGGAATTTATAAGGTTGTCGCCACCTAGGGTGGGCAGTCCTCTATTTTAGATATGATGGACATGGGTGATGTAATTTATATGCTCATATGCACGATCCTTAGGGATTGTTTTGGGAAAATTCTTGGTTTGTCTTCGATGACTTACATAAGGAATATCCTAGAATGATTCTAGATACAAAATTACAAACCCATTGACTTACCTATCGGTAAAAGCCAGAGCCTTAGCTATTGAGTGTATCCTCATATTGTCTTTGGGAGAAACAGATGACCTATATTCCTCGATATTTTCTTTGTTGTGGGACCTAAAGTACGCTTTGTGGGCGTATTCGGCATGATAAGTGTTATCTTTGGTAAATGGTCAACTGAGTTGTTTAGACATTGACCTTGCTCATTAGACTGTGGATGGAATGCTTTACTAGTAGTATATTAATTTGCTCCTTGTAAGATTCAATGCGCTAGTTGGGCGCATCAAGAATGAATGCAAATTGGTCACCAAAATATCTTTAGAGAGGTTATTGCGCAAGAGGTAGTGATCTTAAATCACTTCATGTGAGGTGCACATGGTGATTCCATTGTATATACTTATCACAAGAGGTGCTGATAAGGCTTATGTTTGGAATCTAGAATTGTGCAAGCTGTGGTCAATTTTTTTTTTAAAATTGATCACTTATTTTGAGATGATGGGATGTTGACACTATTATGGTTTGTGTCATAATGATTAGCAGATGATGATGTCAACAGGCAAGATTGGCTCACTCACACGAGCAATCGCCCTTGGCGCTTGGGAGCGAGCAAGGATGAGACTAGTGGTTTATTTTTTATTTGGAGCCAAGAGAGGCTTAAATAATCCACTATGTATGTTGCCTTGGTTACAACCAAGATGAGGTCGTGTTAAGGACCAAACACGGATGTTAGTACCCACTTTCCATGTTGTGCCTGTTATGATTAGCCAGATGCGAGATCTCATTTGGCGCCTGGAAGGCGAGCAACTAGAGAATTCGGGTTAGGCGCTAGAAAGCGACTAGACTAATATCTGTACGGTGTATCGAGGATGACGTCACTCTTATGGAAGAGTTACTCCACTGTAACATGTATTCATACTATATGTGCTTGGCAATTGAGTAATGAGGTGAGAGAGTGGATCCCTGTTTCCTCACCGTGTGAGTCTTACGTGTCATTATTGATATGACTTTCATTTATGTACCCTTTTGTGACTTTTGACTATGTCATAAGGTAAGGGGTTGATGTTCTGCTACTTTGGTATGTTGCCTGCAGTCATGTATGATTCGGCCTTAAGGGACATCACTGGGAAAGCGGTCAATCCTAAACTAAATGGCATGAGGGAAAAGGAAAGATCATCTAGTATTACACCACTATTGTATATTCACTGCCGGCAACTCACATCGCTCTGTATGAGAAGCGAATTGAGTGTGAATATATTGCAAGAATTGAGAGGGTCAAACATGCTCTTTTTGAGGGATTAGAGATGTTTTTTGGACCGGTGTAATTAGATGGGTCTGGGGTATATGAGACACTATTTCTATTCTTTTGGGGTTGATGTCTCTATACTGGCTCATTTTGAGTTTCTAGTATAGAGCTCCCACATGCAGGTGTTCTCAGCAGTCGCACGGTGCAGTGGCTAGTATGAGATTGTTCATTTTGGGGAGATTGAGATAGAGATGTGGCAGTGTCATGCCAACTCATGTCCCAGTGGGAGATGTTAGAAATTGGGGGCCCATGTGGCATGACCCTTATTTGAACCTTATCCAAATAAGTTTGAATTTGAATTCAAAACCTATTTGGATAACCACTCAGGATATCCATATCTATCATATCAATTGATATGGATAGATGTGATATTATCCTTTATATCTGATATGATATGGGATATAGGTGATTAAGAGAAAAACAATGTATATCGTATGTTTTCTCCGATATATTGACTCTCTCCCAAAATACAACGATCAAGAGCCATTTTGCACTGTGACTTGTGTGGGTGATATTCATTCTGTAATATCACTCCATGCTGGGTTGATTGATCAGATTCAGGAAGCACATGATTTACCCACAAGATCCTTCAATTCAGATTCTGCATAAAAAGGTATGACCATAATTTTTCGTCCGTTGCGTTTATTATTTGATTTACAAGTTCATTATACCAAAAATTCTATGTTTTCCTTATATGCATGGAGATTTCCTTCTTGGCAATAATTTTATATATATATACCTTCCAATGCAAATACAGGAAAAACAATTTCATTAAGCATAAACAATGTCTTAATTCATATTCCATTGTTAGAACAACATAAATATATTTGTGAAAAAGAGTTTGATCCCGTTCTGTGTGGTGATTTAACTCCCATCATCAAAATTATTGATAACAAAAATCTGTAGATGGATTGCTAATAAAAAATGATATGATCACCACTGATAAAAATGTTAGGTAAAAGGAAAAACCTAAACTATATTAGATTAGAATGCAGCATAAAAAAATATAACAAAATTATTTAATTTAACTGATAATATAATCCTTGACTGAATGGAATGATAAAAAAATAATTTATGTAACTGTTTGCACCTATTTTTGCCAAGCCTTGTCGACAGGTGGTCCAATCAGTGGAAGACACGTGGCCAAGTCTAGAGTGGATGTTTAGCATCAGAAGACTAAGGTCAACAGTTGGAAGTGGATTTTTGCATATGGGTTGACTGGGAATGGTGGAGCAAAGCTCGACAATGATCATGGATTTAGTGGGCAATCCTTCAAGAAGAAACATGGACAATGTAGGGATTTTCTCCATCAAGGAATGATGAAAGGACTTAGGGTCACATGTCAACTTAAAGGAAGTGAAGATCGACAGGAAGAAAAAAAGGATTTGAGAGGTTTGACAGCCTGGAAGTCGTGAAGCAATTATAGCAGCTTATATGGCAAAGCTGCAAATTGAGGAGATCATGGGGCGTGGCAAAGGAGAAGTGTAAAGGCAGTTTGCAGAGAGAAAAGACATCAACAACATAACAACTTAGCTTTTAAATTTAGGAGTAGTTCAAATTATAACTTAGGAGTAGTTTCTTTCATTGTAATTGCATTTGTTAAATGAACATAGGTGATTTCAATTTAAAGTTGCTTTTTGTTTGTTCAATCTACTTTGTTACCATCAGCTGATATAAAATGTTTGTTTTCCTCTTGTTTACTTTGTTACCATCATTGATCCAAAGAAATCCTCATTCTCTTGAGGTATTAGAACCTAAACCACAATTGCTTGATTTTTCATATTTAAGTCGCTTAGTTTGAATTATTACTTGGTTGCTATCGATCTAGACCCAAAGATAATTTTTACTAACAAAGAACCAACCATTGAGATAGCTTAATTTGATTTGATTCGATTTAGTTAATTATGCTATTTAATAAGTTTATTACCACCCTTTTCAAACAACACTCAATGAAATACAGATAATTACTAAGTTGTGTTTACAGCAATATTCCCCACCAATTATCAATTGACACATCTTGCCAAAATACCAACAATAATGTTGTGTTTGGTTAGAAAACTTGGAAAAAGATTTAGAAAAAAAAAGAAAAATTAGATGAAATGTGAATAAAATATACATACATTTTACTTGATTTCACATACCTTTTCCTTTTTTCTTTTCCTTTTTCTTTCTAAATATTTTCTCAAATCCTCGAATCAAGCACAGAGTAAGGTAATTAACCTATTGTCTAAGTCAATAGCTATCTAAGTGGAAGCATCACATGAACTTGCTTCACAACCACTAATTAACTTTTCCGGTATGTAAATGATATATAAATAGAAAATTCATACAAAATTTCCATTTAGAATGATATGTGATCCTTTTAATGTAAAACAAAATATCTATAAATAAAGATAAAATAATAGTCTCCTTTGGAGAATCTAACTTTTTTTTGTAATACAATTATTACACTTTAAAAAAAATTAATTTTTTAAAATTACGCTTTGATTGTACATTTTTACGCCCTCAAAAAAAAAAAGATAGTACATTTTTTAAAGAATATCAATTGTCATAATTTTACTTTTTATGTTAATGCATTTCAAAGAAGGACAAAATAGAAAATTCATATTATAGTTGTCCTTAATTATTGAAAATGACTAATATTTTGTGTTAGGTTTTTATTCTTGACAATCCCGTTTGACAAAACTCCTTTCGGTTGTACTTGTATTCGCACTTTTATTTCAAAGGAGGCTATGAGTTTTAGATACTAATCCAACCTAAATTGTGCCTTGCAGAGAAGTTTCAAGATAATTCTTCTGTGTTTGCCACTTCAACGACTATGACAGGATTGAGCCGCCGATTAGCTCGGGGGTCCAAGGCGCCTCTTTCTTGGTCCAGGCGTGCCACGGCGGGTTGAGGCGGCCTCAAAGCAAAATGCAAAAATGCATTCAAAGTTGCTTGTCCGCCTTGCTCGCTCGAGTGAAGGAGTCTTGGCTCGAGTGAAGAAGTCTTATATTCAAGCTACCGTCCGTCGCCTAAAACCCGAAAGGAAGATTGTACACTCGAGTGAAGGAAGCTTGGCTCGAGTGATGGCACTTGAGGAAAACACGAAGTTTTGGTTCCTCGCTGAGCAAGAGTCTTCGCCGAGAAAAGCCGCGGCCCTATTTTCTATAAATATGCATTTCAGTCCAAATCTAGGATTACGCCTTCAGATCTTCTTCTTGGATATTAGGGTTTATATCTAGGGCTAGTTTTCTAGTTTTCTTTGGTGTTTGATTGGGTATTCAACTCATGGTTTAAGAGGTATACATCAAAGAATTGTTCGTTTATTCAATACAAAAGAGAGAGTTGTTCTTCGGTGGATTCCGAGGAATTCAAGCCTGAAGCTTTGGTGGATTCTAGAGTGGTTCATCATCGTGATTCGACATTAGCATTGTGGATTCAATGTTGGGTAAGACAATTCCGAGGTGAAGACCGGGCTGGAAGAGGCACATAGGGGTTAGTTTATTTGGGCGTGGATTCGCTACGTAATTGAGAGTATACATGTGTAATTCCTTTATGTCTTTTTAGTGGATTGTTTTGTGGCTTTTGTCCGTGATTTTTTATCACAATTGGAGGCGCTCCAATTGTGGTTTTTCCACGTTAAAATCGTTGTGTCGATTTGTCTTGTCTGTTTGATTGGGATTGATATTTACTGCTTAAAATTGATACATAATCACAAATCACTATCTAAAGGATTTCTAGATTTTTCAATTGGTATCAGAGCGGGTCGCTCTATTCTTTTAAAAAAACAATTAGAGCAAGGTCTTGTTTGATTTGTGATAATGGATTCAATTCGTGAGGGAAACTCTATGGTTTGACCACCCCTACTTGACGGATCCAATTATTCTTTTTGGAAAGCTCGGATGAGATCGTTTTTAAAATCTATTGATGAAAAAATTAGGCAATCTGTCATGTATGGGTGGACCGAACCAACGATTACCGTTGATGGAGTAACTTTCCTCAAACCAATTGATAAGTGGACACAATTGATTACCAAAATAGTAGCTAGAATAGTAAAGCTATCAATTCTCTCTTTTGCACCGTCACACCTAAAAAGTTTAGTCGTATTTGCAATTGTGAAGTCACAAAAGAGGCTTGGGATATCTTACAAACTATTCATGAGGGCACTCCTTCTGTTAAACGCTTAAAACTTTAAAGGCTCACGTCTAGTTTCAAAAACCTTTCAATGAAAGATGGTGAGACCTTTGATGAATTTTATGCAAAGTTGAGTGACATTGTAAATTCCAACTTCAATTTAGGTGAAAAAATATCGGAATCCAAGATTGTAGGAAAAATTTTGAGGCCCTTACCCGATTGGTTCCAACCAAAAGTTACGGCTATTGAGGAGGCTCAAGATGTTGACAACCTCAAGCTAGATCATTTGGTTGGAAATCTCCAAACTTATGAGGCACATAGGAATTTCAAAAAGAAACAAAAAGATGTTATTGCCTTTAGTAATGCTCATAGAGTTGGAGAGGATTCTAATGAGGATTGTGAGATAGATTCCAAGGTTACAGATGCTTTTGTAAAACAATTTAAAAAATCTTTTCTGAAAAAGAATCCTAAACTTTCGGAATCTACTCATACTCATAAATCCAAAGGCAAAGATAAACTCAAAATTAATTCTAGCCAAGAAGGAGAAAGGAAAGATACAAGGGAACTCTGAAAGAGTCCAATGCTATGAATGCCAAGGATTTGGCCACTTTGCTCAAGAATGCCCCACTCGTTTGAGGAAGAAGAAAGCTCTCGCTATCACTTGGGATGATGAATCAGAATCTGATAAAGATGAAAGTGACAAGGAAGATCAAGACGAAGAGAGACATAAACAATTCCTTGCTTTCATGGCAGCTTCTAAAACTATAGGACAAATAGAGTATCTGCAGAGGCCAGTTGAGAATGACACTGATGATGAATCCTCAAGTAGTGATGATAAAGAGCTTCAGAAAGCTTATGAAAAGTTGTACAAGGAATCTCTAAACTTATCCAAATTGAATGACAAACTCACTATGAAACTCAAAGCATGAAAAAGTGAGAATCTCAAACTAGAGGGGATTTCCAAGGCTAGGATTGGTGCCATCAAGATAGCTAATGATCGACAAGTCCTTTGTGCAAAACTCTTAACTTGTGAGACAGAGAGGAATGAGCTACAACAAATCTATGCAACATATAAAGAAAAGATTGAAACTCTCGAGATGTCTCAAGTTGCTTTGGAAGAACTAATGATCAAGAAAGAGAAAGAACTCAAGTGTGCTATGGCTACCATTGGTCTTTGGAACAAAGTATCAAAGACATTGGACAATATCATTGGGTCTCAATAAACTTGTTCTGACAAGAGTGGCATTGGCTTTGTGGTGTGAAAGAGCAAAAATAGAGTGCATGCATATCTCATGATTTAAGAACTCAAGGGCAGGAGGAGCACAAGATTCAACGAGAGAAAAAACTTTTTAATCTTCCTAGAGTTGATAAGGTCAAAGAAAAGAAGGTACACCCTATTCACCCTATTTTTATTTGTCATCATTGTGGTATGCATGGTCATATTCGCCCTTATTGTTATGAGTTGCATGGGAGAGTGTCTCATAGAGATGGAAGAAATTCCAACATCTAGTGGGGTAGGAGACACTTCATTGGTGGTAATGAGGTTAAGGGTCATATTAGACCTCATTATTTTGATGTGCTTGAGACCAAACATGGAGCGAGTTTGCATTTGCCTAGACCTAGGAATAGGAAGTTGGAAACCAAGTTGAGACGGGTTCCCAATGAAGATGAAAGGAACCACAACGTCCAGTCACCACCCAAAAACCGCAATTCTCACAACTTTGTTCATACTAAAGCGGTTTGGGTGAGAAAACTTGACTTGTGTTAATTTGTTTATTCGTTTTAGTTTTTGGGTTTCCGTGTGTTTTTTTTTTTTTTTTTTTTTTTTTGGTCATTTAATGTGTGGTATCATTTAGTGTTTGCATGTTTTTTTTTTTTTTTTTTTTTTTTGTCTTGCTATATTTTAGAAGGAAAAAAAAAATCCAAAAAGATTTTCTTAGTATGGTTTTGCAACCTCGAAATTTTTGAGAAGTTCTTGTGGCATATTGGAATTTATGAGAATATCCATTACATGTTAATATGTGTGTGCTTTTGTGGTTATTACTCATTTTGGAGTGTGTGTTCTTTGATTAGTATGTCTCATTCTGTACACACTCTTGGATTAGCAAATATCGGAGTCTTCCGCCTTAGTGATCATTTTTCTCTATGGACTTTTAGCATTGTATCTTTTGCTTTTCTAGAGGAATTGACCTATACTAGCATATCATGGGTGATGTTGAGTCTCTTAACCACCTTCCATCTTTTTGCATCTCCACGACTTTCCCCTCTGTTCTTTGTAGTCCAGCCATGAGGAAAAGGCTACCTCAGAGTCACCAACCAGGCTATCCTTATTATATCCATGCTTTTCTGGTTCGGTTTCCATACTCTTGAGTGTGTCAACCGCCAATGAATGTGCAAAAGAAATAAAAAAATGTGAAAAAGAAAGAAAAAATGTGCAAAAGAAAGAAAAGAAAAAAATTTGAAAAAAAAGAAAAAGAAAAAATGATTCATTGATTGAGGGAGAGCCTCCGCTATTACTCACCAAATACCCTTTGATTCCTAGTAGTTTGACTTTCCTTTGTTGTGCTTAGATTCTCTTGTCAAAGGTCCAACTTTCAGATCACTACTAGGATTTGAATCTAGTGTTTTTCGAACTCTAAGAGTCACACACACATTTTTTTTTTTTCATGGGATCTATGCTTTTCACATAATGCATCACTTTCTTTTATGAGGAATCTTCTTGAGGCTGTGCACATTGTGTTTTCATGTAATTGTGTTTCTTGGATAATCTTGTGTGTTTTAAGGTACTAATCAGAAATTCCTTGCTTGCTTCACATATTTTGTTTTTGTCTGTATCTTCTTGTTCACTGTTTTCAGTGTTTGTGGTTACTTTCAGTGAGGGGGAGTTTGGTTTGTCATTGCAAGGGTTTGTTAAGCATGCACTTAAATTGATTGGTTTCGTAAGGGAGATTGGCATTAGTTGGTTTGTGTGTTTCTATCCACTGCTTGTTTATTGCTTACTTCTCGCAAGTTTTTAATTTTTCCATCATCTTGTCCCTGCTTGTGTGGTTTTGATCTTACTTTCATTGTTTGAGCTTCCTTTGTCAATTCGTGACAAAAAGGGGGAGAAAGTTTAAGGGTGCATGTGTCTTAGGATTTTTATCTATTCATGTGTCGGGTGCATGTGTCTTAGTTTTCATGTTTTCATGCTACATGCTCTTAAAATCTCCAATTTCCATCTATTCATATTTCTATCTCATGCTTCAAGATAATCTTGTCATATGTCTATTGCTTTTTCATATACTCTTTGGGCACTAATAGTTGTTTTGGAGATTGTGTCACTAATAGCTGTTTTGCAGATCATGACCTTGACAAAGAAGTTTGTTTTTGTTTGCTGTAATGGGTTGGGGTGATTAGGATTTTATTTGTTAGGTGTGTTTTGTCACGGCATTGCCAAAGTGGGAGATTGTTAGGTTTTTATTCTTGACAATCCCGTTTGACAAAACTCCTTTCGGTTGTACTTGTATTCGCATTTTTATTTTAGTGAGGCTATGAGTTTTTAGATGCAAATCCAACCCAAATTGTGCCTTGCAAAAAAGTTTCAGAAAATAATTCTTTCAGGTTTGCCACTTCGCTGACTATGACGGGGATCGAGCTGCCCAACTCATGGGGTCCAGGCAGCGTCCTTGGCGAAGTTCGGTCGTTCCATGGCGGGTTGAGGGCAAGACTTCAAAGCAAAATGCAAAAATGCATTCGAAGTTGCTTGTCTGCCCTTACTCGCTCAAGCGAAGGAGTCTTGGTTCGAGCGAATAAGTCCTATATTCAGAAGCTGCGTCTATCTGCCTAAAACCTGAGAGTGAAGATTGTACGCTCAAGCAAAGGAAGCTTGGCTCGAGCGACGACACTTGAGGAAAACACGCGTTTTTGGTTCCTCGCTCGAGCGAGAAAGTCTTCGCTCGAGTGAGCATCGCGGCCCTGTTTTCTATAAATATATGTTTCAGTCCAAATCTAGGATTACGCCTTTAGATCTTCTTTTTGGATATTAGGGTTTATATCTGGGGCTATTTTACTAGTTTTCTTTGATGTTTGATTAGGTATTCAACTCATGGTTTAAGAGGTATACATCAAAGGATTGTTCGTTTATTCAATACATAAAAGAGAGTTGTTCTTCGGTAGATTCCGGAGAATTCGAGCCTGAAGCTTTGGTGGATTCTAAAGTGGCTCATCATCGTGATTCGACATCGGCATTGTGGATTCAATGTTGGGCAAGACAATTTCAAGGTGAAGACGAGGTTGGAAGAGGCACATAGGTGTTGCTTCAATTGGGCGTGGATTCGCTAGGCAATTAAGAGTATACATGTGTAATTCCTTTATGTCTTTTTAGTGAATTGTTTTGTGGCTCTTTCCCGTGGCTTTTTATCACAATTGGAGATGCTCCAGTTATGGTTTTTCCACGTTAAAATCGTTGTGTCGATTTGTCTTGTCTATTTGATTGGGATTGATATTCACTACTTAAAATTGATACATAATCACAAATCAATATCTAGGGGATTTCTAGATTTTTCATTTTGGGATAATGAAAAATGAAATAAGGGACTAATATTTTGGGACGGAGGGATAACTTTATTTATAAAACTGACATTGCCACCTCATTCTTGAGGTGTTTCCACACAATTTCACTGTCAACAACTCTTGATTATGCCAAGGCAAGGAAATTACAGTGAACTTTCTCAGGAAAAAAAAAATGCTCTACATTCCGTTTCAGAACTATAAAATCATCTCTTCAATTTAGATTATAGTTTCATGAGCTTCTTCTTCTTCTTCATCAAACCATGCCTCTGCAATCTCGTAACTGCAATACCATCATGTTTCATGAAAAAACTCACTCAGTTCGAAAACCCAACAAGCGATTGCGAAAGGCTTTTAGAGTCATCTATTTTGTTGTTTCTTTGGCCAAGAAAGTCATTGCCAATGGCAAGAACACCCAATTCCTTCCCGGGTTCTTGCTTGGCCCATCTTACGTTGCAATTGATATTCAAGCCATTGATGACGAGGATGACAATCACGATCACAAACCCTTATTCAATATTCATCAAAAAGAACTCTCCGAGATAGTGAGAGAGAAGAACTTTAACACTATGTTTGGGAACCTAGGAGAGAGAAGAAAATAAAGGATTACACAAGTTATAAGAGAAAAAAAAAATAATGGAAATGATTGTGATTTCTCTCATTCTTGTTTGGATAAGTAAGAAATAAAATAAAAGAAATGATTGAGATTTCTTTCTTTTTTGTTTGGTTAGATTTCATAAGAAGAAATTATTTTATGTTATATTATCAAAATAACCTTTTTATATTTTCAATCATTTTATTTCTTTTATTTTTACAAGGATAAAATTGGTATTATGAAAATATAAGAATCATTTGGTTTCTTTTCTCTCCCAATCTCTCCACTTTTGGGAAGATTGAAAATAAGAATTATAAGAGAAATGAATTTCTCTCTATTTCTCCCAATTTCTCTCCACTTAAGTTATCCAAACAAATAAGAGAAATACATATCTCTCAATTTCTTTGCTTTTCTCTCCAAATCACTTAATCCAAACATAAACGATCACGGTCAATATGGAGGGGTAAAAGAGGTTGCAGCAATTCTTGAAACCGACATGAAAGTTGGTATCACTGCCAAGGAGAGTGATATTGACAAGCATATCATATCAAGATCTCGTTACATCATCACGGTACTCAAGCTACAAAGCAGTAGCTCGATTGCTCTTGGCTCAACTCATACAAATTTCACACTCAAGAGAGAGATTCAGCACATGTTAAATATAACTGTATAACTATATCACCGTATTAGATGGAGTTGGTTAGATAGTTATCATTTTCTGTATAAATACACAAGTGTAGCTTCATATTCTGAAATTGAAAAAGATCTTCAATAATTCTTCATGGTATCAAAGCCTCTCTGAGCTCTCACGAGCATATCCATGGCTTCTTCTTCTTCATCTTCATCTACTTCCTTACTTGTAAATCTCAATCTTCTTATCTCCAATCTAAATTTGTTCATCGCAATCAAACTTGATGCAACTAACTTTCTTATATGGCGAAACCAATTTTAGAATATCTTGCGTGCTACTGACCTCTTGGATTTTGTAAATGGATTAGTTCCATGTCCACCATTGATGATCAAGGACTCTATTGGTCTCAAGTCTTGAATCTCGATAGAGTCAATTGGAACAAAATTGACACTTATCTCTTAAGTTGTATAACTGCAACACTTACCTCTACAATTTTTTCTTTTGTTCTTCATCTACAACACAGCTTTGAGGTATGGACTGCACTCTACAAACGTCAAGATCTCACATTCATCAAATAAAAAATCGTTTAAATCATTTGACAAAAGAGTCCAAGTCTATTGAAGAGTATTTGCATCAGATCAAAGATCTTGCTGATCAGTTGGCTCTAGCTTCATCACCTGTTGATGAAGAAGATTTAGTATTACTTAGTTTGAATGGTTTACGTAATGAGTTTGATGCACTTAAAACCACTATTCGTGCTTGAGTTGAACCTATTTCCATGGTGGAATTAACCAATCTCTAAACAATTCAGTTGCTTATGCCTCTATGCGAAGCTCAGATAGCAGTTCTTCTGCATCACGAGACAGATCGTTTTTTCGAAGTAATAGAGGCACTTTTCGTGGCAGAGGAAGACAGCCTCGTAGTCGAGGGAGGACGACTTATTCATCTCACAACTAATCTTTCAAATTTGTGATAAAGGAAATGATATAGCCCTAGACTGCTGGCATCGACTGGATGCCAATTTTCATCTGAACTTACATCAGAATTAGAACTTGCATCAGAATTTGCTTCAACATTCATCTTCATAGTCCTCTCCAAGTGCCTATGTTGCTTCTACTCCCTCTCCATCTCAAAATTCTTCTGATGTTTCCCCTTGGTATCTTGATTCTACTGCCACTGATCACATCACTCATGATCTCTCTAATCTCAACATGTCTCAGTCCTACACTAGCCCTAATCATATTACAATTGGTAATGGTAATTCTCTTCTTATTCATCACGATAAAGGTCTTCTTCCTACTCCTCATTTCTCGTTTAAACTTAATAAAATTCTTTATGCTCCTATCTCTTCGAATCTTCTCTATGTCTATCAACTCACAAAAGATAACAACTGTACCATTACTTTTGATGCTTTTTCATTTGTGGTTCAGGACAAGCACACGAAGGCCATTTTACACAAGGGCTATAATGCTAATGGCTTGTATCATTTTCCACATCTGTTGTCCTCTTCTCAACATTCTGCTACTCTGCCTGATCATCTTTCATCTTTACATGCTCTCTTGATATCTACCACTGCACATGTTTATGAGCATATTTGGCACAAGAGATTGGGTCATCCTTCTCAGTTGAAGTTTACTGCTTTAAAGAAACATTTGTCTATGCCTTCTAACAAAACAAAGCATGCTACTTGTTCTTGTACACATTGTAGTGTGGCTAAAAGCCATCGCCTTCCTTTTAAGTTATCCAATTCTACGATAAATAAACCTTTGTCTCTAATTCATAGTGATGTATGGGGACTTTTTCATTCCACTACTTCCACTTATAAATACTGTGTATTTTTCATTAATGATTATAGTAGCTTTACATGGCTTTATCCTTTTTGCTATAAAAGTGAAGTTTTCTCTAAATTTGTAGAGTTTAAGGCCTATATTGAAACTCAATTCTCTACCAAACTTCAAGTGTTAAGAACTGATGGTGGTACTGAGTTTGTCAACTCTTCTATGTCAAAATTTTTAAAAACTCAAGGTATCCTTCATCAACTCTCTTGTTCATATACTCCACCTCAAAATGGTGTTTCTGAAAGAAAACACAGACATATTGTTGAAACAACCGTTGCTTTGCTTCATCATTCTTCTGTTCCAACAAAGTTTGGTTTGATGCAGTTGCTACTGCTGCTCATCTCATCAATCGATTGCCTAGTGCCAAACTTTCTCATAAGTCTCCTTATGAACTTCTTTTTCGTACCTTACCTGATTACTCCTTTCTGAAAGTCTTTGGCTGTTAATGCTTCCCTTGGTTAAAACATTACACCACTTCTAAACTGCAGCCTAGGTCTTCCCTTTATGTCTTTCTTGGCTATCACTCTTCCTACAAAGGCTACAGGTGTTTGGATATGACTACAGGTAAAGTCTTTATTTCTAGGCATGTAGAGTTTCATGAAGACGTTTTCCCTTTTTTAGCTCATCCCTCTGCTGCTCTTTCTTTGCCAACTCTAACTTCTTTCTTTTGGTCTCCTTCTGCTTTTCCTTTTGCTTCATCTCAACTTAGCTCTTCTGCACCTCTGTTCTACTGCAGTCCCATCTCAGACCTGCTCCTCTGCAAACCCTCATCTCTATTCTGCTGCAATCCCATCTCCTGTTCTTCAGTCTCTTTCTTCACCTACTCTACAACCTCTTTCTTCTCCTCCTTTAGCCTCAATTCCTATTCAATCTATTGTTATTGATTTACCACCTTTTTCCTCCTCAGGTCCTGTCTCTTCTCTTCCATCTACTAATGTCCATTATATGCTTACCAGGTCTAAAATTCAGGGTCATGTAGCTTGCAGTTCTTCTTCTTTTGCAGATATTGAACCTCTTTCTTATCAGCAAGCTCTTGCTTCTCCTATTTGGCATTCTGCCATGCTTGAGGAATATAAAGCTTTAATTGATCAAGGCACATGGACTATTGTCCCTCTTCCTTCTTCCAAGCAGGCCATAGGCTGCAAATGGGTCTTTAGTATCAAAAGAAATAGTGATGGCTCTATTGCTCGATATAAGGCTCGTTTGGTGGCCAAGGGGTTTTTACAGTAAGAAGGTATTGATTACATTGAAACATTTAGCCCTGTGGCTAAACATCCCACCATTCAAGTTTTGCTGTGTATGGCTTTACACTATCATTGGCCTTTAAAGTAGCTTGATATCAGTAATGCATTCTTATATGGCACTTTAGATGAAGAGGTTTATATGCGTTAACCACTTGGTTTTATTAGTTATAGCGATCCCTGTTTTCCCTTCATTGTTTAATTGTATTTCAGACTCGATTCCGTGGATGTGTTATTGTCTTTTTCCCATTTCCATCCTTTACGCTTTGTATATAAGTCTTGGGTCGTGTTGGGTAAGTTTAAAACAGGTTGGTTGTGTTTGGAAACCAAGGGTTAGTGTCCATTAAATTTTCATAATGGTTCATTTAATATCCTTATTGGTGGTTACAAACTTGTTCATTTAATATCCTTATTAGTGGTTACAAACTTGTTCATTTAATATCCTTATTAGTAGTTCATTTACTATCCTTATTAGTGGTCCATTCATATTCAAACTTGTCCTTTCAAATTCCAACTAGTATGTTACACCAAGTTGCCTATAAATTGAGCTCACCTCTCAACTTCTATGGTTCTTCCCATATCTCTCTCCATTTGTTTTTTTTTAGATTTTGAGTTTAGATTAAGATTGTTTAGAGTAAGAGTAAGCATTTTCATAAGGGAGGAGAGGAAGGAGAACAAGAGAGAAATCTTGAAAGGAAGAGGAAGGGATGGCTTGCTCTTCATTTTGATTCGAAAATTATTGGGTTTGGAGCACCTTCAAAATCCTTCATCTTCGTCATTTGGTCTCCCCATTTGAGGTACGGATTCCTACTCATCTTTATGAGCTTAACCTAGATGTTGGGCTTTTGTTTAAATGGTTTGATTTGGGAAGTTAGGGTTTTGAAATGTGCTATTTTGAAAAGAGGGGTTTTGTTTATTTGACTCATCCATACGTATTTTGGGTCTAAAATAGAGATTGTTGATGTTGTTAGTAATATTTGAGCCTTTGGGTCAATATTGGGAAAGAGGAGAGAAAAGCCCTAATTTTTGATGAATTAATTTATATAATAAATTTTGGAAGATATGGAAATATGAAATTGAGTTGAATATAATGAAATTTGCTCATTATGAGATGGCACGGTGGAGTTGGATTACATTAATCATTCACTTTTAAAAATAATGACAAATTATCTATTATAACAATTATTACCTGCTTAGAAATAATTGTTTTGGGCTACCGGTGGAGGGTAGTCTTGAGGGTTGTAGACAATGCATGGGGATTAGGCAAACTAAAACTAATCAGTTGAGTATGCTATTGAATATGGCGGTTGGTATAATACATCAAAATTTTGTATTGATTGATCTAATTATATACATTGTTTTGTGTGGGAGGAGATGGGGGATGTACTCCATGGTTTATTGAAAGATGGGGGATGGACCTCTAAATCGGATTTTTGTTTGATATTGATACAGCACTAAAATGTGTATCATTTGTAAAGTATAGAAGTGTTTTTGTTTGATATTGATACAACACTAAAATGTGTATCATTTGTGAACTATGGAAGTGTTTTTGTCTGAGATTGATACAGTACTAAAATGTGTATCTATTATGAGGTATGAAATGTTTAAAACGAGTTATTATCTCGCCTGAAATAGAAATACTGTTGATATGAGATGTGATCTCGTTTAAATTGATTGGCCAAGTTATGAGTCATAGTTATGAATTGAGAATTTGATAAGAAATGGAAACTGGAATAGAACATGGACATATTAGCCATGGGATTGTAATGTGTTATAAGTTGTTGTGTAAGAGTTAAACGTTTATCAATTGCTAACATTTTAGTTACTGTTCATACTATGTTTAGCATATCTCTACTGGGCGTTGGCTCACCCTATATGGGACATCATTTTCAGGTACAGGTGTTATGCCACCTCCAAGGACATAGCTTGGAAGGCTTGAGGCTATTAGACCACCTTTTTTTGTTTTGTTGTATTACATGTATATCAAGCCAAGGGCTTTCTTTGTATAGAGTTTGCACTCTCTTTTTGCATCCAAGCATTGTCTTGGGAAGTTGTAAGCCCATAGGGTGATTACTTTTATTGTCAATATGTAATACATTTTGTAAGAACACTCTAATGATTGTAATATAATATCTCTTTCCTATATCTTGAATGTATGATATTATGGGTTTATTTTGAGGGCGTTACAACTTGGTATCGGAGCGTACCGGGTTCGAATACTTTGGGTACACGGGAAGTGGTTAGTACCACAATGGGTTTGTCTCGCTTATTAGAGACTTATGTATGATGTTAAGTGCTTATGTGATAACATGTTTATGTGACTATATGGGTATGAAATTTAGTTTTTAGGATGTTGACTGGATCCTTGGGTTTCTGGGAGTCCTGTTAGAAAGGCACTTGATCACTGCCGTTTCTAACTGGAATTCTAGCAATGCCACGGGACGGTCATTATCCAGAAATGCGATTCGTAAGTGCTTATGTGATTATGTGCTTATGTTGAGTGAATTATTGTTGTCTATCATTTAGCACGCGAGTGAAATAGCTTCGGCACCTTTGATAATGTCCTAATATCTTTGTTACCTTTACTAGGATGCCTAGACGAGGAAGTTGTGATTTCCCTCCTTCCACACGGGAAGAGTTGCGGAAACAGTTTGCGGAGTTACGCCAAGGTACTACACCTTTGGTACAGTTTGAAGCATGGTTTTCTAACCTGTCGAGGTTTGCCCCAGAGTTTGTGGAGACGGAGGAACTGCGTTGTTCGGAGTTTGAGAGTAGGCTGTGTGACGACATCTGAGAAAGGATTGCGAGGTCTTGGCATAGGAGTTACAGTGTGCTTGTTAGGGCTGCGACTCATGTGGAGGCAGCGGTACTAGCTATGGGCCAAAATAGGGAGGAGGCCATTTCGGCGACTCCTGTGATTCAGAGTGTTGGTAGGCCTTTTAAGAGGCAGAAGGGTTTTAATCCACAACAATTTCAGAGAGCTCAGCCTGGCTCTACTTTTCCAGTGCCGAGTCTAGATTCGGGAAAGGGTGAACAAAAGGTTGTCACTTGTTTCAAATGTGGTCAACTGGGCCACAAGTCCCCAGCTTGCCTACAGAGGAAGAGGGCTAGGTTGGCAGTTCGACCAGTAGTTGCCCCACCAGAATCATCTAGCCAGCTAGGTTTTGGGCCGATCGAATGTTCAGTGGGGAAGCAGTCGTTGGGGTCTTCATCAGCTCAGACTTTGAACTAGTCTCATGTTCGGGAGCTACTTACTTGTTGGGTGTGTAATCAACCAGGTCATATCCAACATTTCTGTACTCAGCCAGGGGCTTCTTTGGGGGTTTTGCAACCTAGTCGGGCTCAGTTTTATTCGACCGGGCAGGGGCAATATCGTTTTGGGGGACAATCAGGCCAGATTTCGAGGGCCTCAGAAGAGTCGAGTTCCCAAGCCCCAATTGGGGAAATATGCAGTTGTTCCAAGTGTGGCCAGTTGGGGCATACCAATAGTTCTTGTCCGTGGCCTGTAAACTCGTAAGATATCTTGGGTTTGAGAATGACCAACTTTAGCAGTCAAGTGGGGGACGATAATAGTGGTAGTACCAATAGTATGGTTTTGTTTTGACTAATCAGTTTTGTAATCAGTGAATTATCGTTTTGAAATCATGGGTTATGTTGTGTAACCAATGTGTTTTGGGAATGTTGAAACATCAAAACTGCTTGTTTATATATATATGTCTGTGTTTATTAATTTCCTTGGGTTAGGCGGACGGGAGCATGTTGTGGCTCTAAAGTTTTATTAATGTGACAAGTTGTTATGAAACCGTAAAATTTTTGTAACAATGCATCTGTATACGTGTGATTTGGTTTGGGAGAATGAGGGCTGGTGAGCCATGTTTTGAAATTAGGAAGAATTATTGAGGGATGCGTATCTTAATCAGGACTACTATGGGGCGAGAACAGTTATACTTGCCGGGTGTGCGAAATTTCAAGGGTGTTACCTATTTAATCTTATGTAAGTGGTAGAGTTTGTGGCCAACTGTCGTGAGAACGCTTCGAGAGGATGTGAAGTGTGCGATTACTACTAGGTCTTGTATATTTAACATGATGCTTTACGGAGGCATAGCGCATAATTTTGTTAGGAGTAGACTTCCACCTTCATGGTAGGTGACGTTGCCGAATTTGCATACGTACTGAATGGTTGTCTCATTTGAGAGAGTGTTAGCCCCTTGTTAAGATTGTGGTTGTTGGCATCGGGGAGTGGCGTGTTGTGAGCAATTGGTATTATATCCCGGGTAGTAGTATAATGGATATTCTCTTAAGTTTCAGGATTCTTTTGCTATGTTTAAATGCATTAGGTGTGTACCTTAATACTGGTTAGGTTAGGAGATGTTGTCGGTAGGGTTGGTTGGGTGTATAACCCGTGGTTAGGGTGTGACCCGTGAGTAGAGTCACAGTGGTATGGTGTGTGCAGATGAAGGTTTGAGTTGATAGCGATGAGGGTGAGGACTCTTACTCTTCTGGAGAGTTAGGATGGTAAGTCTTTGAAAGCCTTGTCGGCGACATGCGATTGCGCCGGGGTTTGGTTCTAAGTAGTGGTTCAATGGTAGTGGTGGCTAATGATTTGGCACAGAGGCTTAGTGTCTTGATTGTACTCTCAAGATGAGTGACAAGTAGGATGCGGAATAAAGAGTAGACCCTATAGGTCATTAAGGGATGAAGGTACTATATTTGCTTGTGTTCGGTACGAACAGTTACATGGTAGTGATAAGTGTCGCGGCGTGGTAAACCCTTGTTAGCTAATTCGGTACGAGGGAATGAGTATGCAAATTTTGTTATTATAAGTTCAGTCGAGGTGGCGAGTGAAATCCCTGAATGAGGGAGTCAGTATGGGCGTAAGATAACTTGCAGCAAGTGAGGAGGTTTTGCCTAGTACGATGCGTGATAGTGCTTGGTTTGTATGTTGTTCATTACTTGTGTCTCGTTTTACGTCCTCGTTCTGTGAAAGTTGACCAGAGGCCTGGTGTATGAATGTTTTCATGTTTCCTATGTTGAGGTATTAAGTACTAGATACTGGTCTGAGTATTGTCAGTAGTCGAGACGTGGTGGATGTCTCAGAACACTATAGTGGTTGATTATGTCATACTGTTATCTTTGTCATCGAGTCTTGCGAAGCAAGACTTTTCCATTAGTTAAGGTGTTGTCGAAACATAACGAGGTGGAGGAAGCCACTTGGGAATGGGAGTTGGATGTGCGTGAGAAGTATCTGGACTTGTTTGTTAATATTTAACCATGTATTGGGAATTTTGTTGTACTAATAAACTTTAAGAGCATTGAATATGTCTTAAGTTGAAAAACATTAAGTATGTTTTGGTTATTGGAAGTATGGTAATGGTTGGTCATGCCTTGAAAATAGAAGTTTAATTTAGCATTGTATATGTTAAATGTGTTGTAAAAATGCAAATATATTATTGCCATTGAATATGTTATGGAATTGTGAACTATGTTATATGTTGTGATTTGCCTCTTGAATAGAGATGGAATAACCGGTAATGGGTCAGGTTGATGAATATTGAATTGTAATATTGTTGAGAATTGAGAAATCATATTGTTGAAATTTATTTACCTAATTTCGGGGACGAAATTCTTTAAGGGGGGGAGGTTATAGCGATCCCGGTTTTTCCTTCATTGTTTAATTGTATTTCAGACTCGGTTCCATGGATGTGTTGTTGTCTTTTTCCCATTTCCATCCTTTACTCTTTGTATATGAGTCTTGGGTCATGTTGGGTAGGTTTAAAACAGGTTGGTTGTGTTTGGAAACCAAGGGTTAGTGTCCAATAAATTTTAATAATGGTTCATTTAATATTCTTATTGGTGGTTACAAACTTGTTCATTTAATATCCTTATTAGTGGTTCATTTAATATCCTTATTAGTGGTTACAAACTTGTTCATTTAATATCCTTATTAGTAGTTCATTTACTATCCTTATTAGTGGTCCATTCATATTCAAACTTGTCCTTTCAAATTCCAACTAGTATGTTACACCAAGTTGCCTATAAATTGAGCTCACCTCTCAACTTCTATGGTTCTTCCCATATCTCTCTCCATTTGTTTTTTTTAGATTTTGAGTTTAGATTAAGAGTGTTTAGAGTAAGAGTAAGCATTTTCATAAGGGAGGAGAGGAAGGAGAACAAGAGAGAAATCTTGAAAGGAAGAGAAAGGGATGGCTTGCTCTTCATTTTGATTCGAAAATTATTGGGTTTGGAGCACCTTCAAAATCCTTTATCTTCTTCATTTGGTCTCTCCGTTTGAGGTAGGGATTCCTACTCATCTTTATGAGCTTTAACCTAGATGTTGGGCTTTTGTTTAAATGGTTTGATTTGGGAAGTTAGGGTTTTGAAATGTGCTATTTTGAAAAGAGAGGTTTTGTTTATTTGACTCATCCATACATATTTTGGGTCTAAAATAGAGATTGTTGATGTTGTTAGTAATATTTGAGCCTTTGGGTCAATATTGGAAAAGAGGGGAGAAAAGCCCTAATTTTTGATAAATTAATTTATATAATAAATTTTGGAAGATATGAAAATATGAAATTGAGTTGAATATAATGAAATTTGCTCATTATGAGATGGAACGGTGGAGTTGGATTACATTAATCATTCACTTTTAAAAATAATGACAAATTATCTATTATAACAATTATTACCTGCTTAGAAATAATTATTTTGGGCTACCGGTGGAGGGTAGTCTTGAGGGTTGTAGACAATGCATGGGGATTAGGCAAACTAAAACTAATCAGTTGAGTATGTTATTGAATATGGCGGTTGGTATAATACATCAAAATTTTGTATTGATTGATCTAATTATATACATTGTTTTGTGTGGGAGGAGATGGGGGATGTACTCCACGGTTTATTGGAAGATGGGGGATGGACCTCTAAACCGGATTTTTGTTTGATATTGATACAGCACTAAAATGTGTATCATTTGTGAAGTATAGAAATGTTTTTGTTTGATATTGATACAACACTAAAATGTGTATCATTTGTGAACTATGGAAGTGTTTTTGTCTGAGATTGATACAATACTAAAATGTGTACCTATTATGAGGTATGAAATGTTTAAAACGAGTTATTATCTCGCCTAAAATAGAAATACTGTTGATATGAGATGTGATCTCGTTTAAATTGATTGTCCAAGTTATGAGTCATAGTTATGAATTGAGAATTTGATAAGAAATGGAAATTGGAATAGAACATGGACATATTAGTCATGGGATTGTAATGTGTTATAAGTTGTTGTGTAAGAGTTAAACGTTTATCAATTGCTAACGTTTTAGTTACTGTTCATACTATGTTTAGCATATCTCTACTGGGCGTTGGCTCACCCTATATGGGACATCATTTTTAGGTGCAGGTGTTATGCCACCTCCAAGGACATAACTTGGAAGGCTTGAGGCTATTAGACCACCTTTTGTTGTTTTGTTGTATTACATGTATATCAAGCCAAGGGCTTTCTTTGTATAGAGTTTGCACTCTCTTTTTGCAACCAAGCATTGTCTTGGGAAGTTCTAAGCCCATAGGGCGATTACTTTTATTGTCAATATGTAATACATTTTGTAAGAACACTCTGATGATTGTAATATAATATATCTTTCCTATATCTTGAATGTATGATATTATGGGTTTATTTTGAGGGCGTTACATTAGTTCTTCTTCACCTCATCTTGTTTGTAAATTGAAGAAGGCTCTTTATGGCTTAAAACAAGCTCCTCGAGCTTGGTACTCCACATTTTCCAGATTCATGCTCTCTCAAGGATTTGTCAATAGTCATTGTGATAATTCCTTATTCATTCATAAAACCTCCACTGATATTACTATTGTTCTTGTGTATGTGGATTATATCCTCTTAACTTGGAGTAGTTCTTCTCATATTAACAATCTTATTCATCAGATGTACTCAGCCTTTGCCATGAAAGAATTGGGTCCATTTCTTATTTTTTAGGTATCTTTATTAAATCTATGGGTGATTACTATTTTTTGTCCTAGCACAAATATGCTTCTGAAATCCTACTTAAGGCTGGCATGACCTCCTACAAACCTTGCAACACTCATATTTCCTTGAAACCTGATCTTACCCCTGCAGCCTCTCTTCCTTTTGCTCAGCCTCAGTTATATAGTAGTCTGGTTGGAGCTTTACAATATCTTACTATCACTCGCCCCAATCTTTCTTTGGCCGTGAATCAAGCTTGTTAATATATGCATGCCCCTACTTATAGCGACCCCGGTCTTTTCCCTTTTAGTTGTTGTATCCGGACTTATGTTCCGTAGATCCCGTTGTTATCATATTATTGTTGTCGTCCTTTAATTTCTTATTTTTGAGTTATAGGATGTGTTGGGCAGGTTTGTTACAGGTTGGTTGGGTTTAGGAACCAAGTGTTGCTATCCAGATTTTTGGACCTTCACTCGAGCGAGGAGTTGGTCGCTTGAGCGAGCTTGTGTTTTGGTCCTTTGCTCGAGCGAGGTTTTGGTCGCTCGAGCGAGAGTAGAGTTTTGTGTCTGGTGGCTCGAGCCAGGGTTTCTTCGCTCGAGCGAGCAATTGCGTCTAGTTTAGACCTGAGAGCTGTGTTTCTTCGCTTGAGCGAGCTAGGTGTATGTTTTCGAGTTCTTCGCTCGAGTGAGCATTCCTTCGCTCGAGCGTGCGTCTAGTTGCAGACCTGTTGGGTTGAGTTGTTGGCTCGAGCAAGCTTTTCTTCACTCGAGCGAGCTTCTGGGTTGTTGGCTCGAACGAGACTTTCTTGGCTCGAGCGTGGGTTTCTGTGTTTGGTCGCTCGAGCGACCAAGTCTTCGCTCGAGCGAGCCTGTTATGTTTAAATAGGCAGCAACGGGGAAAACTACACTTTTTCATCTTATTTTTTATTCTAAAACCCTAGGTCTGACTTCTGTCTCCCTCCACTCACCTTCTCTCTTAGGTTTCATCTCTTTTTAGGGTGTTTCTACCCTAGGTTCTTTATTAAAAAGATAGAGTGAGTTGAGGGCTTCGTTTTAATCTGAACGTTTGGCGGTTTGGAGCACTTTGGATTTTGGGTCATCACCTCCATCTTCTCCATTCTAGTTATTTACTTCGAGGTAGGGATTTCCTACTCCATATTATAGGTGTTGTTCTAAGTTATGGTATTTTGATATGTTGGGGGTTGTTTGGTAAATTTGGGAGAAATCCTAGTTGTTGTAATAAATTAATTTGTATAATTAATTTAGGGAAAACTGGGGAATTTAGTTTAATTCTTGAAATTGGGGAATTATGAGTTTAAATGGTGTAGTTTGATAGTTTAATCACTCACCTATGGAAATGTTGCGTTTATGTTTACTAATACATTTATTTCCTGTTTAGAAATAACTGTTTTGGGCTATCGGTGGAGGATAGTCGTGATTGTTGTAGACATTGCATGTGGATTAGGGAAAACTGAAACTAATCACATTGGTTGAGTCATTGATTTTGACTGTTGAATTAATACAAAAAATACATGTATTGATTGTGTGTTGTATATGATAAATGTTTATATACATTGTATTGTGTGGGAGGAGATAGGGGATGTACTCCACGGTTTGGGAGGAGATAGGGGATGGACTCCTAAACCGGATTTTGTTTGGAAGGAGATAGGGGATGGACTCCATTAGCATCACTATTATGTGTGCTTATTGATTTATGGAAGTGCTTTTACATGTTATTGATACAGCACTAAAATGTATATCAATCGGGAAGTATGGAAGTGTTTTGGTATGAGCCTTTGTCTCATTTGTTTTGTTGATATTGGAAGAAATGTTAATGTGATATATAAGTTCACTGTTATAGTTTGGCCAGGTTCTGAGCCATATTGGTATAAATGGAAAGATGAATAAATAATGGAAAGTGAAACATGTCATGAAACTGTAGGTTGATGAAATGGATATTTGTGTTAACCATATATTGAATGATATTGCTTTATTCAATGCTTATATTTAGTTTAGTATATTTCTACTGGGCTATGGCTCACCCTATAAGGGAACATCATTTTCAGGTCCAGGTGATTTGCTACCTCCAAGAACTTAGCTTGGAAGGATTTGAACTTTGAAAACTGATCTTCAGTTATTTGCTTTATTTGATATAACATGTAGACATTCAAACCAAGGGCTTAATTTGTAATTGAGTTAGTACTCATCCTTTTGTGTCCAAGTGTTGGCTTGGAAAGATGTAAGCCCGTAGGGCATTTACTTTTAATATTACATGTATTGTTTTTCAATAATAATACTCTGATGGATAAGATAATGATTGGTTTTCTTTTATCAATGCATGTTAACGTTATTTATATATTGGGTTATTTTGAGGGCGTGACACTACCAATGCTCACTTTTCTTTGGTCAAGCGCATTCTTCGCTTTGTTCAGGGCACTATCTCTTATGGCTTGCCTTTTAGTCCTAGTTCTTTCAAACTTGAAGCTTTTTCTGACTCTAATTGGGCTAGCGATGCTATTGATTGCAAATCTACCTCCGACTATTGTGTGTTTCGTGGATCCAATCTCATCTCCTAGTCTGCTAAGAAACAACACACTGTTTCTCGATCAAGCACTGAAGCTGAGTATCGCTCCCTTGCTCATGCTACAGCTGAGCTCAGTTGGTTGCACATGTTTCTGCATGATCTTTCTATTTCTCCTGTTCTTTCTTCTATTCTCTAGTGTGACAACTTATCCGCAATTGCTTTGGCTTCCAATCCTGTCTTCCATACCAGGTCTAAGCATATTGAAGTGGATTGCCACTTCATTCGCGAGAAAGTTGCTTCCAAAAAGCTTGTGCTCAAATACATTCCTTCCATCGATCAAGTTTCTGATATTTTCACTAAGCCTTTATCCGCCTCTTGGTTTCATTATCTCCAAGCCAAGCTGTTGGTCTACACACCTCCCATCAGCTTGCAGGGGGATGACAAGCATATCATATCAACAACTCAAGCTACATCAACAGCAGCAGCTCTAACTATTCTTGACTCAACTCATACAGCTCACACTCAAGAGAGAGATTCAGCACATGTTAAATACAACTATATAGCTGTATCACCGTATTAGATTGAGTTAGTTAGGTAGTTATCATTTTCTGTATAAATACACAAGTGTATCTTCATATTCTAAAATTGAAAAAGATCTTCAATGATTCTTTAGATATTAAGCAAAGAATCAATGTGTTTGGTTCGAACACGTACGAGACCACCGACAAAGAGCTTTCTCAGTTTTGTCTTTGAAGCATTCAAAGACACCACCATCGTTATACTTCTAGTATGCACAGTGTTCTCTTTCGGGTAAACAGCACAGTTCCACAGAAGAGTGGTACGACAAGGGAAGCATTATCGTTGTTGTCATTCTAGTTGTTGTGGTTTTGCCATCAAGAACCGGTAGAGCGCATACTTTGACAAGCTTTCGATAAGAGCAAAGGACTGATAAAAGTGGAAGTGGTGAGAAATGGCCGCAGGCAACCCATATCAATTTTTGAAGTCGTAGTGGGTGACATTGCGTGTCTAAAGATCGGTGATCAAGTTCTGGCAGATGGGTTGTTCTTGGACGGATACTCGTTGAAAGTGAATGAATCAAGCATGACAGGGGAAAGTGATTACGTTGAAGTAAATGAAACCGATAATCCATTTTTGCTCTCTAATACCAAGGTAGTAGATGGGTACTGTAGACACCCCATTTTTGACCGCCCTCAAGACTTGGGCATTACTGATGGTTTGCTCGGTGTTGAGAGATGTGCAGGGCCAAAGATTCAATTCCTTCGGCAAGGACAGAGGCAAACCCTTCAAAACACTTTGTTTAGGGGTTTGGAGTTGAAGAAAAGAGGAGAGGAGGGGAGAAAATAGGTTGGAGAAGAAGTTCGCCATGAATCCGGGTAGAAGAAAGTCGAGCGGCCCTCGCTGAATCAGGCTTATTCAATTGCATACTTGGAGTTAAGCTATGAGATCATAACCATTGGAAAGAAGACTTCCGGGGCTTCATTTTGCACTCAAGAATCTCCCAAAGCCAAGTCCGGGTGGAGGAGATATGATTGGTTGAAGCTGGGCATCATCCCGTTTGGATCGAGTCTGCGCGGCTTCACCAAAAAGGGCATAACTTTCTGCATAGGAGGAATTTTGATGCAAGGTTTGCGCCATTGGAAAGCTAACTTCCGGGGCTTCAATTTGAATACCCACCGGCCTTTTTTTTGACCTAGGAATCACCTATCGGCACTCTATTTAGCCGACCGGCACTTTATTTTGGCCGATGATCGAATTTTCTGGTCGGTTTGCACCCTTTGCACCCTCCAAGCCTGGTGCATACCAGCTGTGATAGCTGGGATGCACAGAACCAGATCCACGTGCATCCATATGCCTATTTTACACCCTTTTGCACCTTTGAACCCCTTCAAGCTTCTAGAAGCTTGAACCCTTTGGCCAAGCTTCTTGGAGAAGCTTGGCCACCAGATAGCTTCTCCTAGAAGCCTTGCACCCCCCCCCCTTTGCCCCTTTGACCCTTTCCATTTGCTTAGCCATTAAGTTAAGAGCTTATACTTGGCCTATATAAGCTCTTCTCTTCTCCTTTGTCTAGGGTTGGAGATTCTTAAGCAAAAAACCAGAGGATATACATATATTCTGATATAGAAACATATATCCCACCTCCTTCTCTATATCTATCCTATCCAAGCTTCCAAACACCTTGGTTCTTGTATCATTTGCTCTACAACACCTAGCACAACACCTCCATCTTCCATTCCAGCATTTGGGAGGTCATTTGCAGAGGTTAGGAGCTCAGAAACTTAGACCAAGGGGTGCTGGTTTGTTGGTCTACAAGGGTAAGCACACTTTTCCCCAAAACTAGCATTTTCTTGGTTCATATCTAAGCCATAGTTGCATGTATTTTTGAGCTTCGATGTAAACTAAAAAGAGGCTTGTTTTGAGCCCTTCTTCAACATTGAAGAAGGGCTCAACCTTGTTTGGGACCCCCATGTATGACTTGCTTCAATACCCTCTTGGGTCCTTATTTTGTTGCATGTTTCTTTAGCCTACCATGCTTCCATTTTTGGGCCTTCAACAGGCCTGAAAAGTGGCTTATTTTTCCCCCCTCTACATGTCTCATGAAGGGTATTTGGCTGTTTGATGATAGCATCTAGCACCTATCTCTTTATCCCCTTGTATGCCATGATTCTTGCATAGTATATTTGGCTGGCGTATAATCTGTTTTTGAGCATGTAATAAACTGTAAGTAGGCTTATTTTGAGCCCTTATTCAACATTGAAGAAGGGCTCAACCCTGTTTGGGACCCCTATCTTGCACTTGTTTCATAATCTCTTCTATTTACCGTAATTTTGCATACTTTGTTAGCCTATCTTGCTTCTATTTTTGTGGCTGGTCATAAACTGGAAATGTGCTTGTTTTGCCATGTATAAGGTCTGTCCTAGGTTGTTTGGGTCAATCTTGGCATGCTTTGTATAGCCCCTTTGCATTGTAGCTTGTATGCTTCAAGTAGGTGCATGTGTAGGATGCATTGCCTCCATGATTTCAAGGGTTTGGAACCCTCTTACATGCTATTTCAGACCCTAATCCATGCTCACATGTTCATTTTTGTCATCTCTTTCATGCTTTAAGGGTGTGTCCTTTTATGCATTCAAGGGTGCCTTGTGCATGCTTGTGTGTTTAGAGCTTTTAGGATGCCGTGAGTGTGAGTTTTGGGTGTATTTTCACATGCTGAAAACCTGTTTTTGGTTGCTCGAGTCTTGCCATGATTGGTCTTGTCAAGTGTGGTTCAAAGCCTCATTACCTTGCTTCAAGCACTCGGGCTATTTGCATGCTTTGTTTGGTCTTGTTTAGCTTGGTTTGGCACCATGTTTTGCATGATTTCAGAGCTTTTCATGTATGCTAATAGTCCATGTTTGTGCCTCTTAGATGTGTTTAAGAGTTGCTTAATTATGCTTAAGTGTTGGTGCCTTAACTTATACATGTGTGCATGTGTGTTTGGCCCTCTTGACTTAGCATTTTGGCCACTGATTTTAGGACTATTTGAGTTGCCTAATTCATGTATAAGACCATCCTTCCATTGATTCGCATGCTTGTCTTGTATGCTTACTTGCATGTTTGCATAAGTGCCTAGCATTGTCCATTTTGCACACTAGTTGCCATGTCTAGGATTGCATCATATTGGTATACATGCTAGGCCTCTTGAAGTGAAGTGTGATGGAGGTTTAGCACCCTTATGTGCTTGTTTGCATTGCATGCATTTGAAATCAAAATTGCACTCTTGGTTCTTTGGGCCATCATGCATGGAAATGCGTGATTGGTGGTCCGAGAACCGAGGCACATCTTCCTTTGAGTCAAAAACATGATAAAGAGTGTGTTTGATGCATACATGCTTTGAATTACATTGCCATGCAAGTTGTGTCCTCTGCTGCTGTGAGTTGCAGGTTCTGCAGGCATTTTGTGCCGACCGGCACTGTTTAGTGCCGACCGGCAGTCTACTGGCAGCCGATGGATGAATTCAGTGCCGGTGACCACATCCTTCAGCCGGTGGTGTTCCACCCCAGCCGGTGGTGATCCCCAGTGCCCAAGGAAGTATTCCTGAAGTTTTGGCAGTCTTCAGAGGAGGAAAGTAGGGAAAACAGAGGCAATCATGCATGGCAGTGCGATTCCGAGCGAGTTCCGGGCGTGTGATGCATCTTGCCCTCTTCCCGAGGCATTTACTGCTTTAATTAACTTAGTTAATTTGTTAATTAATTTAGTGAATTTGTGATATTTAATTAGCTTGCGTAGTTAATTAATCTGTAATATTTATTCGGTCCCTCCGAGTGAGGGCGAATTTGTAATAAGTGTACGTGGGTGTGTATGTCTTCCAACCCCCATTTCTTTCTTCCCTTTTATTTACCTGCTTACGATAGTAGATTAGGGCACGTTTATTTCAGCATACCTTATGCTATGCATACGTGCATTCATGCATTTGTTCACATGCATCAGGCTCGGCACATCATGCAAACTGCATCGTACTTTGAATTCCAAATTGAATACGTGATAGTTGTTGCATTTCACGTGCCATGTTTAGGGATAGCCGAGCCTGTCTAGATTACATCCATGTATGTAATGCATTAGCCATTTAACATGAACTAGGACACGCATGTTTGCTAACTAGTTTCTTGTTTTGGCACGGAGTACAATGTAAGTATTTATGCTTTAGCATACCACATGCGTGTGAATGTTGCCATGACAGTATGCTTACCATGCGGCTAAATGCTTATGTGAGATAAACTGTTTGAATGCCTGTGGGTGGAGGTTGGATTGCTTGAGTTGGAATAACTCGTTGAAATCCGTATTTTAGCCTACTTGCGAGTAGCAATTTCAAACTGTTTTCAAAACGAACGGATGTGCAATGTTTATGTCCAAATTAGGCAATCTAGTCTATACTTGTTTGCTGTGCGCATAACATAGTAATTCTAGGCTAATAATTGGAATAAGAGCACGTAGTGTTTTCAAAAATGGATATCACGGTTAGTAGAGGCCGGTCTTCAGACCGGGCGAAAGGGGGTGCTCATAGCTGACCTTCCCCGATCGTACCCAAACTCCCGAGCCAAGACCACTTTGGTGATGATTTTACACGCCTTCTCAGACCGAGTCGGTTTCCTAAATTTCCCATTTTAAAATATTTAGGTGGCGACTCTGTAATCTGGCAAAGCAGTCCATGTTTGGCACTACTTTTCAAGAATCTGTTTTTCTCAAACGATTTGCCGGATTTGGACTCTTTGGTTCAAGATTTAGAACCGTGACACAAATTGAGTCCGAACTGTAGTAAACCCAAATATGAACAGAACGGGAGTTAACCCTCCCGGGGCGTTCGGGGACGTCTACAGGTACAGTCACATGCTTGTAACTTCGGTAGGCATGAATGTAGCATGGGGTGTAATGATGAGCTCGATAAGCCGTGACTCAGATGAGCAAACACCATTACAAGCTCAGCTTAACAAACTGACATCTTATATAGGGAAGGTTGGTTTAATGGTGGCTTTCCTTGTTCTCGTAGTTTTGCTCATTCGGTACTTCACAGGAAACACTAAAGATGAGCACGGGAACCAAGAATTCAACCGCGACAAGACTAAAGCGAATGATGTCATGAATGTTGTTATGCATATTGTTACTGCGATAGTTACGATTGTTGTGGTGGCGATTCTAGAAGGTTTCCTTTGGCTATGACTCTAACTTTGGCTTATTCAATGAAGAGGATGATGGTTGAGAATTCCATGGTTCGGAAACTCTCTGCTTGCGAGACAATGGGTTCGACCACCACTATCTGCACAGATAAAACCGATACACTTATATTAAACCAGATAAAGGTAACAGAATTTTGGCTTGGAAAAGAGGTACAAACAAAGCATCATTGAAAATAGCCCCTAATGTTCTTGAAATGCTACATGAAGGTGTCGATTTAAATACAACCGGCAAAGTCTATAGACAGTTATCCACTGCAATACCAAAAATTTTCGGAAGCCCTACTGAGTTAGCAATCCTCTCCTGGGTCATGTTTGATTTGGTTATAGATATTAATGAGCTGAAACAAGGTCATGAAATTCTTCACATAGAAGCTTTCAACTCATAGAAGAAACGAAGTGGGGTTTTGACGAGGATGAATGGAAAAAAAATTCACGCGTATTGGAAAGAGGCTGCGGAGATGATTCTGTCAATGTGCTCAAACTATTACACCAAAAATGGGAATATTATACCCATGAATGATAAAGAAAGAACGCAATTTGAAATGATTATTAAAGATATGGCAGCTAAAAGCTTGCGATGCATTACTTTGGTTACAGAAAGTGTAGAGGTTAGCAGAAAGATTGAAGAAACTGGACTTACCTTGTTAGGGCTTGTCAGTTTAAAGGACCCTAGTCGACCAAGTGTCAGGGCAGCAATACAAGCTTGCAGAGACACCGGAGTTAACGTTAAAATGATTACAGGAGACAACATCTTCACTGCAAAAGCTATAGCTATCGAATTTGGGATTGTTAAACCCAATGAGGATTCGAGCAATGCAATGGTTGAAGGAGTGACATTCAGAAATTATTTAGATGAAGAGAGAATGGAAAAGATAAACACAATCCGTGTAATGGCTAGATCATCCCCGTTTGACAAGCTTCTGATGGAAAAGTGCTTGAAGCGGAAAGGACATGTGGTAGCGGTCATAAGGGATGGAACAAACAATGCACCTGCACTGAAAGAAGCAGATATCGGACTGTCAATAGAAATTCATGGCACAGAACTAGCGAAAGAGAGCTCGGATATAGTCATATTAGACGACAATTTTACCTCGGTGGTGACAATTTTGAAGTAGGGTCGGTGCGTATACAACAACATTCAAAAGTTCATCCAATTTCAACTCACCGTCAACGTAGCTGCCCTTGTCATCAACTTTGTCGCAACAATATCGTCAGGTGAAGTTCCGCTAACAGCAGTCCAACTGCTGTGGGTAAACCTCATAATGGATACTTTGGGGGCACTAGCACTACCCATCGAGCAACCAACTAATGATCTAATGACAAAGCAACCCGTGGGTCGAACTAAACCACTTATAACAAAGATCATTTGGAGGAACCTCATTGCGCAGGCCTTGTATCAAATAACTGTTTTGCTGATCTTAGAGTTCAGGGGAAGCACAATCTTCAGCATGAACAATAACATCAAGGACACACTGGTGTTCAATAGTTTCATTCTGTGCCAAGTTTTTAATGAATTCAATGCAAGGAAGATGGAGGAGAAGAATATATTTAAGGGGATAGTTAAGAACAAACTCTTTTTAGGCATTATTGGGATGACAGTAGTCCTTCAAATGGTCATGGTGGAGTTTCTAAAGAAATTTGCCGATACTGAGAGGCTAAATTGGGGCCAATGGGTCGCATGCATTGTGATTGCTGCAATGTCTTAGCCAATAGGTTGGCTTGTCAAGTTCATTCCAGGTTCAAGTAAATAGCCAAATTTTCCCACACATAGATCTTCTATGACATAAAACAAATGATCAAAGTCGGTATTGGATCAAAAACATATTTTCTTCTCAATTCCATTAGGATTTACTAGGTGATTCACGATTTCAAGATTTCATATTATAGGTTTGCGAACCTTCAGTTCTTGTAAATATTGATAAACTACAAGGGACCACACCTTAAGGTCTTAAATAAAAGTTTAAGGTTTTTCATTTTCTTGCCTTTGTCTGTATTTGTAATTTGTTTTTCTGATCATGCAATTAATCAATTCATAACACAACTTCCACTACATAACACTTTAAGGTGATTGCCCAAGCATGCAAGTGAGTGGTGCGGCGGCTAAACTCATTCAATGCTATACATATATACATATATATATATATGGGTGCCTAAACAAATAGATCAGTGCTATACAAACACATAAATTAAACATAAAAGTAATACAGAATGATGTGATAAGTTTTGATTTTCATTTCAAAGCAAAAACTCCATCAAGATGACTTATATTTTAAAAAATGTCACTGGCACATCACGAATTTTGAATTTTGATTTTTGTTTTGTATAAAAATCCTGTAAGCATAGTATTTTCCTAACGAATATAGCAGAAGTTCTAGAGGAAGGAGACAGCTCTTTATAATTGAAGGATTCAAGAGCCAAAACAAAAAAAACCTTCTCTCCATGTACCACCAACTAAAATGCATCAACACTACTAAAAAGGTGTGTCTCAATGTACATGTCTGATACCAACACTCAACATGTATCCGACACACGTCCAAATCCAAATGTGTCCTAAAACATGCTTTAGACCCACAAAAACACATAAGTTTAAACAAAATAACTTTTAAGATACAATGATCAAAGAAAAACAACATAGAATTATACCTATCATTCCCTCCTCCTCTAAACTTTATGAATTAGCATTATTTTACATTTTGGATTATCTTTTAATGAAATATTCATATATATGACACAAAATAAATGTATAAAATCATATATTGTGTGTATCTCTCATGTGTCGTGTCCTTCATGTTTTCAAAATTGATGTGTCAACATGTCTATGTTGTATAACATGTCTGTGTCGTATCGTGTATCCACGTCCATGCTTCTTAGACCATTGATACAAGTGGCATCTTCTTTTAGGTAATTAGGGACTTGTCTTTTTTCAATTTTTATAAATTACGAATACAAATTACAAAGTTTTGAAAACTCAAAAAGTACCTTAAAATTGTTTCCTCAAAATAGGTTGTTTTCAAGAATTTTTTTTTAAATGGAGAACCATCTATTCCTACAAATTTATAAATTTATTTTTCATCTTGATAGTCCTTAACCAATGACATGCTTGCATAGGATTGTCCTACATAATCCTTTGTACTTCCATACAACAATGTCACTAGACCCAAACAACAACATATTATTCTAGTGCATACAATATTTGTTTAAAAACAGATTTTCAAATTTTTTATTTCCACCCTTGAGAAACCTTTCAAAAAAATATCTCCCGTTTAGAAGAAGGTAATGCCCACTTAAAAAGCCACCATAAACCATTTTAGTAATGTCAAAAACCATTTCTCTCTCTTCAGACTTCAAATTGAAATAACAGAATTCTTCTTACTAACCTTAAACATGATGCAACTACTACACAGAAACAGTGCATCATTTTTATTTTATTTTTTTTGGTATGGAGAATTACAATAACAAGTCAGAAGATTTGTTACTCAGCTAAAGTATAAATGGAAATTCATCTAAAAGTGCAAGACTCAAAGAAAAAATAAAACTCAAATCTTAGCTCAACCTGCTTTGCAATAAACATCAAATATTTTGAACAAAAACAGGTAAAAAGAACTATAAGAAAATTCAAGGACAACATTATCACTTCAAAAAGAGTATAAGTCGAAATATAAGCACCTACTGCTCATCACACATGTTTTTGATTCTCAGAGTTATACATTGGTTTAAGGAGTTATACTACCGAGAAAGACTTTGAAGGTGTTAACTTTGCTAAAATCTACATTTTAGCAAGATTGGCCCTATTAGCATAAATTACATAGCCTTCAAATTGAAGCTTGTAGGCCACACAAGATAAAGTGCCATAGTCCCTCGAAGGTGACATCCTCAAAGACAATGCTCTTAAAGGCCAAAGGCCTCCGCATATTATATAAAAAGGGTATTGTATAACAAGGTCAAAGCAGAGGTGACCATCTTAAGCTCAAGAGGGAGGAGTGACACTAATAAAGAGCTCCCTTTCATACTCAAACTAGCATCTATCTGGGTCAGTTGGCCTAACTAGTGAAGCACGTTACATATGATATAACGGTCTCTAAACTTCTTTATGTTTTTAAGTAGAATGTGGGGATCATCTGGTTTGATGGCCAAAAGTAAGGATTGTCAAGTTGAAGACCATGTCTCTATCTCAACCTATCAAGGTACAGTGGTGTGTCCATCTTGACCTGGCTGTTCAGAATTCATAGAAGGGAATTTCATCATGTGATCCATTGGACATGTGACATCTAAGGACAAAACCAAGATTTTATTCCAAGGGGCCAAACATTATGTACAGAAATTTAGACAAATAATATAAACTAAATTTACATTTTTTATACCCTAATTATTAATGCATTAAAATATAGTGGACAAAATATTCGGTATAAACAAATATGTGTAGACGTGCCCGAACGCCACAGCTCCGCGCGCAAATGGTGCGAAATCCGTTTTGTTCATTGGACTACTACAGTTCGGACTCAATGTCACGGTTCTGAATCTAATCTCGCAAAGTGCAATGCAAGACCGATAAATCACCAAAGAGTCCAAATCCGGCAAATCGTTTTGGAAAACTGATTTTTATAAAGAAGTGCCAAACATGGACTGCTTTACCAGATACAGAGTCACCACCTAAAAGTTTTATTTTGGGAAATTTAGGAAACCCTGACTTGTGCCTAAGGCCACATGTCCGTCATCACCAAAGTTACCTCAGCTCGGGAACTTGGGTACGAGAGGGGAAGGTCATGCAATGAGCACCCCTGCTCGTCCGATCAAAAGATCGGCCTTTACTAACATGATATTTTGTTTTTGAAAGCACATGTGTTCTTATTCCGGTTATTATCTAGAATTACTATGTGATGCGCACAGCATACAAGTATAGACTAGATCGCCTAAGTTGGAACAAAACATCTCATGTTTATTTGAAAACGGTTTGAAGGTGCTACTCGCAAGTAGGCTAAGACGTGGATTTGCCACCCTCGAGTGGGCTTAGAAAACATGATTTTGCCACCTCAAGTGGGCTTAAAACTCTCATTTCAATGAATTGTTCCAATTCAAGCAATCCAACCTTCACCCACAGGCATTCAGGCAGTTATATCATTTAAGCAAATAGCCTCATGGCAAGCATGCTATCATGGCAACACTCACATGCAGGGATGCTAAAGCGTAAACACTTACAGTGTATTCCGAGCCAAAACAACAACTAGTTAGTAATCAATGCATGATCCTAGTTCATGTTAAAATGGCTAATGCAACACATGCAAAATGCAACTAGAAATAGGCTCGGCTATTCTAAGATGGCATATGAAATACAACTCGATAATATCCTGTTGAACGCGTATTCAAGTAAATGTATTGAAATACAATGCAGTTTGTATGATGCGCCGAGCCCGGTGCATGCAAGACAGATGAATGAATGCAAACATGCAAGCATAAGGATGCAAATCAAAACATGACCTAGAACTAACCATCATAAGCGGTTAAGTAAAAGGGAGAAAGACGTGGGGTTGGAAGACATTCACACACTCACGCACACTTATTACAAAATTCGCCCTCTCGACGGAAGGTCTGAATAAATCAACTAGCTAGCTACACTACACTAATTAATTATTACAAAACCTTAACTAATTAAGAAAATTAATTAAGTTACAAAACCAACTAAGTAAGAAAAGAAAGAAGTTGAATTAAGTTGCCACAACTCTACCTCGAAATGATGAATGATGCATGCTCAGTCGCATCCTCTCGGAAATCCGTTGCCATGCCTCATGTTGCCTCTGTTTGCACTGTTTTAAACTTCTGAAAACTGTACAAATCTCCAAAACACTTCTGATCTATCTCATGGACATGCTGAGAGGCCAAATGGTATGGTCATCGGCCAAATGGTATGGTCATCGGCCAAGGGATAAGGGTCATCGACCAATTTTGAGACTATCGGCCAATTATGATTAGCAATCGGCAGATAAAGTAATCGATCAGCCACCACACCCCTTATCATGTCTAAGGCTCAAAGGAGTGTAGTGCTCGACTCTCGAGCCATCAATCACGTATTTTGATGCATGATGGCCAAAGAGGCCAAGCTGCACAAATCAATATGGAATGAAATGCACAAAAGCACATAAGTGTCTTAAACTCTATCATGTTTGATCAAGAGTGTCGGCGACCGAGAATTGAGGCACGTTTCATCACTTCACGTATGAAACGTCCCTCGTTTCTCGTGTTTGGCTTAATGCCCCAAACCAAACACAATGCAATGTATGCAACATGGAGATGCTATGCAATGCAACAAAAGCATGCCAAATGCAATGTAACAAATATGCAACAATGTCATGCAACCTAAACATGCAAACATGCAATGTACCAAGCATGCAAAATGCAATGCAACCTAGACATGCAAACATGCAATGTACCAAGCATGGAATAACAACAAAACGGAGCAAGCATGCAACAACATGCAAAGATGGATAAGCATGCAACAACATGCAAAGACAAGCATGCAATAACATGCAAAAATGGACTTAAACTAAAATGGGCAGACCTCAATCATGCCCAAATTAGTGGCCAAAGTATGCTGAAAATGGAGTCCAAAAGTATATGCAAGCATGCATGCCAATTGGTTCACAAACAAAGCATGAAGGCACCAACTCTCAAGCACATTGAAGGAGTATAAAATGTAAGAGTGTGGTAGTGAAGTAGGCTCTGAAATCACATTCCAACGGATGCTAAATCATGCACACATGACAAACAAAGCATGTTAGTGGGCTCAAAGCTTAAAGCTAGCCGAAGGGCTTACACCATGGCCATAACAAGCAAGCCCCAAAGGGCCAAGGTGACTCGAAAAAGTCCCAAGAAAGGTCAAAACAAGGCTAGAAACATGCTTGAATAGAGCTAACTCATGCTAGAATGGAAGGCACAAAACATGACACGTACAAGGCCAATAAGGATGATTGCATTACACCTACCAAAACGAAGCATGGAATGACTTTACCAATAAAAATTAGAGTCATGGCATGTCAAAATAACACCAAAAATGGGCTAATACCAAGTCAACACATGCTAGAATAATAAACTCGCACATTAAGCATGCAAGGCTAGCAAAGAGGACTTACACTACAAGTGTAAGAAGCAAATGAGGGATGCTCTAAACAACCAAAAACAGAGTTGTATCATGGAAAAATAGGACCAAATACATACCGAAATGGAGCCCATACATGCTTAACAAACATGCTACTTCATGAGGCATATAAGGCTAGTTTGCAAGAATTACACTACAAGTGTATAAGCATGCATAAGGTGACCAAACCAGCTATGGACAGAGTTAAGGAAAGTCCTAAAAGTCACAAAAAAGTGCCTGAACTAAACCTCAAAATGGTAGAAACACATGCTCATTTGATAGGCCAATAAGACATGCAAACAAGAGAAGAGGAGGGGGGACAACCCCCACCCATTTGGGACCTCAAAACAATATTTTTACCACTGAAAATCCTCTAGATTTCAATGGTTATAAGGCCACAAAAATTTGTTTTGAAAGGCCTTAGAAGATGGCTCAAAAGCTATACAAGCTAAGGAACAAAAGGAAGAGACAACCCCCTAACACAAAATAGGCCTAAACCATCACTTTTAGGACTGAAAAATAGAGATTTTCTCAGTTGAAAACCAAGCCAAAAATAGTTTACAAATGTGGTAAAACAAGCATGCAAAGCAAAGGTTTAAAGAAGCAAGTGCTTACCCTTGAAGCACCTTGAGACTTAGCAGCAAAACCAGCCAAAATCTGAGCCAAGACCAAGCTTTAGCAGCCCAAAACAAGTTCCAAGGGACCTCAGCCCAATGGTGATTAAGTCTTCTTAAGGGTTGATAGGTTGAAGATGGATGTATGAAAGCCTTCAAGCACAAAATCCTTAGAGAGAGTGAAATCTAAAGAGAGTTTCTAGAGAGAAAGGCTCCCAAAACTTTTGCCAAAAATCTATCCTCAAATCTTCTAACCCTTGAATATGAGATATAATGCTTCATTATATAGCAAAATATCAAGTTTGGTCGAAATATCTAAGCTAGGACAGGTGGCAGAAGCTGGAAACAGCTAGAGGAGAAATATCTGCCAATTCTGGGCTTTCTGGACATTTTTGGCCGATCGGCCAACATTTGTGGCCGAAAGGTTCACTTTTGGCCGACATATGGCAGATGAGGTCCAATTGTGGCCGATGCACCACCATAGAGGCCGATGGCAAAAATCAATCCTGGTCCCTGACTTGAAGAAAGCCTAACTCCTTCATCTGGACTCCTTTTCAGGTCATTCTTGAGCCTAAACTGTAGCCCCAGAAGTCTTCTTTCCAATTATGAAGCTTCACATCAAAATTCTATGTGTGTTAAGAGATATCCCTCTTTTAGTGAAGTCTGCTCAGTTTTGATCCAACCGGAATGATGCCCAACTTCAGCCAATCATATCTCCCCCATCCAGACTCGGCTTTAGGAGATTCTTGAGTGTAAAATGAAGCCCCGGAAGTCTTATTTCCAACGGTGGTGGCATTATAGCTGAAATCCAAGTATTCAAAAGGATAGGCCTGATTTAGCGAGGGCTGCTCGACTCTCTCTTAGCGATTCATGCCCATCTTCTTCTCCAACTTGGTTTCTTCCCTCTTCTCCTCTTTTATTCAACTCCAAACCCCTAAACAAGGTGTTTTGAAAGATTTTTCAAAGATTTCATCTTTCTTTCATTCATTTCCACTTTGTCCTTGCTCGGTTTATCGAAAATTGCATCATTTAACAAAAAGCAAGCATCGGAACATCGTAGGAACTTCTTTTCAAAAATATTTTGAAAGAGAGGGTTTTAAGGTCCAAAAACCATTCAAAATAGATTTGGTCCAAAATGGGGTATGAGGTTAGGATTTGACTCTCCGCTTGCCAAAGAAATCGAACCTTTACCCTGCACATCTTTCATCACCTAGTAAACCATCAATAGCGCCCAAGTCTTAAGGGCAGTCAAAAATGGGGTGTCTACAATATGCTAGAGGATAAAACAAAATAAATAATTTTTTATGTACATAGCCAGTTAGTCATCTATCAAAATGGTACCTGGCATTCTTTCTTTTCATAAAATTCATTTATTTTTCTTGTTGTTCCCAAGAGGCACTGGGAAATAAGACTATTCAAGCCGCAATTTGTGCGAGAGAAAAGAGAAGTCTTCACTTTTTAAGAGAAGATGTCACATCATAAATTTTTTATATTATCCATAAAGAAAGAGAGCTTGATAGTACCTTTTTGTTCTTTCAATTATAATCTAATGATGTTTCATTTTTTTTACAAGTAATCTAATGATGGGGCCATTGACTTATTGGCTCAAGTGTAGATAGAATTTTTTCTGAGACTTTTTGCTTTTTGGTTTATACATACTATTCTACCACTCAACCAATACTATAAATCTAAAAGTGGTTAACATATATACTATGGTTATATGGATTTTTAAAAATAAAGGGGCTTGGCCACCCCAAGCCTAGCCTTGGCTACATCTTTGGTGGCATCTCTATATTGCTTGCTTGGCCTTCAAAAATTGCAAGTACAACTATAAATAATGGCTAACACATCTACTTTGTAAAAAAAAAAGATAGTTTAGATCCAGTTTGTTACAAACTCAAGTGGCTGCCCTATCTGCCACCACTTTGTGTGTGTGTGTGCGTGCACACTAGCCTTTCCCCTCACATATGGCTACCTCCTCATTTCTAGCTGATCTAGTGTTACTAAATGCATGCCTAGGTGTGCGCCTAGGCCTGAGTCCCATCCAGGCTCAAGGTTTACGCCTTGTAGTGTTCCAGGCTAGGCGACTTCGATAAGGCGTGCCTAGGCCTGCACCTAGGCCCAAGTCCCATCTAGGTCCAAGATTTACGCCTTGTAGTGTTCCAGGCCAGGCGACTTCGATAGCACCTAACTGGCCCAAGGCTTGTGTCTTAAGGGCTTTTTTTTATTGTTGCTTTAATTGGTTTTATTTAAAATCTAATCATTGATTTAATATGGTGTAGCTATAGAAGATCCCTACTCTTATTACAGATGCCAATACATTGAGCATTCGACCCCAAATCAATGATAGAAGAAAAATTAGCCCTAATTTCTAATCTCCAAAAAACACTAAATGTTTAACATTTCATTTTGTTTATGTTAAACCCTAAATTATTTACTTGTATTAATTTTTTTTTTTCCTATACAAGATGCGCCTCACTTCAGTGAAGCATGCGCCTCACTTTAGTGAAGCATGCGCCTCACCTTGCGCCTTAAGCCTAGGCCCTAGAAGACTTTGGTGCCTTGGTGCGCCTATCGCCTTTAATAACACTGAGCTAATCATCGAAAATATCCAACTTACCATTTCCCTTCACACATGGCTTCCTTTTCGTCTCTGGCTAATCATCAAAATATCCAACTCGCCAATTCTATATTGACCCCTTTATAAATCTAGGCAACTAAAATCAAAACCCTATTTCAATTTGTGTTGAATTTACATAATCTAGTTCTTGTGTTTTTCTCCTTCTAAATACAACAGTTAAGAAGCCTAGGTGCATATTGGTCACATTACATTAATTAATATTTGCATTATTAACATCAAATTAGTTGCTTTTTGAATAAGTATTTGGGATTAAACAATAACTGTGCTAGATTCAACCAAAATTCACAAAAGTGCCGCAAGCAATCTGCCAAGTTTGACAAGTATGATTTGTTGATGAGTTCAGGTGCCCAATTTTGATGAATACAGAGCATACAAGAACAAACCTCCCAAAAAACATGGCATGGATACAAGGCCATCTAAGATATATATAACATCTGACATGCTTTATACAATTTAATATGTTTGTGAGATTTCTAAATAATTCATCTCTTTTCATATCATCCTCTACTACACTAACCACATCCTCGTAAGTTAAATAAGGTAAATCTATAATTGAAAATTTGTCATTCTTTGCATCATGCCAGAGAGTGTGCTTGACTTAAAATGCTACATAACCATAAGATTTTAGCATGGGGTTTTAAATAAGTAAAGCCCAAAGACCAATCATTTATGGTGTAATGTGAGGTGAAATATCTAGGATAAACCTGGGTTATCAAAAACTTTGCTGTGAATATATTCTACCCCAAATTCACCAGTACTTGGTGAACCATCAACACAGAACTAAAATCATTTTATCTCCAATTTTATAGTTAAAGAGTTGCAGCTCATGATTGTCCCAAAGTAAGCATCTATTGGGATTCAACCAGTCACGTGAGACAATAATGCTATGATGCCCATATTTGTGCTGGGGAATTTTCAAAATGTAAAGTTTAAGTTTTGGGTGTTTTAAAAACCTTCCATGTTTTCTTTGGAAAACATGAAATAAGCTTGGGGACTTTGTCCCACATTGGAAAGAGAGCAAAACATAGAGCACTTAATAAAGTGCTACATGGAATATTGTTTTGAATATGGAATTATGGGATGAAAGCTAGTGTGCATGCACCGACACCGCAAGAATGGTGCTTCGCAGTGGGCTGTGTGGCGTTTGATGGCGCACTTTGCACTTAGCTAGGCGTAAGGCGCCATGAGGGCGCTTTCCTATTTGCATCGGACAGGTTGGAGTGATGAAGTGGATCCGACGTGGCATGGGTGACATGGAATACAGTCAGCTCCATGTGGCAGTGACGTGTCGTCCGTTGGCGATGAGTCAACCAACCGATCAAACGGTTATGTGTCCGATCTGAAGTGGGTTGATCATAGCTGTTGATTGGAGATACGCGTAATCGGCACGTAATCATACGGATGAGATGGCACCCGATCGTGATCAGGTGTGATTAGTCAAGGCATCTATTCAGTGTTAGAATGATCTGCACCATAGATCGTCGATCCAACGGTTCGATCTGATCAGATGCGATCAAAGGACATGACCATTCGATCAGATCCATCAAGGCCTATAAATAGGCTACAAAATCAGCCATTTCATTCCATCCAAAATCCTTAAAAGCATTCCTGTAATTCTCTCTCTCTCTCTCCCCCTCTTGATTTTGAATTTTCGATCAAGAGTTTCTTAAGCAAATTTCTGTTTTTCTTATTGATAATCATGTTCTGCAGATTTGATTATCAGTGTCTTGGTTTCTTGATTATATCAAGAGTGTTCTGATCTATTGTCGTCAGTGCAGATGCTGATAGACTAGATCTTTAGATCAGGCTTCATTGTATCTTGGAGGCAAATTTGTTTTAACCACCTGCACACCTTTTGGTGGGTAAAAATATTGTCTTTAGGAAAACGACTTAGTAACGCGACTTAAAGCACTAATTTTCTGTTCTATATAGACAAGATCATTGCCAAATTTTGAAGACCCAAAGACCATCATTTGAAGAATTCAAGACCATTTGTTCCAACAATCTAAAGACAATATTTGGATATTGCGATGTCTATTCAAAAAATGACTCAAGATTGCATGAAGCTTGACCGTTTTGATGGAGGAAATTTCTGACATTGGCAAAAGAAAATGCACTTTTTGCTCACCACTCTCAAAGTGGTCTATATGCTAACTACCCCCTATCCAATGGAGCAAGAAGACGAGACTGTGGAGCAAACCCGTGCCAGAACCAAATGGGAGAATGACGACTACATTTGCTGAGGACACATTCTGAATGCACTGTCAAACTCTCTATTCGATGTGTATCAACATCTGGAAACGACATAGCAACTCTAGGACTTATTATAGTCAAAGTACCTCACCGAGGATGCCACCACTAAGAAATTTCTTATTAGTAATTTTATACGTTTTACAATGATTGATACAAAGCCCATTATGGAACAATTCCATGAGATCCAACATATTCTGAGTCAATTTCGACAAAAAAATATGAACATGGATGAATCTATTGTAGTTTCATCTATAATAGAGAAACTGCCATCTTCTTGGAAGGATTTTAAGAAAACTCTGAAGCACAAAAAGCAAGATCTTACTTTAGAGGAATTGGCTTAACACCTCCGAGTTGAGGAAGAGTCAAGGTTACTTGAGAGTAAAGATAACCAATTGGCTCAGACGTCCAAGATCCACATGGTGGATGATGGTAAGAGGTTCAACAAAAAGAAGCGTAAGCATGAACCCCAACCTAAGAAAAATGCTAAGAAGTCGAAAGGCGTTTGCTGGCACTGTAGTAAGCCAGGGCATTTTAAAAATGAATGTCGGTCATACAAGAAGAAGCCAGAAGCATCAAATGCCAAGAACAAGTTCGTGGCTGTTGTATTCGAGGTGAACATGCTCAAAGATGCTGGTGACTGGTGGATTGACTCAGGAGCAACAAGGCACATCTACAACAACAAGAGCCGTTTCACTACTTATGAACAAGTGACTGATGGGATGGTTCTCTACATGAGCAACTCTTCAACTGCTACTATCAAAGGCAAAAGGACGGTGGATCTAGAGTTCACATCTGAAAAAGTCCTAAGTCTTAATGATGTTTATCATGTACTTGATGTCAGGAAAAACCTTGTATTCGGAAGCCTGCTTAATAAGCATGGTTTCAAGTTAGTATTTGAGTCAGACAAATTTGTCCTGTCTAAGGGTGGGATTTTTGTTGGGAAGGGCTACATGTATCAAGAAATGTTCAAACTTAACATTATCAATAATACATCTGTTTCTGCTTATATTATTGATTCTCTTTCTTTATGGCATGCTCGTTTAGGTCATATTAATACTAGGGAAATGCATGATATGGTTAATTTAGATTTAATTCCTAAGTATGACATTGATATGTTTGAAAAATGTAAATATTGTGTGCAATCAAAAATTACTCGCATTCCATTTCTTAAAGTAGATAAAACCACATCTCTGCTTGAACTTGTGCATAGTGATGTATGTGGCATGCATAGTACCCCCACTAGAGGTGGTGAGAAATATTTTGTAACATTCATTGATGATTTTTCTAAGTACTGTCATATCTATCTTTTACATTCAAAAAATCACAGTGGGTTAAGTCGATAGAAGGCCTCAGATGCCCACCTATATAAATCACATAACAAAAACACAATAGAAGCACCGTTCAATATTCATTTCATTTTAATTCAATTCTCTTTACGTGTTTCTAGTTTATTCCATGATTATGTGAGTCCAATTGATGCCTAAGAATACTTAAAATGTCATAAGGATGCAATTATGCATTTAAAAGAGTTAGTCAAAAATTGCTGAAAATAAGGTCCTTGCTCGAGCGCCACTTTGGTCGCTCGAGCGGACTGTAAAACTTTGAAACACTTCTGGGAGCTCGATTTTCACACTCGAGCCAAACTTTCCTTGCTCGAGCGGACAGCGTAAATTCTGAAATTTCCAGAATTGTAATTGAAGTCCAAATTTAGTTTTAACTCATTTTCTCCATATCAAACCCTTCCAAAATATAAATTAGACTTCCTAACCTCTTGAAATTCCAAGATGCATGTGTAATTGAAACTCAATTTCATATAAGACAAATAAATTCAAACCCAAAAGGGTTATTTTCAAATTAACTTCTATAATTTTGAATCTAATTCAATTTCTACACCATTTTACTAATTCCTTTTAATGTACATGAAATTGAAGTCATATGACCCTTAGGAAAATATTTGCATGTATGACATTAAGATTAAAACTAATTAATTTTCTATATTCAAAATTAAATCAATGTTTAATTTTCCATAACTTGATTTTTCTTATAAAATTTCTTCCTTCTTCTCTTCAAAACATGGAATTGTTTACCTTAAATTCCTCAAAATCCATAATGCATGTATAAAACACTTATCAAATCCAACCAATTTTACATCATCAAGCTCAATTTATAATTTTACTTCTTAATTTATATCGCAATTTAATCTCAAGCTCATAAACTTTAAAATATGAATTAAATTCTAAAATCTTGAAAACTTACCATACATGTAATGATAAACTTCAAATATGTGAAGGATGAAGAAAATCAAACTCAAATATTTAATCACAACATCAATTACTTAACTATCAAACTTAACTCAAACCTTCTACATTCTTTTCTTATGTCATGAAATTAAACCCAATTTACCTTCAATTTCAGCTTGTAAATAAATTATGTACAAAATTTAAGTCTCAATTCCTTACCTTAAGTCTTCAAATTGATGAATTTCTTGGCCAATCCTTGAACTTTTCTTTAGTTCTCCACTTTTCCCTAGCTTTTCCCCTTAGCTTTCCTACTCAATTTCCAGCCAACAAGAGCTGATTTGAACTCTCTCTATATCTCACTCTTTCTTTCTCTTGGAATTCCTTTCCTAGCCAAACAATCTGATGAATAGCTTTAAGGCTCTCACTCTCTTGATTTCATTTATTCTATTCTTTTATTATTTTTATTATTATAATTAAACAAAGTGGTGGGACACTTGTCCACCTCAAGACTTACATGCACACACATACACATGATTTCTCTGCACACACAAAATTTCTCTGCACACACCCACATACACCCTCAAATTTAACACCATTCAATTTATGTTCAAAATTAAGTTAATTAGGCAACACTTAATCTAAATAAATATTGATTAACACATAATTAAATTAATTGTAACAAATCATAAATCTCTCATAATTTAATTAATCTATTTGACTTCCATTAGAGCCTAATTAAATATATTTAAATTTATTGGTCCAAATCAGATTTTTAATCAACATCTCAAAAGGCTCCAATTATTAAATTAAACTTATTTCTAACCTCAATTTTGGTTTCTTAAATCATTTAGGTCTTCAATTTCTGATCAAACTCCAAGTTTCCGTCAATTAAATTACATATTCAAATAGGACACCCCAAAAATAAATTTAATTCGCAATAATCACAATTCTCAATCTTCATAATTTAATTAGCTTAATTAACTCCAATTAGGATCTAATTAATCGAACATTAATTTTACTAAACTGAAACGAATATTTAATTAAACTCCCAAATGGGTCCATAATTAAGATTAAATTGACTCAACTTCTTAATTTCACTTCATTAAACCATTTGAACCCTTAATTTCCAATTCCCAAAATAAGCACTTAATAGAACCATAAATGAATCAATCTCCATACTTTTCGTGAATCCCAGATTAAATTATAATAATCGGCACTTAAATTTCAAATCATCTTAATTACCCAAGTACTAATCATTATACGTGATGGGGTCGTTACAATTGCACAGGCATTCCCTACCCCCATGATGACCCCCTGGTCATTTCTACTCTCCTGTTGAACTACAAAGTCAGACGAGTACTTGTCGACAGTGGCAGCTCCTCAGACATCATCTTTTTTAACGCCTACCGACAACTCAAGGTCGGGGAAGAAAAGTTGTCGCCTCTACAAACCCCTCTGGTTGGCTTCATCAGCGATCGGGTGACATCTATAGGCTTCATCGACCTCCCAATTACCATCGGCGAATATCCACGGTAGTCTACAAAACTACTTACTTTTCTCGTCGTCGACTGCCCTTCCTCCTACAACATCATACTTGGACGCACAACTCTCAACGCCCTCCAAGCTGTAACCTCCACGTACCATTTGGCCATGAAATTTCTGACCGATTAGAGGGTCGGCACGGTGAAGGGCGAACAGACGGTGACCAGAGAATGCTATGTCGCCTCATTAAAGGAGGTTAAAATAAAGAAAACCATGATCATAGAAGGCCTTGATATCAAAGATAAAGAAGAGCTAATCAAAGGAGAACCAGTGGAAGAACTAGTTGAAGTACCCATTGACCCCCACCGACCCGACGAAGATGGCCAAAATTAGCAGCCAACTACCCCCCAGGTCAAGGCCAACCTTACAACCCTCTTAGCCGAGCATAACGATGTCTTTGCTTGGACCCACTTTGACATGCTAGGTATTAACCCTTCTTTCATTACTCATCGCAAAGATTTAACCCCACTTCAAATTGCTCACTAGTAGCAGCATTTTCCACCAAGAACGCAACAATCTCATTGTCGTTGAGGTGGAAAAGTTCTTGAAGGCCAGTTAATTAGAAATATAGACTATCCCAAATGGCTATCCAATGTGGTCTTGGTCTGCAAAAACAATGGCAAATGGAGACTTTGCGTCGACTACTCCGACCTCAACCAAGCCTATCCTAAGGATAGCTACCCACTACCTAAGATAGATTTATTGGTCAACGCAACGGCAGGACACCAGATGCTCAGCTTCATGGATGCTTTCTCAAGCTATAATCAAATCTTCATGCACATAGCTGACCAGGAGCACACTTCCTTCATTACTGACAGAGGAATTTATCATTATCGTGTGATGCCATTTGGTTTGAAGAATGTGGGGGCCATCTACCAACGCCTGGTCAATGCCATTTTCAAAAACCAGATAGGTTGGAATATGGAGACCTATGTCGACGACATGCTCGTCAAAAGCAAACTCTCCTCCGATCACCTGGTAGACCTACGGGAGACATTCCAGGCCCTGTGCAAACATAAGATGAAGTTAAACCCAGAAAAGTATGCCTTCGACGTTGGGTCTGGTAAGTTTTTGGGTTTCATGGTTAACTACAGAGGTATTGAGGCCAATCCAGAGAAGATCAAGGCCTTAATAGAAATACAATCTCCCCAAATGGTAAATGAGGTCCAGCGGCTTACTAATAGAGTTGCCGCCCTCAACTGCTTCATTTCACGAGTGACTGACAAGTGCCTTCTGTTCTTCAAAGTTCTCCGACAAGCTTTTGAATGGACCCCCCGAATCCAATGAGGCCTTCCAACAACTGAAACAGTGCATGGCTAGGAATGGCAACGGACCGAGACCGGGGCCAAGGCTAGGCCGGCAATGACACTCCCCGTCCTCGATCCCCGAAAATTAAAAAATGCCCGTCCCCGGCCCCGATCCCCAACGGGGAACGCATCATCTCCCCTACCCCCGCCCCCTAATAGGGATCAAGTTTTCTCAACCCTGAAAAATCCTCGATAGATCTGTTCAACACACACACAAATCTGTTCAACACACAGACATAGATTTGTTCAACAAACAAAAAAAAAAATAATCTGTATATGGACAACAATCAACAATAGATCTAGAACACACACACACATACAACAACAACAGATCTAGAGCACACAATCAACAACAGATCTAAAAAAATTTAATCTATATATTAAACAACAGATTTGGATAGATTTGTGTATATAGACAGATTTGTTCATCAACAACAATCATCAACAAATGTAATCTATATATGAACAACAATCATCAACTTAAAAAAAAAAAAAAAAACTTTTGTTCAATAACATATTTGTTCATTATACACACATACACACACACACACATATATATAGAGTTGTTCAGATCGGGTCCTTGACGATTCACGAACCACAATCTGTTAGATCCGTGGCTTTACGGTTCAGATCACGGTGGTGGATCTAGATGATGATGATGATCAGACGTAAGAGAATGAGAGAGAAATCAGAGTGAGTGCGTGAGGGAGAGGGAGAGAGACAGAGCGAGTGAGAGGGAGAGAGATATGAGAGACGCGGTGAGTGAGTGTGAGAAGAGGGTTTGGTTTATATATATATATAAAGAGGGGTAAAATGGTAATTTCAATTTGGGGACCAACGGAGACGGGGACGGGGACAGGGCTTCGACACTTATCCCCGTTCCCGGCCCGAAATTAATTGGGGATTAATTTTTAAATACCATCCCCATCCCGTTGGGGATATTTTTCGAGAAAAAACCTCTCAAATCAGGGTTGGAGGAACGAGTCCCTATTGGGCCAGATTTAAATTTCCATCCCTATGCATGGCCAACCCTCCTCTTCTCTCTCAAGCAATGCTAAGAGAGACCCTTTTTCTTTACTTAGCTGTTTCCAGCATTGCGGTTAGTGTTGCCCTCATTAGAAAAGAAGACTCAGTCCAATGCCAAATTTACTACATCAGCCACGCACTTCAAGGGCAGAACAGAACTACCCCTTGTTAGAAAAAATGGCCCTCACCCTGGTCATCGTGTTCAGACAACTTCGACCCTATTTCCAAGCCCATTCTATAGTGGTTCTTACTAACCAACCTTTAAAAAAGGTTATGCAACAATCAGAATCGTCACGTAGGCTCATGCAATGATCTATTGAGCTAAGCCAATACGAGATCTCCCACCGACCCCGAACAGCCATCAAAGACCAGGTCGTTGCAGATTTTATCCTAGAATTCACCAACCCTACTCCCAACATATTCCCAACATTTGCGAACGTCATTTCCGATACAGAGGACCCCTATTCCAGGGCTCTTAGCATTGATGGCCCATCTCGCAAAGAAAGTAGTGGAGCTGGCTTGATCCTCACCACCCCCGAGGGTGAATATTTCAAGTGTGCTCTCCAATTTCTATTCGCCGTAAGTAACAACGAGGCTGAATATAAGGCCCTAATAGCAGGCCTTCAGTTGGCTAAAGACATTGGAGTTGACCATCTCTGTGTGTCTAGTGATTCTCAGTTGGTTGTCAGATAGATAACAGGCGAGTTCGATGCAAAGGAGGAAACAATGCGATCGTACAGAGACATCGCCCTTCCCCTCACCTGTCTCTTTAATAGTTTTCACATCAAGCACATACCCAGGTCAGAGAACTCCCAAGCAGATGAAATGGCCTAGTTAGCCTCTACATACCAATTCAACCTCTACCACGGTGTCCGAGTTGAATACCTGTCCCACCCAACAGTTTCACCAACTCAACAAGAGGTTCACCTGCTCCAAGACGAGCCTACCCCGTGGGCCCACGACATTATCCCATTCTTAGAACAAGGAGTCCTACCAGAGAATAAACAGAAGGCCAACAAGATCAGGGCTCGGTCGTCTAATTATGTCATTATCGATGACATCTTGTACAAATGGGGATTCTCACAACCATACCTCAAATGTTTAAATGCTGACCAAGCTACCTATGTGATAAGCAAGGTCTATGAAGGGGTTTGTGGTAACCATTGTAAGGGTCGGTCCTTAGCCCATAAAATCCTTTGCACAGGTTACTTTTGGCCCATGCTTAACCAAGACACTATCGACTTCGTGCTCAAATGTGACAAGTGCCAACACTTCGCCAACATTTCTCACACGCCTCCAACAGAGCTAATTACGCTCAGCAGCTTTTATCCTTTTGCCAAATGGGGAATCGATCTCGTGGGCCCCTTGCCGATCGGCCGAGGCCAAGTAAAGTTTGTCGTGGTTGCCATCGATTACTTCACAAATTGGGTGGAAGTGGAGCCCCTAGCCAAAATTACCGAGCCGAAGACCACTAGGTTCATTTGGCAGTCTATTGCGTACCGCTTCGGAGTTCTTCAAGCCATCGTCTCCAACAACGGCAAGCAGTTCGACAATGCCAAATTCTGAAAATTTTGTGAAGAGCTCAACATCAAGACTTGTTTTTCTTCCCCTGGCCATCCTCAAGCTAACGGCCAGGTGGAAGTTACCAACTGCTTTCTGTTGAAAATCGTAAAAACCAAGTTAGAGGCCGCCAAGGGACTCTGGGCAGAGGAGTTGCCAAACATGCTATGGGCCTATCGGACAACAGCCAGAACTCCCACTAGGGAGACCTCTTTTTGCTTAACATACAGCACCGAGGCAGTTATCCACGTGGAAGTTGGCATACCGACCGCCAGGATCCTCCATCCCGATTCGCAACGAAACGAAGAATTTCAAAGGGTTGATTTAGACCTCATCGAAGAACTGTGTGAAACAGCCGCCGTCCGTCTGGCTTCATACCAACAGAAAGTAAGGAAACACTATAATCGCAAAGTCCAACCTAGGGAATTTGCAGTGAAAGACTTAGTCCTACGAGAAGCAACTCTTGCTACCAAAAGCCCGACCGAAGAGAAGCTTGCAGCTAAGTAGGAAGGCCTTTATATCATCAAATCCAGACTGCGCCCAGGCACATACCGTCTGCAAGATATGGAAGGCAGAGACCTCCCTCACCTATGGAATGTTGAGCACTTGAAGCAGTATTTCCAGTAAAATGAAGCCTTCCCTATTTGTTTTGATTGCACTTCTCAGCCCACCTGTTTATTTATTTTTGTCATTTCAATACAATGTACACGCTTTTAGTGGCACCTCTACATATCAATGACATTGCTATTCCCTCCCCATTATTGGTGTTGAATAATTTGCGCGAAACCAAGCCTAAAGAGCTTAGCCAGACTGAGCCTAGCCTAAAGAGCACCACTAGCCTCGCCCTCTAAGCCTCAGCAAGACTAAGCCTAAAGAGCTCAGCCAGACTGAGCCCTCCGAGCCTCAGCAAGACTGAGCACAAAAAGCTCAGCCAGACTGAGCCTAGCAAGCCTTAGCTAGACTGAGCCCTCCGAGCTTCAGCCAGACTGAGCCTAAAGAGCTCAGCCAAACCGAGCCTAGCAAGCCTCAGCTAGATTAAGCCCTTCAAGCCTCAGCCAGACTGAGCCCTCCAAGCCTCAGCAAAATTGAGCCCAAAGAGTTCAGCCAGAATGAGCCTAGTAAGCCTCAGCCAAACTGAGCCCTCTAAGCCTCGGGCTCAACCAAACTGAGCCTAGCAAGTCTCAGCCAGACTGAGCCCTCCAAGCCTCAGCAAAGTTGAGCCCAAAGAGTTTAGCCAAACTGAGCCTAGCAAGCCTCAGCCAGACTGAGCCCAAAGAGCTCAGCTAGACTAAGCCTAGCCAGCTTCAGACTGACTGAGCCTAAGAAGCTCAACTAGACTAAGCCAAGCAAACCCTAATTAAGCTGCAATCAAAATTAAGTCTACCATGTCTTCTGATTACTGCATGGTGTATATACAACGACAATTGCATGTTTGTTTGGGCAATTTTCCCATTCTCAAATCCAATTTTTATACAAATCACATCTTTTTATTACAAAGATTGCTTTCACAGTCCCTAAAAATCCATCTTTGTTCTTTCAAACAAAAAGTCAAAACAGTTCATCTTTACAAAAGGTAAACAGAAACATGAACAGTTTATTACTCTACCAACTAACAGAACAAGTCTTTATAAATTCGACACAAAACTTCTTACAAACTCTAAAAACTCCTTACACAAGCACAAGTTAAATGTTTACAAAAGCAAGTTACAACAAAACAAAGTCTGTATGACTGCTTGACAGCATAGCTACGTCTTCACTCCTCCTCACCTCCATCTCATTCTTCCCCACTAGACATTAAATCTTCTTCCTCAATACCCTCATCCAGGGGGATTTGCATGATATCTCCCTCTCCTAGCCTCAGGAGCTTGGTGTTGATGTTTGGGAAGAGCTTCGCCGCCCTCCATTTACAACTCACCCACCCACTATCCGAGTACATACTCAATTCATACTTATAATAGTCTCACCACTGAAAGTTCTCGATTATTTCTCCTTTTGTCTGCCCCTCCACCAGTTCGGCAACATCAACGTTCGACGGCCCAGCACCACCTTCCCCCTCTTTGGCTAACTCCTCGCCACAGCTACGTCGATTGCCATTAGAAACTCAAAAGACAGCTTAAACTGTTCCACCGCAGCAGTACACAGATCTAGGTAAGCAGCCTTCTCCGACGCCATCATCTTGGCTAACTCTGCAGACTTGGCCCTTTCTTCCTCCAAGGCCTTCGCTAACTCTGACGCTCGTGCGTCCGCCTCTTCCTTCTCCTTCAGAGACGCTTTACGCAGCTCTTCATTGTTGACTAGAACTTCTTCCAATCTCTCCTTAGTGGTCTCACAAGCCACCTGGCTTTCTTGGGCTTGTCTCTACTCTGCAGCCAACTCCGCTGCCTTGTTATCCAGTTGTGCCTTGGCCTCTGCCAGCTGCACCTTGGCTTCCTTTTCCCCTCTCTTGGCCCTTCTGCTACAAAGCTTTGAACCACTGCCAACACCTCCATTTTCTTGGCCTTTTGTGCGTGTTTTAACCCTTGGTAACAAGCGCTTCGCGCCACTTTTCGCCAACGCACACACTCCACGTTCGCCCTCCCCAGCTCTATCTAGGCTTTTCTTAACTGTGCTTTAAGTGGGTCCATCTTCATCTTTGCTCTCACGCCTTTACCTACCAACGCGACTGTTAGTGTCAACGATTTCATTTGGGCTAAACAAAATACTCTCATCATGTAACGCCCTCAAAATAAAGACATCACACCCATCAATGAAACATGCATCAACATAATAAAAGTCCAACCTCTTCTATTTAACTAAACAGTTCTGTACAAGTGTATTACATGTGTATAATAAAAGCGGGTGCCTTTAAGGCTTACAACTTTCCAAGTTAACACTTGGTTACAATCAAGAGAGCTCTAGCTCAATACACGTAAAGCCCTTGGCTTGAAGTTACATGTAACACATCAAAAGTAAATAGAAGTCAAAAAGTCCATCCGCCACTAGCCTCCCAAGCTAAGTCCTTGGAGGTGGCAGGCTACCTGTACCTGAAAATGATATCCCCATAAAGGGTGAGCCACAGCCCAATAGAAATATACTAAACCAATTATGAATAATGTCTAAAAGATTAACAGTTGATAAATTGGTCAACACTTTCACATTCCTTCACAATTTACTACAATTCCAAGACATTCAAGTCTATATTTTCTTTCTTTCCATTTCAACATAGATAAACATATTAGTTATATCTATACAACCACTGATAAGCATACTAGCTACTTCACATCTTCCAAGATAAGCACGTGAGCTGTATCTATATTTTTCAAGACAAGCATATGAGCTATGTCTCCGGAGTTCATCCCCTATCTCCTCCTAACACTATCCGGTCTAGAGGTACATCCCCCATCTTTCCCTAAACCGCGGAGTACATCCCCCATCTCCTCCTCTACATATAATGCATATAAACACATTGGTTCTATATACAATCAATCAATACAATTTATGTGTTCTACAAATCGTCAAGTTCCATGACACTTTCCGCAAATTAGTTTCAGTTCACCTAATCATCATGCATTGTCTACAACAAACACGACTATCCTCCACCGATAGCCCAAAGCAGTTATTTCTATACAGAAAATAAATGCACAATGGATATATAATCAACATCTCAATTCCATAATTAATTATCCCAATTAATTGAACAATATAATTATAGCATTTTCCATAATTAACATTCAACCCTAAAGGTTCCACTTTCATCAAGGATTCCACATTAATCTCATTTCTATGTACTAAACATACATATTGGTTTATTTAAAACAAAACCCCAAACTTTTATAAAATTGCATAAAAGCCCCAAACTTTCTCAAAATTACACAACTATCCCCAACACATCAAAATGTCAAAATTCAAAGACAGAATCCATAAAGAGGAGTAGGATATCCCTACCTCAAAGTTTGAGCTCAAAAGGAGATGAAGACCCAACACCCAACTTGCTCCAATGCCAAATCTTTTCAGATTAGATCGAAGCCCTCGACAACCTCTACCTCTTTAACAAAGCAAGAAGGGAAGGAAATGATCCTAGATAGATCAAACCTTAGAGAGAGTGTAAAGTTAGAGAGAGAGGCTCTCAGATTTTGAAGATTTGGACAAAAAGTTATAAAAAATCTAACTTGAAACTCGCTGCTGTCGCACTGATATAAACAGGCTCGCTCGAGCGAAGACTTGGTCGCTCGAGCGACCAGACACAGAAAACACTAGCTCGAGCCAAGAAGGTCTCGCTCGAGCCAACAACTCAGAAGCTCGCTCGAGCGAAGAAAAGCTCGCTCGAGCCAGGAGCTCGACCCTTCAGGTCTGCAACTAGACGCACGCTCGAGCGACAAACTTCTCGCTCGAGCGAAGACCGAACCAGATCGCTCGAGCGAAGAAAAGCTCGCTCGAGCCAGAAATCATGGTGTTCAGGTCCAGTACCAGACGCAATCGCTCGCTCGAGCGAAGCCACTCTGGCTCGACCCACCAGACACAAAACTCAAAGCTCGCTCGAGCGACCAACTCCTCGCTCGAGCGAAGGACAAAAATTTCGGCAAAGAACCCTTGGTTCCCAAACACAACCAACCTGAAACAAACCTGCCCAACACATCCTATAACTCAAATACAATATATGAAAGGACGTAAACAAGACAACAATCCACTACCAACATCCACGGACACATGTCCGAATCACTATACAACAAGGGGTAAACCCGGAATCGCTATACATCAGGTCAGCCTCCCCAAACCTAGAGACGTCTCTGACTGTTGCATCTTCTATCGTTCCCAGCAAGTGTTCTACTGCCACTCACGTATTACTCAATACGTTCGCAGGCTCCTCCTTCCCTTTTGGCGACAGTCTAACTACTGCTCCCAAATGGCGAGCAGTCGTTCTCCTAACTCCGACCATTGCACTCAGTTGAGTAGGGATCTCCTTCTCGACCTTCCTCTCTACCATACTCTCTTAACTCTAACCATCGCACTCGATGGACCTGGTCGTGACCGTCTACCATGACGTAGGAGATAGGTGCCGGCGGAGTTTCCCTCCGGTGACAATGAACACAACTGTCGACCAGAGATGAATTCCCACAGATGGCGCCAACCGATGATGCTGTGCTATCAATGATGGATGGGTCGGGCTGGCTAACGTCTTCTATGGGTCTGCTGGTTATTGAATCGTTGATGTATGCCTGCAAAAAGGTCCAAAGGGAGATGTAGTCCCCTGACGGACACTCCGACGATCAAGTTAGATTGGGCAAGCAATCAATGGTTTGAGGGAGAGAGAAAAAATGAATGAAAGACTTAACCTTTAATGTCTCTCGAAAGCTTCCTTATATTCCTCACTCATCATTTCCTTGTCTATTCCAAGGTGTTTTGTTGGCCGAAAGTCTATAGCCTAGTTAACATCGTTCATGGTGATTCTACATACTCCGGCATGAGGGGTCTTGCTGCATTTATGCTCCAGTAGCCTCATTAAATGGATGATGTATGGGTGCAATAACTTTGCAGGATCTTTGTCTGCTTACATGGCTAATTCCTTACATAACAAGTGTTTGGATGCTATTGGTCCTAGCCCAGTATTGTCTTCTCAAAGTTACTGGGGTTTAGGGCCCTGAGCCGTGGGCTTAGCCCCCCTTGGGTGCCCATCAGTATCAAATTTAATAAAAAAAAGTGATTATTTTTATTTAAATTTTATTGAATATATTTAATATTCATGATATCTTTTTAACGATGTTAATTTTATAAAAAAATAAATTTCTATGCTAAATTTATACCTATTTTATCAAAATAAAATAAAGGTAAAAAATTAAAAATAAAAAAGACAAACATATAGAAGAGAGAGAGAGAGAGAGAGAGAAGGGATATTTCTAACATCCCTCTCCAACTTTTAGTAACGGGAGCGGTCTACAATATTTTTTTTGTAGCCTAAGATCCCTGACCTACACCCATATATCACACCCTCTCTCTCTTTCTCTCCCCTTAGTCACACACCTCTCATGTTGACGCCTTCGTCGCCACAATGTTTGCCTCAGCTACCACTGTTGCCACCATCGTTCCCACCCTAACAATTCAACTAATTTGAGCTTGGTCATTCTTCACACATTCACAAATGTGTATATACATAAGAGAATCAATATATATATACATGTAATTGATTGTAATGTGAATGGACATGATGATAAACCCTAGAAAAACGCTAAAGTGTTTAAGAGAGTTCTTTTTAAAAGATTTGGTGGCTATTGCTAGAGGTGAGTATAGTTCGGATTTGGATAAAATCAGGACCAATCCGTTCTTTACGGTCCTTGAAAAATTAGAACTTGTTAGACTTATTCATTTTGATGATTTATTTAATTATGTTTTAATTTATTTGGAAGAGAAAAATATAATCAAAATTTATTTTGATGATTTATTTGAAAGAGAAAAATAGAATCAACATTTATTTTGATGATTTATTTAATTATGTTTTAATTTATTTGAAAGAGAAAAATATAATCAAAATTTATTTTGTCCCATTATTTCTCACCTAAACCTTTATCCTAAATGTTGTTAGAATGTATTTAATATTTGATTAAATCTGGAATTCAAACAGCCGAAAACAGAGGTTCAAATAGCTTAGCACAACAACAGTTCAAAAGGTTCAAGTAGAAGATATTCAAATTTGTAATGATGGAGTGGAAGATATTCAAATTGGTAATGATGGAAGTACAACGGCTATATATTCAAATGAATACAACGGCTATAAACAGGTATAAGTTTCATTATATATACCAAAGCCTCTAATGTAAACAAGTTACAAAAAACCAGAAAATATTCTTTAATCTATAATCACTCACATCTATTCTCTGTAAAATTCTCTGAGAAGTGTTCTTTAATTTTTGTTTACATCATTTTTCAGAAATTATACACTGAGACATATAGCTTTAAGCCCAACTTTCCTATGTGAGGTTTACAAAAAAACCAGAGCTTCATTTTTATATCTATCTTTGAGAAATAATTCTTGTAACTTTCTATGAAAGCAAAAACACCTTCTTTTCAACCTTGTAAGAGTGTAGTACACTCAGTGTTCTTGACTTAGAAAGTCTGTATAAAATCCGTGGAGGATTTCCCCATTTGTAAAGAGGTTGCTAGCACCCGCGTGAAGCTAGAGCATAGTGGGAAATCTCAAGTGAAGCTTGAGGAGTGGACGTAGGCCGAGTTGAAGCCGAACCACTATAAATTTGTTTGCCTCTCTCTTTCTTATCGCTTTATTTTATTTAAATTGTTGTAGCTATATTTCACATTTTCACTGTGCTAAAATCATTAACTGACATAGTTATTAGAACACTTGTTTTAATTATTTTTATTTCATTAACTATATTTATCTATTGTGCTAATCATAATTTTTATTAGGGTATTATTAATTTTTAATTGTAAAAACCTAATTCACCCTCACTCTTAGGTTGTCTTTTGGGTAACAGAACTAATCAAATCTGTTAAAATCGTGGAACCAATCCGTTTAAATATGGATTGGATCAGTTTAGGACCACAGATTCACATAATAAAATATAAAAAAAATATTGAATATTTTAATTTCATAAAAACATAAACATAGTATCATATTGGTTCCACAATAGCAATATATTTTTCCATAATAACAACATATTGTTCTAGAATTTAAACAACTTTAAGAAAACTGGTACCACTATAAGTATTTAGACCATTACAAATTAAAATTAAAAACCAACAAAAGCAATAAAAGAAGATACGGGTTTATATTTGGGTTTAAGTTTTATATGGAATAAAAGAGGATACCATGCGAGAGGATGTATAATATAAATATAGGCTATTTGTATACGGTCCGGATCGATTCCAATCCGGAACCATGGGGTTCAATCCGGAATCAATCTGTGGTTTATGGATTTTTAATTTTTCAATTCGAAACTGAACCACAGATTCAAAAATCCAATCCAAATCTACCGAATTAGACTGGACCGGATCAAATTACGAATTTCACGGATTCCTTACTCTGTCCTAGCTATTGCAGATGAAAGCAACACAATGATTGCAGGTTGGCCAAAGTTGTTTCTATTTTCATTATCACACACAATCTCTAACCCTAAGTTCTAAACCACATCACCATGACTAGTTTTGGTCAATTTATCTTAATTCAATTTTCTCTAGTTTAAACAAAACACAGAGAAAATTGTGAGAAAACTAGAGAAAATTGGTCAAACACAAAGAAATTTGTGAGGAAACTAGAAAAATTTCAAAACACGGAGAAAATTTTAAAACACAGAGAAAATCAGAAAAATTAAGCAAATAAGGCAAATTTCAAAACACAAAGAAATTTATCTGAAATTTCTCTATGTTTTGAAATTTCTCTAAATTAAATTTTTTTTAAATCAAAATTTCTCTGACAAAATATTAAGGGACCCCAACTATTATAAAAATATTATATATCTTTTATCTTATAAAATTTTAATATCAGGATTGTTAAAAAATCTCAGTGACAGAATCTCAATTGGCATGTGAAATGTGAGAAAGAGAGAGAGAGAGGACAAAAAAAAAAGTGAATAAAGGAAGAAAAAGTGAGAGACATACGGGTGGAGAGAGTTGTGTTGTTATTCTAAAAGAATATAACACTTTTGTTTTGGAATAATTTTTATATGTAAATAGGGTATATATTATGAGATATTTTTTATTATTGTGATTGATTTTGATAGTAGGGTCCATTATATTTATGTTAGGTTTTTGGAGAACAATAGAGATATATACATTTATAATTGGTGAAAAATAATGTCACGTAGTATTCTATTGGTATACAAAAATTTCTCTCTATTTTGACCTTTAATAAAGTAAAAAAGAGAGAATAAAGAGAGATTAAGAGAGGAAGGATGAGATATGGGGAGTGAGATTTATTCTATATCATTAGGAATGAATTAAGGGTGTTTAATTAGAAGGGGGACTTACCAACCGGTCCCATGGAAATAGGTTAATACCAGTCAAGTCCTGTCATATTTCCATTTTCAATTTTACCCCTCAATATCACACCACACGTATAAAGCAAAGAAGCCATCACGAGCTCTCTTCCGCGTGCGTGACACACACACACCTTTCAAGGGTTCTGTTACAGACGAACCTGTGACGATTTGAAAACCATTATGAGGTAATTTTCGATTTGGAAATCGAAACAAACGAAGAGATTTTCGGCAAATCTCCCATCGTTTCCAAAGAAATCGGCAATTGTTTTCATACCGATTTTGAACAGATCCCCAACAAATCTTCCACCATTTCAATCTATATTCCGATTCGGACATCTACTCTCCCTGTTTAGTTCATCTTCAACAAACATGCCAATCAAACGTGAGTCGTACTAATCTCCCCTTCTTCTTTCATAACTATAATTAAGTGATAAAATTCGACTTGAAGCTATTTTCAATGTGTATCATACAGTATTAATTTATTAGTGATATGCAACTTCATAATAATCATATCTTCATGTTCATTTGCTATACAATGATGGATTTGCTTACTTTTACTAATTCAGTGATAAAATTTGCTATACAATGACAGATTTACTTACTTTGCCTAATTTAGTGATAAAACTTGCAATAAGAATGATAGATTTGCTTAATTTTCCTAATTGAGTGATAACATTTTCTATACAATGACGAATTTCCTTACTTTTCCTAATTCAGTGATAAAATTGTTATAACAATGATAGATTTGCTTAATTAGCCTAATTGAGTGATAAAATTTATTATAATGATGGATTTGCTTCCTTTCTTCTTTCATAACTATAATTAAGTGATAAATTTGACTTGAAGTTATTTTCAATGTGTACTTACAGTATTAATTTATCAGTGATATTCAACTTCATAATAATTATATTTTCATGTTCATTTGCTATATAATGATGGATTTGTTTACTTTTGCTAATTTAGTGATAAAATTTGCTATACAATGACATATTTGCTTACTTTGCCTAATTTAGTAATAAAATTTGCTATAACATTGGCAAAAGGAGCTGACCATGCAACCTTTGTCTATTTAAATGACATTGACAAAATATTGAAGGGTGAAGATTTGACAAGCATTGTAAATTGAATTTGCAACTCATTAAAATAACATTTTAGTTTTTGATTTATATTAATTCCTTGTTTTGTTTTTTGTTTTCAACACATGTAATAGATGCATATGCAGAACACTTGCTTGCACAAAAACAATGAACAACATCATTCATATTCATTTCAAGTTGCCATGTAAGTAATACATAGTATTTGTCATTTTTTTCAGATATTTATGTATTGTTTACTGAAAAAAAATTCTTTGTGATCTTCACGGCAACTCATCTATGCTAGGAAATTATTTAAGAAATAGGTTTTATTAGTGTATAGCCTCTGTTTGCTTAACTGAGTAATGAATTTTGCAATGCAGTAATAAATTTTGATATGAAGTGATAAAATTTTGATCACAGTGATAAATTTACTTAATTTTGTTGTAGTAAATTATTTAAGCCTTTCTGTTTATGTTGTGTGGTTGAGTTCATTGTTGTGATTTTATAATACTTTGTTTGCTTAATTAAGTTAAAAACAAAGTATTATAATTGATATTATAATACAAGTACTTCAATTTATCACTATAAATTGCATACTTGCCACCTATTTAATTTGAAAAAGTTTAAATTAACATTATTTTTTTTATTTATATTAGTTAGCACTTGTTGACAACAAAAAATGAGGAAGCAACAAAGAGAATACTGAACAAGTTAATGCCTGAAACCATGAAAAGAAGATACCTTCTCTTCCCAATCCACCAAAATTTTCATTGAACAATTTTATCCTTGACATTGAAGAAGGTTTATGGAAATTCTATAATTCCATGAGACCAAGGGGTGCAATGCATAAAGATCCATATTTCAATGGAGCAAATGAAGTGGTAAAAATGTTTTCACTATCAAACTTACCATTAATCCAATACATCAATCCTAATGCATGCTCAATTATACATCAAAAATTTATACAGTGATATATTTTATCATTCTTTAAATCCATGGTTTCTCATTAATTGTTTCAACTGACTTTCTAATAGAACAATTATACAAATCTATATGTTGTAGAGAAAGATTATTGACAAGTACATAAAGGAAGAAAAGCCAACTCTCATCGCCCCTGATAAATTTCAACAGGAGACAAAGAAAGTCATCAACAGCCCACAATAAGAAGACACTTCGTATGTTGATCAATAACAAAACACTCTTATAAAAAAAAATGTAACGAAACCAAATTATAATATTTTGTTTTCAAAATGTTTTTGCAGGCTTGATTGTGGAATCATTGTTTGCTATATCATGAGACAATATGTTTCCAGCAACAACATAATGTCTACTTTTTCCAAAGAAGAATTTAATCAATTGAGAGCCGATATATTAACTATCTTCTTGACTGACCAACAAAATGCTCAACAATAAATAGTTGATGAAAACATTGATGACTTGCCTCCGTAATAATCAACAGATCTGGAAGAAAAAAAAACATTTTGCTTGTTTGTTTGTTACACTAATCAACAGATCTGGAAGAAAAAAAAATATTTTTCTTGTTTGTTTGTTACAGTGTTACAGTGTAACAAAAAGGAAAAATTGATTCATTTAGTTGTTAGAATGTGAATACTTCATACATTTGGCTTGTTTGGTTGTTATAGTGTTATCTATATTTTGATCATTTTGGTTCATACTTTACTTCAATGAATATTATAATGCTTGATTGTTACAATGTTAAAATTACAGACAATACACTAAATGAAAATTTAGTCTTTTTTAGCTATATTTTTACCAGATTTGGCTTTGATATCAGTTTTACTTTATGCTTAATAACAAGTTTGGATCCCTTCATTTACTAACATGACATTTTTTTTACACTAATAAATTTATCACTGTTCAAACTAACAAAAAGCAACAACTTTCTCTCTCTCTCTCTCTCTCTCTCTCTCTCTCTCACACACACACACACACACACACACATTATTTTTTCCTAATTCAAGTAAACAAAACAATATAAAAAGTAATAAACAATTTACCTAAATTGAAAATTAAAACACAAACACTATTACATTGTCCAAATTGAAAATTAAAACACTGTTGCAGTTTGTAGATATTTCCAAGTTTGGGAATGAATGTAAGAACATGCCATTCTGGGTATATGGAGTGGAGATAAAATTCTAACAGTAAATCCAAAAAAAAAATGTACATACATTTTAACATTTAACTCCAAAAACTAGTTATTTATGAAGAAATATAATCTTATTCAAGACCTGATGATAAACTGTTGCATCTAAAGCATTTCTTAGACTGAAATTTTGAACAATTTAATCTGAAAATGAATTGCAAACTCGAAATATTTTGCTTCAAGGATCCCACTAATAGTTAATTGCATAGTGGCAGTAATGATGCATAGATTGGGAAACTTAGTCCCAAACTACCTACAATTGATTTTTCTTGAGTTTAAGCTACTGATAAATTTATCACTGTAAAAAAGAACATTTGGTTTGATATGACAGTAATAAATTTATCAACCACTGACATAAATGTAATAAACCATCAACTCTTTCCATACAGTCAGTTATAAATTTATCATTCTTAAAAATAAAAAAATTCAGCAACCCCATTAATGCTTGATTGTTTCTTTCAGACAATGGTAAATTTATCACTCTTAAAAAAACATAATCCACCAACTCATTCAAACCAACTAGGGATAAATTTATCACTGTATAAAACACCAAAAACATCAACTACATTTAACCAAAATCAAAGAATATAAATCTGTGAAACTTAATCTTGTAAAAATATTAACAAAAAATGTAATTTTCGTTCAAAAAATTCCTCAATCATCCAATGCAACTACCGAAATGATGTATCTTTCAAAAAATACTCAAACATTCAATGCAAGTAACACCTCTCAACTCTCAACAAAAGTAATTCAATTAAAATCAATACAACTAAAGCAAAGCTTCTTTACATGTCTTCCGATTATGAGTTCTCATCTTTCCACACCTACTGCACCTAATTCTCTTGATCTTGCCCTTCGAAGGTATTCTCTCTGTTCTTGGACGTCCAGCTGGTTTCTTACAAAGAGGAGGTAAAACAACGTCATCATCAAGAACTACATTTGGCTTCCACATACTAGGAATTGGATAGATAGAATGTGAATAAGAATCACAATAACTACAAACATGGTAGTAATCATCAAGAAAATAATTCAGATCCTTCTCACTCCTCTTTATAGTACAAAAACCATGTTTGCAAGGAAAATAATCAATTTCCAACAATCGACAAGAACAAGACCGTTTCCCAATATCATCCATAACTGAATGATCCAATTGGATTTCATGAATATCATCGCTATATTTCTTAACTATCCATGCCTTTGTATCATTAAAAGTTTCTTCCAACTTTTTCTCTGCAAAAGGACAAACAATACGATTCTACTTATTTCCAACTTCTCTCATTTTTAAAAATTGCTCCATCAGTTTCACTCGTATAGCATCAACAAGGTTAGTTGAAAACAAATTGTGCATATCCCTAATCCATGAATTAAAAGATTCCGCAGCATTTGTGCACATTTCACCATACCTATTGCCTTGAAAATAAGTGTTATACCAACATTCATTAGGCAAATCCTCAAGAAACTTCTGAACACTACGACCACAACGACCCTTAAATTCTTCAAATAGCTCATTAAACAACTTAATAGTAGGAGCATATGCACATCTACTAAAAAGAGTGAGCAAATACTCTTTAGATTCGCGACTGTTCACTGACAAATAAGTCTTCAAGTTTGTCTTTAAATGCATTAGACAAAAAGAATGAGAAGAAAACGAAAAGACCTTAGCTAAATTTTTCAGCAAACCTCCATGCCGATTAGTAACAAACGTAATATCTCTTCCTGGAGTCAAAATAACAAATAACTTTGACAAGAACCAATGCCAATTGTCATAACGTTCACTATCAACAATGGCAAAACATAATGGATATAAACCTACAAACAAAATATATACACATTATTTGTAACAAATAAAAAAGATTACAAAACAAAAGCCAAACGCAAAGTATATAACATATAGCACCAACCATAGATAACTTTATCACTGTATTACTACAACAATTCAATAGCAACATACAACATATAGAATCAATGCATAATAAATTTATCACTGTATAAATATAAAAATTTAACAAAAGTATACAGTATACAAAAGTATACAGCATAAATTTATCACTAATTCATTGACCATACTCAATAATCAACACTCTCCAGTAACAAAAATGATAAAATTATCACTGTTTTAATAATAATAACAAATAGACACAGAATATAACTTGGTTACCATCTTTTGCCGTAGCAGCCAATAAACAACCTTTGTGTCTTCCTTTCAAGAAAGTTTCATCAAGCATCAACACAGGCCAACAATACTTGAAACCATGAATACATGCCTCAAAAGCGAAAAATAAGCATTTGAAATATCTTCCTTTACTATCAATATCAAATTCCATATAAAAAACACTCTCCAGATTACAATCATTAGCGGCATCAACACACCAACGAAGATCGTCAAATGAAGATGAATAGTCACCAAAAACAACATCCCTTGTTTTTTCAACACCCATCCAAACTCGCCGATAAGAAACTTCTATTCCATAATAGTCCTTGAAGTCACAAACCATCTCACTAACCGATGTCAAAGCCTTATTACGAACCTCACTTGAAATTAGCCCACCAATCATACTCAAAGTCATCCTAGTATGTTTAATTGTACGAAAAGAAGATCCATACATATGAACATCATCAAATTGTTTAATAACAAAAGCTTTACTACAATTTTCCACTCTAGCATGCACACTCCATAAACATCCCAAATCAGCCCTTCTCTTACAATGGATAGTGACACGATCCTTGTCATTCTTAACAAAATCAAAATCAAAATCAGAATGAATAGAATACTTTGACAACGCATTTCGAAATTCAACAACTCCTTGAGCAAACCTTTGACCCACTCCTTTTATACAAATAACCCACCTATCGGAGAGCAAAGGTTTCCATTGATTTGAATAAAATGAAGGCAAAAAATCAGTTTCACAAACATTACTACTACTACCAGCTTCACCATCACAAATCATATAACCTTCACCCAAAGAACAACACTTAACAAAAACATCAATACGATGAATATCACAAGAAAGTGCGAGTCTAACCATAACCTCCAAATCCTCTTCACTTTGTAGACCATAACAAGAATGTCTAGGCATTGAATACGATATATTCAAAGAACTACCACCTAACTCACTCCACTTTGCATACAATTTATATACTAAATCTTTGAAATTAAATCCATCATTATAATTGATAACCAATGTCACACCTCTAAATTTGCACATAAGAAACAAAGAATTTTCCATCACTATAAATCTTGCAACAAACAACAATTATATTTCAGCAAACAACTCAAACAACCTAAAACAAAATCTAATATAGTGATAAAATTATCAACCAACTCAAACATATCCAAAAATCAACAGCGATAAATTTAACAATTAACACTACCTAAGACCAAGAGCATGAACAGTGAATAAGGCTTACATTTATTGGGCATGGTAACTCAATTTGAATCTTACCATTATATTATGCAACTTTTTCATCTCTTATTCCTATACTCACTGATAAATTTATCAGTGTTGAAAAAGTTAATCCAATAACACCCCCAAACTACTCAGTGATAAAATTATCACTGTAGAAAATCACAAACCAACACTTGTGTTCAATCAAAACAATTTCGTAACCACAAAAAAAATAAAATAAAATAATAATCTAATATTCATTACATATACATATCTCAAAACTTTCAATATCATGATCAAAATACAAATTCAATCGCAGAAATAACAGAATAACAACAATATCACAAACAAAATCAAAATCACAAACTCAAACTAAAAAAAACCAAAACATCGAAATTGGAATCAAAATCAAACATACTAGTTGAGCTCTCTCCAAAAAATCGCAAATCACAAAATCTAACTATACACTAAATGCGAAATCACAAAACACGAAGATTCACAGATTTATAAAAAGCAAATCACAAATCGAGCTCCCTCCATGAGATCGCAAAATCCAAATATACATCAAGCGCAAAATCACAAATCACGAAGCTCCACAATAATGTATTAACAAATCGCGAAGTTCCACAGAAATTCAAATCACAAACCCAAATCCAAACCCAAACCCAAACTCACATTACAGTATTTTGATGGCAAAAATAAAATAGAAACATGCCAAAACAGGGGAAAACAAAACATGGGTAAAACAGGTACACAAAAAAAGACTGCAGCACCTATTGGTGCACAACATCAATATTCAGGACTAAGAAGGGAATAACTATAAAAAGTAGGACCGGTCACTAAAAAACCCTAATTAGAACTCCCAAATATTTTTCTTCAAACAATAATGGCAACCAATAGTAATCAATAAATTTTCTATTTCAAAGAATAATAACTTATAATGCCCAGTTTGTTTTGCCCAAAAATATTTTTAAAAAAAATATTTTTCACATTTTTTAGTATTTGGTACAATAAAAAACAAAAGTCAATGAAAAATGTTTTTTATGGTCATTAGATAACAAATTTATTTGAGCAGAAAATATTTTTTATTTTTAAAAGAAATAAATCATTTTTCAAAATAAAATTTTATCAATGTCACCACATTATCCTCACTAACATCACCTCCACCACAATAGCCACCAAACAACTACTTTTATCATTGCCATCACCATTATCACTATCGGCAATACTAACACCACTAATGTAACTATTATTAATACGTTAATTTCAAGAGTATAATCAAATATGAGAAAACATTTTATATGAAAAATATTTTTTAAAAAAAAGTTTTCTATAATATTTTTATTAAAAATTACTTTTCACCGAAACAAAGCGTTACTATCACTTTCATTGCATAATCATCATATATAAAATTTTAAATTAAATTATAATGAGCTCTCTTAATATTTTATATTAAAATATATATTTTATTTATTTTTATATATTCACACTATTTGTATTAATTCTAATATATGTAATTTTACTAAAAATAAAAAAAACTATAAAATTTTGAAAGAGTACATAAAAATATAATTTTTATAAAAATTCCACAAACAAAAAAAATCTCAAAAATTAACCTTTATAGCAAAATAATTCTAAATTTTTTAATTTTGTCAATTTAAATATGAATCTTTTAATTTATTTTTAATCTAAATCATTTATCTATTTCGTTAAGTAAAATTGACGAAAAAAATGACATTTTAATTATTAAACTCAATGTAGGTATATGAATGTCTAAAATATAATTTTTCTAGAGAAAAATGTTGATAAATCTAATTTAGCAATTGCGTAAGATGTTAGATCCAATAGAAATTTTTTATTAGTAAGAAGTCCACACTTTGTGAAATAGTTTGGTAAGAAGTATATTTTGTTATTTTGGAAGACACTTTATTTCTAATTTTGCCCTTTAACCTATTTGTTCAAATCTTTTTTTGAACTTATCTGTCAAATTTATTTCTATCTATTTAAATGTGTGTCTATCAGCTCAAATTTGTATCTATTTGTTCAAATTTAAAATTCATCAAGCCTATTTTCCCTTGTCAGTTTAATATTTTTATATGTCACTATCTGTGTCCCAAACCTCCTCACTCCATATTTTCTCTATCTGTTTAATATTTTTATATTTCACTATATTTGTTTAATATTTTTATATTCCACTATCCATGTCTCAAATCTCCCCACTTCATATTTTTCATATCTGTTTAATATTTTTATATTCCACTATTGGTTGAAATTCACCAAACTTATTTTTTCTTATCTGTTGATTTATCAAGTATATTTCCCTCTTATCTGTTGAATTTTTACTCATTTCCAGATCTACTTTCTCTCTTCTCTCATCAACTGACACTACTCCCTTATCTGTTGAACCATGACTCCTTTGTTTCATCATCATTATTTGCATCTTCAACAACAACTCTACTCTCATCTTTCTTCAACACCAACAACCTTTTCTTCAATTGCCCGAGAAGAGAAAGAGAAAAAGTAGAGAGAGAAAAATCACTGCCATCAAGACCTCCATTACAGATTATCTCAGCTGCTTGTCATCGATGAAAACACTAGACTCCCATATCTCTCTTTTTAGACGACATTTGACAGCATCGATGTTGTGTTGATTCTCTGAAGATGATAACCCTAGAGAAACTATTTTCCTGGATCTTTGAGCGAAATGACCGGATCATCAAACAAGTCGACTTGTACACTTGGCACCTCGTTTCCAAACTCCTCATTAATGGAATCACTCATCGTGGTTATGGAACCCTAAATTCGACTATGAAACTTCAGATCCCAAAGGTACTCTCTCACTGTTGCCGGTGAACTAAATCATTGTTGCTACTAAAATCGGATCTACACCGATTAAACAAACATAACATCAAACACGACTAGATGTTCCCTTCTTTTCTTCGACCGCAGTACCACTCTCGTATTTGGATCTGAATCTAGACCTCATAGTTACGAATCTGGATCTCACGACCGGCGTCATTGTCGTAGAGCTTGACAATGGATTTTGACGCCGTGGAGTGGCAGCAAGTGGCGGTGGTGGCGACATTGATCTCTAGAGACCAAGTGAGAGTGGGCAAGGACAGCATGGTCTTGGCGAACTAGGGCTTTGATAGTGGTGGTAGTGGTGGAAGTGAAGTAGGAGAAGGAGGAGAGGGTGTGAAGGAGGACGGGTGGGATTTGGTCGAAGGCAGAGAGGGGTTCGCCGAAGGCAGAGATGGAAAGGAAAAGGAAAAGGGAAAGAGAGAGAAAAAGACTTTTACAGAGAGAGGAAAGTCTCTCTCTCTAGACCACCAATTCAACAGATCGGTTTCTATATATACTTGTGTCACAATTTAAATAGATAAAACAATTAAATAAATAAATAAAAATGGGTAGTTTAGTCAATCTGTAAAAACTTGTCCATATGGACCTAATATTTTAGCGCCTGAACCCTTAGGCAAAGAAAATTTAAATTTAAATTTATTGTCTAAGTGTCCATTTTTTATTAAATTTAATAATTAAAATACTATTTTTTCATCAATTTTAATTAACGAAAATAGGCCCATGATTTTTTAGGACGTAGCTATTTTAGTTATTTTTTGATTTTTTATCAAAAAATGTGTAGAAAATAGTTAATTTTTTATATTGATTTTTTTTTTTTTTGGGTTTGTGTGGCTATTTCGGTGTCCCCCCCCCCCCAAAAAAAATCCTTAGATTTAAAACAAATAAAAAGATTGTGACTTAAATTGACAAAATTAAAAACTCAGTATTTATTTTGTTATAAGGTCAATTTTATTTATTTATTTATTTTATTTTTTGTAATTTGTTTCTAAAAATTAGTGTTTTATTTTAAAATGATTTTTTATTTATTTATTAATCCACGTAATTTTGGACAGAGATAGCCAAGGAAGGATCCCTTGTCCCAAAATATTTCTGTCAACTGTTCCAAATCACTCACAACCATTGGATTACATGAAAATGTCAAAATTTTAGAATCTCAAGACATATCCAATGGTTGTGAGTGATTTGATACATAAAGACATGGATATTTGGGGACATGAAATCCTTCGGCGAGATGGTCTAAATATTTTTGTGCTTTGATTTTGAAGGCTTGTTTCTCGGGTGACTCTATTTACACACCATAAACTCGTTCAATACACACCATTTACTCATTTCACACATCATCTAATTTTGAATTTTTTTATTTTTCGCTCAATGCACACCATGAATTTTTCAATGTTCCCAAACTATCCCCCATCTTCTCCAATCACAACCCTAACCTTAACTCCACCCCCGTCACCGCTATCAACAAAGGAGCCGCCAATGCTATTCCTACTCAAATTTCAAAGTTGCCACCTATTTTTGTCGCCTTCCTCTCGCCACCTGTCACAGCCCTCTTCATGCACCTTATCTTTTCCATTCTTATTCGAGTCTACACTTGTTCTCTACTTCCGACCGTCGTTATCAGCCATAGCTACCAAGATCTGCTTTCCTGGTAAAATTGCAGCCCCTCACTACCGTGATGCACCTCCGCCACAACCCTCATCCATCATGACCCCTAAATCGCATAAAGAGAGAGATCCGCTGTTGCGCGAAGGAGAGAGATCCTCCGCAAGACAGAGGGACGGATTAGGGTTTCACACGAAGAAGAATTGGGAGGATGAGGAGGAGAATGATATGGAAGATTAGAGGCATGACGAGGCTTGAAGATGAAAGAGGTGGAGTCACAAGAATGATGAAGAAGGGCGAGGGAGCGATGTCGGCGCTGATTCGAAACCGGAGGCTTGTGGATTGTAGTGGTGGTGTTTAGGTGTATATGAGAAATTAGGGTTTAAGATTTGTCTAAAAAAGTAATTTAACTGAGGGACACAATCAAAAAAAAAAAAAAAAAAAATTGAGAAATGTTGGGTAGTGAGTAAATGAGTGGTGTGTAAATAGAGTTACCCTTGTTTCTCGCCTCTTTCTTCCATTATTGCCCCTTTGTTATGCACTGCTTCATTTGTTATTTATGATCTCTTTTAGTAAAGAGGTTAAAAGTAATTTTTTTAATTTTTTGATTTTTTTTTATCTTATCATCTCTATTTTTTTTTACACATTAAAAAAAATAACAAAAAATTAAAAAATTAACTTTTAATCCACTCCCAAAACAAGGGCAGGTGTGGGTAGATATGTTAAGGAATTGGTCTCACCACCTTATTATTTAAGGTAAATTATACTGACACTCCTTGAGATTTCTGTTTTATACAGATCCCCTTACATTTGTAAAATTACACTTACTATTCTATCAGATTAAAATGACATATTTGCCCCTTAACTTTTCTACATATAAAATAATATTGATATTTTGTTCATGTCATTTCAAAATAAATAACAATCATCTTCTTTGGTTTACCTCACACAAAAAATTGAATTTCTTTATTTTTCGTATTTTTTTATTTTTTTAATATTGTAAACAAATTTTTTATTTTTTTAGATACACCTAATATAGATATACTTGAGAAGTATAATAATTTGTGATTTTTTTTTTAAATTCACCAAATACAAAAAAATATAAAAATATAAAAAATTAGTAATACTGTAATAAATGTGAATGATGGTGTTTGGTAATACTGTAATAAATATAGGTGAATAGACGAGAAAGAAAAATGATAGTGAAAATAAAAATGAAAAATTCTATTCATATATAAAAATTTATACAAAAAATATCATAAAAATATTATGATAGTGATATTGTTGTAAATATAAATCATGTTTATGGATGTTTTGTTTCAAAGTGAAATGTCACCATTAAGTTATATCATTGTGTTTGAAAATGTTATAGTATAAATTTTATGTTTATATATCATCATTCAATAAAAATATGTTTAGGTAAAATTTAATGATAAAAAGTTGTAGAATGTAGTTATGATGATAGGGAGAAGAAATTTTAGGAAAATTACGAAGATAGTCCGTTATAAAATTTTAGGGTATGACATCAGCTATTCAGAAGGCAATTTGTAATGAGATTACAAACCTCGTGGAGGGAAATGTAATTTTTCAAACGTGACGGGAAAATCTGTATTAAACAGAAACATCAGGGGGTGTCAATGTAATTTATCCTCTTATTTAAGAGTAATGCTAGACACCTCAAAAGTTCTATCAAATTTTTTACAAAATATCTCACATGAATGTGAAACACATGGTGTGAATCCCATACCTATGTGAGATATTTAATACAAATTTTAATAAAACTTTTAAAATCTCTAACATTTTTCATTATTTAACAACCAAAAACAAACCGCAACACCATATACACATTTATAGGGAAAAGTCTATGGTGTGAACCACTAAAGGTGCATATGGCATCCATTTAATCATAAATTGATATAATTTTATTATAAAATTTTATAATATTAACACAAAATGTATAATTTCACCATAAATCAAAATTGTAACAAAATATCTATAATTTTGTGATTGATATTATAAAAATTTATGACTTGATTATGATATTTTTTTGTTACGTTAATTTGTAATAAAATTACACAAATTATGAGTATATTACAAAATTTTATAAAAAAAATTACACCACTTTATAGTAGGGTGAGTATCCATGTTTATATTATGTAATTAATATGAACAACGTTACATATAATATAATTCTAATAATAAATTAAAAAAATTACACCACTTTATAGTAGGGTAAGTATCCATGTTTATATTATGAAATTATTATGAACAACATCACATATAATATAATTCTAATAATAAATTAAATATTAAATATTTTGAATTTATTATACTATATCACAATTTATTAGTGAGTCATATATCAGCTTCTTCAAACGAACAGTCAATACCCCCAACAGCTTATGCCCTTAGCACCATAGCCCATTCATCAGAGTTGCGTGCGAAGCGTGGTGGTACCATAGGAGTAGATTCAGTCCCCGCTAGTTTTCTATTTCCAAGTAGAAATATTTTTCCAGAGCTAGCCCAAACATACATACCTAATGATGTAAAAAATACTTCTTTAGATAAATTAGATATGGAAAATTATGAGTTAGAAGATTTTGAAGAAGTTCATTTTGAAGATAAGGAAGATTATTGGAACTTAGAAGATTTTCAAGAAATAGCTAACTTAGAATTAATTTTTGCAAAAATAGGAAAAATAAAGAAAAAACCAAAATACAAGAGAACAGAAAAAGATTTGGATGAGATAATAAGATTAGCTGAAACAACAGAAATTTTAGGCGAACAACCCATGAAATATTGGGAAAGAAATAAAATTTTAGCCAGCTTAGATATAAAAAATAGAGATTATAGGATCACTTCAGCACAAATAGATCACACACCAGCAGACATAGAAGAATTTAGAACTCAGATTAAAGAATTATTAGATTTAGGAGTAATTTGACCTAGTAATAGTCCACATAGAAGCGCAGCATTTATGGTTAGAAATCATGCAGAGATAAAGAGAGGAAAAGCTAGAATGGTAATAAATTATAAAAGATTAAATGATAATACAGAATATGATAAATACAATATACCAGATAAAGATCAGCTTATAAATAGAATACAGACAGCAAAAATATTTAGTAAATTTGATTGTAAATCAAGATTTTGGCAGATAAAAATGGAAGAGGAAAGTATACCATGGACAGCCTTTTGTTGCCCTCAAGGACATTATGAATGGCTAGTTATGCCCTTTGGATTAAAAAACGCACCTTCCATATTTCAGCGTAAAATGGATAGTATATTTAATAAATATAGTTTCATACTGGTATACATAGATGATATTTTAGTATTCAAATTTTATAAAAATAGTCATATAGATCATTTGTATATTACATTAGAAGAATTCATAAATAATGGAATAATAATTAGCAAAAAGAAGATGGTATTAAATACACCTCACATAGAATTTTTAGGAATGGAGCTAGGAGATGGAAAAATTAGGTTACAACCTCACATAGTAAAGAAAATTTTAGATTATCCAGATAAACTAGAAGATACAAAACAGCTTCAATCATTTTTAGGAATTTTAAATTATGCACGAATGTATATTCCTAACCTTAGTAAAATAATAGGACCACTATACAGTAAAACCACACCCACAGGACAAAAATATTTTAATCAACAAGACATGGCTTTAGTCAAAAAAATTAAAGATATTTGTAAAATTTACTGCACACAACTCCCCTTAGAATCAGAATACATAGTAGTAGAAACAGATGCAAGTCAATTAGGATGGGGAACAATATTATTAGCTAAACCTAATAAGTATGATAGTAAAAATAAAGAGCGCATTTGTAGATACAGTTCTAGAAAATTTAAAGAAAAAGATACAACCATGACCAGCCTAGATTTTGAAATATTAGGAGTAGTTTATGCGATAAATAAATTTAGATTATTTTTGCACAAACCTTTTACAATTAGAACAGATTGTGAAGCTATAGTTAGATTCCATAACAAACTCAATGAGCGTAAATTAAGTACTAGAAGATGGGCAAAATTTTTAGATTGTATAGTAGGGCAAGGATATAAGGTAGAGTTTGAACATATTAAAGGTAGTGATAATAGGCTAACAGATTGGTTAAGTAGGAAAATTTATTTAGAAAAAGAAGATAACCAGTTTAATTTTTGTGCAGATAATGGAGAACAAAGAAGACCATGAACTTTGGGGATTCTCTCTTCCCATTCATGAAGGCGTAACAAAATTCGACCCATAACAGAATTGAGTTAGACCCTCAACAAAGGTGTCTTTTAGATAACCTTTGAAATAGTCGAACCACCCACTAAACGCCTTTTCAAATTTTAAACTCTCAGTATATATTTTTTAAAAATCCAAAATAAACCTTTGTCAAAAAGTTTTTCTTTCTATGTAGTAGTTAAAGGAACCAAGCCTGGTATTTACCATGATTGGACGACAGAGGTAGACCCCTTAGTAAAATATTTTCCTTTACCTCAGTTTAAAGGATTTTATGATTTTGAGTCAGCCAGTACCTATGCCCGAAGACAGATAGGAACTAGTTACTTTATTAGCCAGATAGCTAAAGATTACCTAGACACATTGAGCAAGATGAAGTCAACCATCTTTGCTACCAGTGGAGCTCCAGTTAGCCAGATAATTGGAAGCAGTAGTTCAGGCAGTAGTAGTAGTTCTAACCTCGCATGATTTTGAATCCTCCGGATGTGCGACATTGTGAAGGCCTTACCAGAAATTTCAAGAAAATTATGGATAAAGGCAAAAGGTCGGAAGAGCTAGACCACCGAGACGAAGAAAAACAATTGAGAGCAAACTGCTCAACCCTAACCAATCACTTAAAAAATTAGCTCCAAAAGAAAGCCTACCTCCTTACCTGGCCCAGAATCAAACAACTCACCAAAGGAGGAATTTGACAAATTGAGTGCTAGAATGTATTTCTTCAGACATTCTATCATTCGATCTTTTTGTGAGAAAAGCCAAGAAATAGAAGACCTAAAACCCATTATTTACACCTTAGCCGAAGATAGCAGAAATAACGAGCTAGTCATTATTCAGCAATTCCTTCAAGATCTCTCCATAGCAAGAGTCGATTGCCCTGGCCTAGCTTATCAATGGCTTTATACCGATGAAGAAGAAGAACAGCCCTGCTTAACAAAAGAAAAATGCAGAAAGCATTCCGAGCATTTTGATAGGTGTCAGTGTAACCTAGACTTCAGCATTTGCCTTTGCCAGATAAATTTAGCTACATTTAAGCCTTTGGAGATACAAATAAGAGGCGAGACATGTTATCTAACAGCTTCAAAATTGTTAGATTACGGCTTTGTCTCTAGATTAATTTTTACAGATCCAGATCAGACAGATAGCTTTGGACACAAGCTTGCTCATGCAGTCCTGTGTGTAATGGAAGAATTTCAGCCATATGTAGAAGTTTTGATAGATAGCAAACTACCAGAATGGAAGGGAATATGGTGTAATCCAGCTAAACACAAAATGTACCTCAAAGGAACCTCTACATTCCCAGGATACCCAGGACTTCTCAATAGGAGACCCTGGCCTTGCTGACGATTTCCACTCAAAGACCAGCTTAATAAGTGGAGAAAATTTGCCAGCAACACACTAATAGCATATAATGGATATTCTAGACATCTAGTTTGTGAAGATAAATATCAAAAGATACATTGTAATTTGGCCATCCCAGGTTATCCATTCAACAGAGAAACATTTGTCGATAAAAGCCAGTACCCCAACTATCAACATTGCGTCATTCATGAATCATCAGTTATGGGAGAAAATGATCAAGAACTGTCCGATATGGAAGATGGGGATGACTTTTACAACCAACTTTCAGCAGCAGATCTAGACGACCTCTCAGAAAGAATGTATGGATAGAATCCGAAAAAAAAAAAAAAACAGCGGGTCCCACTAGAAGACTCCTACAAAATTTCAAAAACAAGAAGCTCTACGTGACTCTTTCAAATTTCTCAAAACTTTGAAGATTCAAGAACCTGCCTAGAAGCATCACTCCATGGGTCAGCATCAATAATTGGCACTCCAGCAGAAAAAGACAGAGTCCATAGAAGATAAAGATTCTCCTCAGATATCAGAAAAAATGCACGCCAAGAAAAGACAAAAAAGATTTTTGTAGATATTTTGTGTCTATAATTATTTGAGTCTGTCAGTGGTAAGGATTTTCCTTCACTCACTACTTTAATAAAGTAGATATCTCTTATCCTGCTTTATTAAAGAAAAGCTATGAAAATCTTTATACGTGTCTTGTAATAAATTATAGTGTCAAAATTTTGTCAAAAAAGAAGGATTGAATGATATGCGATGGGGCCCAACGCAGTACCCGATATCATTATCCTAATCTTTTATGATAAAATTTGAGTCTAGCATATAATTGTGTACATATATGTTTTGTTTTTACATGCACACAACTTTACGTCAAAGGATGCATGTGTTTGAAGAAATTTTCAAAAAGCCTAGGATCTAGGCTTATAGACTTTGAAATAGGAAAGGCTAGAACATAGATTAGGACTTTTGGATTTTTGTTTTCATCTTTCATTTGAGTTGTATAAATTGGCATGCTTGCCAACGGATTGAGCAGAATGAAAACTACAGAGAATGAAAAATACAGAGAAAGAAAAAACACCACTTCACTCTGCTTTGTAATTTCCAACCCCTCTCAAAAACCCTCTAAGTGTATTTTCAGAATTTCAGAGTCTGTAATATAATCTTTGTAAGTATATTTCTTATTAATATGAAGTATGAGTAGTTTCTCTTTTTCCTTAAATATTTCGAAAGGGTAACTCTTCTATTCTAAAAATTTATTTTCTTTTTGGGAAAAATTAAGTTTATGGAATGCTTGTTTGCTCATTAATATTACATGCTTTGAACCTTCGTAGTATCTTCAGTTTTCTATTTTGTTACTGAGTGACCTTAGCTGAAGAGCCCGTGCAAGCCGTGGTTAGGCATTGGAGGGCGAATTGTAGGCAGAAAGGGAAAAGTAAAAAATGGAAAATAAAAATATACTATGTTGAACGAGGCTTAGCTTCAAGGTGGGAGTACATGTAATGAAAACAAACATTGCCTAAAAAGAATTTTTGCCATAGAAAAGAATTTTAGAATAGAAGGAGAGCAACCCGAGTAGAAATATTAAGGAAATATTATATAAGAACTTCAAAAATCCAAAAATTTGTATGTCTTTAGACGTAAATTCTAGAAATAAAAATTAAATTTCAAAAAATCAAAAAAGTACAAAAAATCAAAAAATTTGTAGACGTAGGCTTTAACTTTCCATTAGACTTAGACTTTAGAAATAAAAAATAAAAAATCCAAAAAATTAGTATATGCCCTTAGACGAAGACCTTAGAAATAAAATTAAAATTAGTATTGAGATAATACAAGATTTAGAAGATCAAAAATTTAGATATCAGTTTCTTCTATCATTAGCTTCTAACAGATCTCTAGAAAATTACAAGTTAAAAAATCAGTTTCTTTTCTCCTTAGCTTCCGGCAGATCCCTAGAAAATTACAATTTAAAAATTTCTCAGATAAATAGACAGCTAACTATAAAACAAGAAGCCTTAAAATTAGCCATACAACAGCTTGAAGATCTTTTAGCATAACTGTAGAATTAATTAGATAATTCTCAGCCCAATCCCAAATAGTGGTAGACCACTAACTCAACCCCCAAAAAAATGGTATCAGAGCAGTGTTCGGTTTTAGGACAGTTTAAAGTAGTTTATGCATTTTGCTTATGGTAACAGAGTAGTTTTTATTGTTGGAGATTTTAGTTATAAATTTCATTTTATAGTAGCTTTTAATAATTTTAAAGTAGGAGTTAATTTTGTGTATGAAAAGAGTAGAGTATCTAGATTTAGAAATCAGCAGCCATAACCATCGCCATAGCATAAATAAAAATAATTTCCGTTGTAATTTTGAAAATAGTTTTACACATCAGATTCATAGTGAACATAATCCTTAGCTAAATAGTATCATAGATTATCAGATTAATTTTGCAGAAAATATTAAAAAGGACATAGATAAAATTAGTAATCTTTTTATTTCATCCATAGAACATCTTCGTAATAATCGCAGTTTAATTAAAGATCAAGATAAAAAATTAGATTATATCCAAGATCAGTGTAGTTCTATCCTACAAAAGAGAATAGATTTAAATTTAGAAAAATTTCCCACTAAGCTAGAAATAGAAACATTAATTGCAGCTACAAATCAAATAGCCAAACAAATAGAACAGATTAATCAAATTCAAGATAATTTAAAACAGAAATTAGAAACTTTAGAACAATTAGTCAGGTCTTAGTTTATGAGCAGTGATAAAAAAGCTAATAGAGATTATCAGACAATTTTAAAACAAGCAGAAGATTTTCATAATAATCCGTATGAATCAAGATTTATCAAGGAGTAAGTCAATCGATAAAATAACAAGAAGACAAAATAATATAGAAATTTTATTCTTAATTAGATTGTGAAAAAATTTGACTATCTATTAGAACAGATACGCTTTAGAAAATCGTTTAGCCACTTTAGAAAAAACAATACTTCAAAGAGGAAAAGGAGTAGAAGGATCCAACAGACCCCAATCTCAGATAAACGAGGAAGATATAGCTAAATATTTTGAAAAGCTTAAATTACCCCCAAAGAAATCAGCCTGTAGAGTTTATAGAAAATAAAAATGTTTAAACAGCTAATTAAGGGTAATAGTAGCAAAAAGCGTAATGATGATGAAGATATTAAAGTAGAAGAGTTTATAGATGTAGAATAACAAATAGAAAAATTTAAGAAAGAAAAATTAGAATTAATTCCAGCTAAATATGTGTATAAGCTAGGTAAAATTCATAAAAAACAATATTTATTTAAACACTATGCTGAACAGATGATTAGTGTAACTCAAGAAGATGAGAAGGTAGAACTAAATTTAATAGAGAGAGAAAGCTATAAATATGCAGTAAATGAACACCTTAAAATGACTCACTTAGGATTAGTAGTAGTAGGAGTTAAGGCTTTAACCTGAGAAAATTTAGGAACCAAAGTTTTTGTATGTCTTTATGATGATAGGTTTAATGATGTAGGACAAAGTATTTTAGGCAGCTATGAATTAGATATGAATTCAAAAGGAGGAATAGTTTATTTTACACCAGATTTCTTATTACCAACTTCAACTTTTCATAAAAAGATAAAAATAGGAATAAAGAGTAGAGGATACAAAATGAAAAAAGGAGAAAAGAATTTATTAGTCTGCACAGGATTTTTCGGTTTAGCAGTATCAGAAAGCAATACTCACTATAGACTTACAAATGATCAGATAGTTAAATTATTAGGCGCAAAAGGAATAAAAGCATTACCAGCTAAAAAATTTAATTCAGAAGATAATGCAGCCCTAGATTGGAAATTAGGAGATTTTTTAGGACAAAAAAGATTAGCCCCTCAAGATAATTTATTATATCAGACAGCAGATGGAAATTATGCAGTAAGATTTACTCAGTATACTTATGTAGCACCAGAAAAATCAGAAGATGATGAATTTAGCAGTGTAGATAGAGAAGAAAATCAAGATAATCGTAGTGAAATAAATCAACTTTATGTAATGACAGAAGAAAAAACAGTATCACAAAATAAGATATATAATATTGATGAGATAGATTTAGAAAAATTTACCCTAGAAGATATGAACAAGATATTAGATGCTAGATATTCTGAATACTTAACCAGAGGAGATACCCATGATGAGGCAGTGTCATTTTTAGATCAAGAATTTCATACAGAATATGTAGATGATATTATAGAAGATATTATACATCCCAGCAAAATCTTTAGAATACCAGAACAACCTAAGGTAGAAGATACTTTTTATATGAATACAGAAAGCACAGGAACTAGTAACCCACAACCAACTGTACAGGATCCCGTAGAACCAATACATTATACAGTAGGAGGAAGAAGGCCATTAGCAAGTTCAAGACGTAGCGAAGCAGACCCAAATAAAAGCTATAGATTTCATGGAAAACGTAGACAACCAGATATGAGCATACAATTACAACTAGCTAATAACCAGGGAACCCTTTTAGATTTAGCTAGATTCGACCCTCAGATATGGCAAGAAGTAATAGAAAGATGGGAAAAAGATGCGGTAAAGGCATGGATAAGTAATCCTTATGAGACAACTGATATGTGGGACTTTATGGAAACACTTTTAGGAGACTCAGCTTTTAATATATACTTAACATTTAAAGGAAAATATGAGGAGATAATTAGACAACTTAAGGACTTAGGAGATAACCCGTGGAATTTTACAAGTTTTATAAAAGAAATACTTATAGGATATGACCCTTCTAGACGAAATACTTATACTCAAAGCATAGCATTAACTGAATTAGATCAAATGACTTTAGGAAGTTGGAGATATATTGTACCCTTTAGTAAAGAATACTTAGCTATAGCAGCTAGAACTGGAAAAAGTTTTGATGAAGAGATAGGAAATAAATATTTTAGAAAATTGCCCGGAGAACTAGGAAGAGAAATAGAAGATAAATGGTCAATTTATTATACAAACTTACTAGCTCAAATAGCCTCAGGAGAAGTAAAAATAAAAAGAACTTTAGGAATAGGACCTAGGATAATTTTTACATTCCAAAGACTCAGAGAAAAATGTATAGAAGTTAAAATACAGAAAGATTTGAAAAAACAAAATTATGATTTTTGTAGCAGTGTAATATATACCCCTCAGCAATACGAAGATAAATATAATAGGAAAAAATACAAAAAATATGGGAAATATAGAAAAGAAAAATATTGGAAGAAAAATTATAGAAAACCCTGGAAAAGACAGAAATTCATTAGGAAAAGTAGAACTTTTAATAGGACAAATTATAAGAAATTACCCAAAGATGAAAAAGATAAAAGAAAACAAAGATATGTTAGAAAACCCAATAGTAAAAAATGTAATTGTTATATATGTGGAGAACCCAATCATTTTGCAAAAAACTGCCCAAAAAGATACAAGCCGAATACTAATAAGCAGATAGAAAGATTAAATATTATAGAAGACTTAGAAGAAGACATAGTCAGCATAAATAGTGATGATTCAGATGTATATAGTATAGTCAATGATTATGAATATCAATTAGAAGCTATAAGCTCAGATAGTGATTCAGAAAGTGATACAGATGTAGATAATCTTTTAGGACAACTTAACCAAGAAATAGGAAAAACTCAAGATACTTTCTTTATAATGGAATGCAATCCAGATACTGAATGTCAACATAATTTTCAAATAGGATTAGGATTTGATACAACTAGATGCAGCTATTGTAATTGGTTTCCAGCCAGAGATAAGAGAGCTCAATGTTTATTATGCAGCATAACCTATTGTATAATTTGTTTAGAAAAATTAAATATGACACATAAGATAAAATTAGAAAATACCAGAAAAGATAACAGTATTGAAAACAGAGAATTACAACTAGCAAATAGAGAATTAGAAGTACAAATAAGAGAACTTACATTTCAAATTAGAGAGATAGAAACCAAAACTAGGTTTGACATAGAATGTTTAGAATTAGAAAACAAACAGCTTAAACAGCAGTTAGAACAATTTCATAATACATACCCCTTAAAAGATAAGTTAATTGAAGATCATATGAACTCTTTAGAATTAGTCAATTTAGTTGATTCTCAACCCTTTAGTCAACACTCTCAGACTCAACCAGATAGTACATATTTACCATTTAATTACCCTGTTATACCCAAGTCCAATTTAGTCGAGATTTCTTGCGTAATTAAGTTTGTAGAAAAAACCCTTAGCATAGATGCCATGATAGATACAGGAGTCAGTAAATCATACATAGAACAACATGTAGTTCCCCCCGGATGGAGCATAGCTTTAACAACCCCAACCTTAGTCAGCATAGCAGATGGCACCAAACAAATATATACACATTGCATTAATGGCGCCCAGATTAGTTTTCATCATCTAGGTTCTCAAGATCAGCACATAGAATGGTTCCCATTACCCCAAGTTTGGATAGGAAATAGCAGACAGAATCATCCTTTCATTTTGAAGAAACTTTTTAAAAAATTTATATATTTTCATAGAATTTGCCTTCTATCTTGAACATTCAATCAGATTAGTTGAATATCTGTTATTTCGTAACAAAATCACTTTTGTTTTAAAAAAAAAATAGCATAATTTTGGTAATTTGTTTTAAAATAATTAAGACCTAATCCTGAGATTGCAAAATCCAATTAACTTAATTATTTAATATTTAAGTATGACTTGTCTTAAGTTGAAATTTGAATGGAATCAGAAAGTTGAAGGCTGTGTTTGGTTGTGATTTCAAATCACAATTCTATATCTTAATTCAAGCATTGCGTTTGGTTGTGATTCTCAAATGTTGTTTTGAGAACTCTGCACAGAACATCTGTGTTATCAGACGCATTGTTCCTTTTTTTTTTTTGAAATTTATGCCTTGGGGATGTCCACCCGGAAGACCACCCGGATGTCCTTGGGGACGTCCACCTGAATGTCCTCTGAATTCCAGATTTATTTATTTATTTATTATTTTTATTTATTTATTTATTTTTTTTTTTTTGCAATTGATTTACATAATCGGGAAAAATATTTTTTGAAATTTTTTTAATTTTTTATGTGTTTTAAAATAATTTTGAGTTGTATATTTAGTTATGAGTTGTAAATTTTTATATCACATATCAATTGTCACATCAACAATTCTCCACTCAAATCAAACATCTTTTCCAAAATTATTTTCAAAACTCTTTACCAAACAAATTTTCTACACTCAAATTATAATTCTACAACACACAAACTCAAAATACAACTCATACTCTCAAATCACATTTACAAAATACAACCAAACGCAAGCGAAGTTTTTGACTAGGAAGAGTCATTAAATAAAAGATTCAGGCTAGAAAAAATCATTAAATTGAAGATTCTTATTGGTAAGAGTTTTAAAAAACATTCGACTGAACTATATTTTCATAAACTCTTTTCGGTAAGAATATTCTATTTAATAATTCTTCTCGATCGGAGACTTTAATTGTCTGATCCAGTTTAATTTTTAACTAGAGAAAAATTAAGGGGTTGTTTGGGATATCCTAAATAAGTACACTTTTTGAATTTTTATGAAATATGGATTGGGTATGGGTTGGGTTTGAAGTGATGTGATAGAGAGGTGATGTGACTTAAATAAGATAATGTGACTTAAATAGGATAGTGACTTTTTAATTTTTTGAATTTTCCTGAGGATGCCAAACTTGGCCTAAATCCTAATAGTTTATTCCATTCAATTCCATAAATAATAATATTATTTTGTGACAATAATTTCAAATAATATTTAATTAATTAAAAGTAAAGTCAAATGTTATTAAGGGATTGTTTGGGATGACCTAAATAAGTGTACTTTTTATTTTTTTATGAAAAGATGTGTAAAAAAATAGAGAAGTGATGTGATGAAAAAAAGATAAAAAAATAAATTATTTGGAACTTCCCAAACTTGACATAGGTGAAATAGAATATATTATTTTTTAACCCCAAGAAAGAATCATTCTATTATATTTTTATTTCATCAAAGCAAACACTACTTTTAATTCAAAAACTAAAATCAAAGGGCAAATTACATATACCTCGAGGTTTAACAAAATTATAGATACCCTCCTGAGATTTGAGAAATTACAGATATCCCTGAAGGTACTATTTGCATAACAAATTAGGGAGTAAATTGTTATGAAAATATAAATCTCAAGGGATAATTTGTTATGGAAATATAAATCTCAGGGGTATCTATAATTTCCAAAACCTTAGAGATATCTGTAATTTATCTAAACCTCGAGGGAGGTATATGTAATTTGCCCAAAATCAAACTATAAAAAATTAAAAAAAAATTCTGTGCAAGTAGCCCGTGTTGGTTGATGCGCGAAACAATCCGGAGTCGAAAATGGAAGCAAGGAAAGAGGAAGAGTTGGTAGAGGTGATTCACTCATGGTCTGCTCCTAGATCTCTCAGTACCGTTCTCATGTACTCTTTTGCTCAGGTACCCCCCTCTCTCTCTCTCTCTCTCTCTAAAATTTTTGAGTGCAAGCTTGATATCAGGCCATTTCCAACTCTTATGAAAGCACTCTAATGGACAAATTCAGATTCAAGTGTATATTTGACTGGTAGACTTGTAAATTTGAAAGCTACAACATGGTTATGAAAAATTTGAGTAAACATTTGTGTCTCCTTTGATTTGGGTTCAAATAAAAAAGAAAAGAGAGGGTAAAACTCGATTTGATAGACTTTTGAGTCAAGGGTTGGAGAGGTTTTTGAGTAATCTGTATCCAAATTTAAATTTGGATTAATTACACTTTTCACTCTTATAGTTTGATTGACTCAAATTTTACTTTGAACCGTTTGTTCCTTACCGTTTAAGTCTAATTTCAATTTAGTTTCTCCCGTCTAAATTTTTGTTAATTTTGTCTATGTGTACAGCTCAGAAATTGAAAAGTGTCCCAAAATTTTTAATTAACTTTTAATTTATACGGAAGTGTCATAAAATTGTTAATTTTAATTTAGATGAGAGGACCAACTTGAAACTAGACTTAAAATGTTGGGACCAAATTGTTCAAATTTGGGTCAAACTACATCGGTGAAAAGTGTAATTAACCCTTTACATTTTATATAAAGTTGGATTTAAGTATAAAGATTCACTAATGGCAAGGTGTTAAATTTCAAAGTCACAAAATAGCTTTGAAAAATTTGAGTAAACATTTGAGTTTTTCTTGTTATTTGAGTAAAAAAATTGAGTAAAACAATAAAGGAATGGAGATAGTTTTGGAGGGTTGTGTACTCAAATTTGAATTTGATATGGGTAAAGGGTAAGGCTGGAGACGCCCTCATATGCAACTTAAGTAATTTGTAATTCTCCGTTTTTAGTTATTATTTTTTGATAACTAGATGAGTTTGTGTTGATTGCAACTCAATTAATGTGTAGTTCTCTGTTTTTATTTTATATTTTTACGATACTTAGATGAGCTTGTGTTGATTAAAATCACCCAAAGAGAAAAGAAAAAAACTACGGGGAGTAGTTGACTCTAACTCTATGGGTTGTGCAAATTGAAATTTAACTTTGGAATAAGTTATTAACTATTTTAAAATCTGAGAAACAAATAAGGGAATTCAAAATTTTGTGTAGGCTACTCTTCCAATTTTAGATTAGGTAATGTTGTGTTTTAGATGAAATAAACAAATTTAAATTTTCACAAGAAGTAAATGTATTGATTTTTGTGTTGTTTCTTTTTAACAGCCAAGCACATCCAATTATCTAATTTTTAAACTAGTCAATTGGAAAGTGTTCCAGTTCACTTTCTTTTTTTTTTCCTTATTATTTTTTTAATAATTTTATTTATTATTTATTATATAAAACAACCAAACAGGATGTGAATCTGCTGTATCTGTGCTCTGAATTATATGATCATGTTGGGATTATTATGGATCCTTCATATCATTATATGATACTTTTATAAATTTGAAAAGGAATCCCCTATTTTTGAAATCATCACTTTTAACTTTGTTATTAATGGGAAATATGTTACAATTTATAGTATCAACTATGAAATTTTGAAACTTTACTTTTTAGCTTAACTTGACTTGTTTTTTTCTTCCAAATTATGTGCTCCTAAAGTCAAAAGCCTGCTTTGTAATTTCCTTGAAGCAATTGAATCCAGTATATTAGGCACATAAATTGATGAAAGAATGTTTGTTGCTTATATTTTTTGATAAATTGGTTAATGGGTCCTTGATTCAATTTGTGCAATTGCATTACATGATCTTAGGTTATGATTTGGCTTGATTGACTAGGAAGCTCAAAATCATAGTTTTTCTGAATGTTCTACTGAAGGGAACTAACCATAACAACATTCATTTTATGATGATGCCGATGTGCTTTGTTTCTTGGTTAATAAGTTAATATACCTTTTTCCTAACTTTTTTTGGGTTTGCACAGAGGGATGATATAGAAGTGCTTGATGAACCCTTGTACGCAAATTTCCTTCATGTAACTGGTGTTGGAAGGCCCTACAAAGAAGAAGTTCTATTGAAAATGGTATTGTTAGATGATGCATCACTCTCTGCATTTCCACCTTTTCAATCCTATTTTCTAAAGTTTTATTGAATTTTTCTCAGTCCAGCTAAAGTGATATTGTCTGTTTTCTACTCAGGTTATACAATGAGATTGTTTGTTTTCTAATCACCTATATGTTGAGAGTAGCTTTAGTTTAATGTTTTTGAACTCTTGCAAGAAAGTAATATCATTTTATTAGTGACATTATTTGATAAGAGGAAAATTTCCAGTTTAAATTGGCAGGCCTATGACACTGAACAAATGAATTTTCTTTAATGAAGAAAATTACTACATTTCCACATCAAGTTCATTCAGACCACTAGTGATCAAAAGAACCAGTGGAAAGTCTAAATAGGGGTTTGGTTTGTATCTGTTGGGCTTGTATAATCTATTACTGGTACATATTTTGTTTTGATATTTTATATATTTGCTTATCACTGCTATTTTTATTATTTTTATTTGACATTAGACTATGTACCTTTCTCATTATCTTTGTATCTCATATTGTTGGAGTTGATTGTATGACATGAATAGGAATCTGATGGGAATAAAGTTGTGAAAGATATCATTTTTGGCCCAGGAGAAAAGAAATATCGGTTCTGTAAGGTAACCATAAGCTTCTCTATCAATTACTCAAGATCGCTCATGTTTCATGGCCTATTACAAAATTCTTTGCTATTTTTCTTCTTTAGTAAAATCATGTTTTGGAATAATTTTGTCAATCTGCAGAATTATTCATGATTGTCCATCCTCGGATAAGATTACTAATCTGCTGTTTGATTCATCAATTTTTTGAGGAAAAGGAAAAGAAAATGCAAGGGAAATCATCAATCTTTGTGTTGTTAACATGGAAAACAATGAGGAAAAGAATATGATGAAAGTATGTGGAAAAAATCTTAGTTGTAAATATCATTTCCATAGTTGTCAAATTGGGATATGAATTGAGTATCATTTTTCTATTTTTCTGAGTTGAGCTTTGTATCATATTGTGTATCAGAAGACACTTTTAACGTCTATAAAAATAGGTAGAAAAATAAATATAGTTATAGCAAACACAAATATCTTGTGAGAACAAGACACCAAACAGTGTATAGTCCTTAAAATTACAAAAGTAAGGTTCTTTGAAAGATGAAAAGCATATAAATTGTATAATCCTCAGTACTTAATGTACATAAAAAGCAGAGTGGAGTTAAAATATGTATAAAATATTTTCATAACTAACCATTTTAGTTTAAATATTTTTACAACTTTTAAGTTTTCAAAGAACTTGTCTATAGTAGAAAACTTTAAACTTTAACGGGTGGAAGTAGGTCTAAATCAACAACACAAGATACTTAATACTTGACCAGACAAGTAGATATTTGTCAAAAAACAGAGAAAAATAAAATAGAAGTACCATAGTGTTATCTAAAAAATATTATTTTTAATAAGTTAATATTAATTTACTAAAAGCAAGTTAAATTATTATTATTATTTTCTTCAAAATTGCTAAAGAAAATACTACTACACCATGTAACTCCCAATGAACAACCCTAAAAGAGCTAGATAAAAGGACAAAAGTCACAAAATAGCGGAAGAGATCTGTAGTGCTTAAGTGGAGGACTTACTGATTCTTTGAGCAGAGACATAAAACATACCTGATAACATAAACCTGATAGAATTCTTCTGAGTAGAGAAATGGAAAAATCCAGCATTGATCTCCTGACAGAATTTAACTTGGATTTTGAGAAGGTCAAATACTCCTCTCTGTGAATGAACTGCGTAGGTAATTTTCTTTGTATTCAGGTTCCACCTATGCCTACTATCGTTTCCTTCTAAAATTGATGAAGAGGAAAGCAACTCCAAAATGCCTATGTTCCCGAACTTGTTTCAATATTTTCTGAATTTTTGGGACTTTAGAGCCTTTGATGGAGTTGTAACTCAGGGTTGGTTTGGGATGTTCTAAAAAAGTGCACTTTTTGACTTATTGGCTTATATGGGTTGGGTTTGGGTTGGGTTTGATGTGATGTGTTAGAGAGGTGATGCGATTTAAATAAGATGATGTGACTTAAATAGGATAGTGACTTTTTAACTTTTGTATTATTTAGTAGATGCCAAACTTGGCCTCAGTCTCTTATGTTAGCAAATTTCTATCATTTGAATCCCTTTATTATTACTGAAGTATGACGCCTAAGAAAAGTCAGCCAAATTACAGTCTATTAGATACACTTTTGGGGATCACCAATTGAAGTAAATACACAGTGTTTTAACTCTTATGTTTCTAAATTGTATTTCCCGAAAGGTACATTAACGTGTTCATATTTGGATAAAGATTGATAACTGGTTATATAAATTTCCTTGAGTTCATGATTTATAAATCAATCATAATACTACCACAGCATCTTAATCTTATAAATTCTGAAAGTGTAATATGTTCACAAAATTTGTTAGTAAATAAAATCCTGAGTTTTTCTGAACTTTGGTGAGCTTTCATTGGTCTCAATTATGGTTGGTTTCAGTAAAATTATATATAGTTCAGCTAATCCCAAGATTTCATTTTACTGGTTGCATGCAGAAAATATCAGTCATTTCCACATGCTAATCTGTTGTGCAGGAACTGATTCACTTTCAAACTATATCACTTCACAAACTTGTTCTCATTTTTCCACTTTACAGCATATCTCAAAACAACGCGTACCTGGTTTGTCTGATGATTTGATAAAAAATGGAAAGCACTTCATATTAATACGAAATCCACTTAGTATTTTGGTAAGTTGTTTTTGTAACCTCTATTTGTCATTTATCTTAGATGATAGGCCCCTTAAATAGTTTTTCCTTTATATTGTATCATTTCTTGTAAATTATCTATTTTTGAAAATTTTAAAAATATATTAATTTCGTATCCTGTTGACTATCTATATTAATATATTGGTTTTAATTTTCATCATTTCCATGACTTAATTTTAATCTGTTGAATGTTGTCAGCCATCTTTTGACAAGGTTGTGCCCCCATCGTTTCTCGAGCTAGGATTGGGAGAATTGGTCTCCATATACAGTGAGCTTTGTGAATTGGGAAAGCCCCCAGCAGTCATTGATGCATCAGAACTTCAAGAAAATCCCGAGGTTCCTAGATCTTTTTGAATTAGCCTGATAAGCTTGAAGTGTTCTCTTTTTCATATTTTATCTTTTTTCCTTTTCCAGCTGCATAAAGCATGGGATTCTATGCTGCTCCTGGAAAGAATGTGTGCTAGTTTTGATATTAAATTCTATTGACAGGATCATAATAATGTAAACCTTAACATGAATATTCAGTTTAGATATCCACAAACTATCTTAGTGCAATAGAGAAAAGAAGAAGTAATCAATACAGACTTTTCTTTTCCAATTTTTAGTGCATTTTCCTCCCTCCACATTGTTGATTGTTGGTTCATCTTATTCCTTGGCGGCTGATGTCTTTGATGCAATATGAAGAGCAATGGAACAATGGAGGCTAGTATGGAGGATACTCTTCTTCAATCTATATCTCCACAATGGATGTTTATGGACATGGACACATTGACACTACAATTTTAAAAAAATGTAGGACATGATACATGGGGGACACACATAATAGATAGTTTTATATATTCGTATGAATTTTTGATTCAAAGATAAATAAAATAAATCCAACACAACACTATTCCTATAAATCTATATTGTTCATCTTTTATCATTACATTCTAAGTTAATCTGTCCAAACTTATAATTAGTTTTATGTATGCCTAAGCAATGGATATGTGTATCCTCAAGTGTCCGAAGTGGTTCATGTAAAAAAATTAAAAAAAATAATAGTTAAAGTTTGGAACAATGTCTAACACGTGTTGGAAAGTTTCCAACAAGTGTTAGGAAGTGCCTGAAGAGTGTCAGTGTTCGACTTGGACACACAACCTTCTTAGAAATGTCAGAAGTGTCCGCTTTTTAGCCAAAAGTGATTTACGTGTTTCTTTAGAGGTTGATATTACAAATAGTTTGGCGAAAGGTTTGACAAGAATACGGAGTTGCAAAGTTTAGTATGGATTTAGGACTGTGGTTACTGTTTGAGGCTGTACTTGGGCAAAAAGAGGAATGTTTTGTCAGTTCTTGCTCTGTGAACAGTACATGTGTAAGGGAGCTATAGGTAATTTGGTCTATTGGGTGCTACGGTTGACTAATTGGAGTAGGCAAGGGATTGGGAGAGGGGTGAATTGGATCTGGTTGTGGAATTTGAAAGCTTGTGAAAAAAAAGAAAAAAAAAGCAGAAATTAAAGAGAAGAAGATAATAGACGAATCAGATAGTGATCATATTTAAATACCTAGAATTGTAGCATGATCTATACAATCCCAAGAGCTCTTTAAGCAATGCTCGGATATTTTCATACTGATTTTTCTTGAATGGAAAGAATTGCAAAGTTACATATATATATTTACAAATAACTTCAACTTGATTAGTACTTGGATTCCATATCTTGCAATTAAGAGACTTTGACTGGCAAAACCCATATTAACCTAATTAACCCATATATAAAGATACAAGATCCCAAGTGGGCCTCATCTTTGACTAATAAAAAACATATAGAATGACCGGCGATATCCAAACATAATATAAACATAATGAGTGATTTGGCCAATTGTTAAATAGTTAATACAAGGTCCTTAGTTGCCTTGTCTTTAAACTGTCTTGATTTTCAAACTTTGTGCTTCCTTATATTTCTTTCCTCAAACTTCTAATGCACCTACACCTTTTCTTGTAACACAGAATAACATAATGTACATTCAACTGTTTGAAAGTCTGTGACACAGTATTGTGAAGCAATTTGTTGAATAGTTAGTCAGGTTACTTCCTGGTTTGCTTAATTCTAAAGTGCCTTTGGGTTATCATTAATGATGAATAATATTTGTATGACTTCATTTCAGTTTACTTTTGCCATTTAAAATTGTGTCAAAGATGATGCTTGAGAAGAAGGTTCTGGCTCCTACGAGGTGGACAAACCTTTTGACTAATCCAATATTTGAGGCTAGACATGGATATCTTGTTTATGCATATATTTCTCTTAGCCCAAACAACCTTTTCAGATGATTAGTTTGCATTAGTTGTACTTTGCCTTGTGCAAAGGATTAACTAGTTCATTTGTTCTACTTTGCCTTATTCAAAGTACTTCATTTTTGTAAAAAGTTGCAGAATTTATTTTTCTATTTATTCATTGGTTTTACTAATAAAAGTTTATCCTTCTGGCTCATGTTCAGGCTACTTTACGTCGGCTTTGTGAAGACTTGGATATTCCGTTTCAACCTGCTATGCTGAAGTATGCCAAAGCTATTTAATTTTAAACTTTATTAGTCATTTAGCCTGTATGATATTCGTGTCGGTAATGCTATTTTTTATTTCATGAGAAAGCGTGTGGAAAAATTTATTAGTTGTGTTCAACCAACATCATTTCCTTGCTTTCTCCTAGCAGAATCTGTAACTTATTTTATTTCAGACAGACATATTTGCACTTAAAATGGGGTGGCTATGCAAAACCTATTGCACCAGGAGTATGTCTTTAGTTTACTCATAAGGCGTTATATCCTCTTTGCAGTTTCATCTGTGGTTCTTTTTGGCCTTCCTGTTGCTATTATAGACTTGAAGCTGTGAAGACGTATTTTTAGTTTTGGTGGTTATTTCATTAGTGTCAGTTTACTATTTAACTTGTATTAAGCATACAATGTATTGGATTAAGAGTGTTAATGCAACAGCGTAAGGTTTTTATTCTTCAAACTCACAATAGAGGCTTCATTCTGCATTGCACTAGTCTTTTTCTTATAGTGCAGTTGTCTATATTCATTGATCAAAAGCAACTCTCTTCTATTCAAATTGGCTACATCATATCACTTTTTATAGAGAATACTGAATATGCTTTTTTATGTTATGTGCATTTAAAACTTTCTAGCCTTCAAAATCTAAAAGTTTGCAATGTACTTGTTCTTTAATAATGGGAAGAAGGTGATAAACAGTGCCAGATTGTCATGGAGGCTGGCAGGGCTTCCCTTTCAAATTAAAAAATAAGTTCTACAAATGACTTATCAATTGTGACAACCCCCCTCTTTCCCTACTTCTAATGTTTTGAAGTACTACTTCAAATTTCCCCAAGTAAATGGCTAGATCTGGTTTCTCGACTTCCCAAAACGACATCCTTGCCTTTCACTTCTTCAACTCACTGGAGTTGTTTGCAGTATACAAATTTGATATGAATGTGTTGCATAAGCATAGATCATGTTAAGCACCAGCTATGATTATTTACTGCCAGTACCAAGAGCCTTATTTCTGAATTTGCAACCAAACTTTGTTGTATCTTCCTCTAAATCTTGGTGTTGATGTTGAAATGACAAATTTGAATCAAATGTTTTCAGATGGAAAGCTGGTCCAAAATCAGTTGATGGCATTTGGGCTCCGTGGTGGTATGGAAGTGCACATAAATCAACAGGATTCAAACGAGCAAGGAAGTATCCTGCGGTATGTAGTTTTACCATCATGTTTTATTAAGAACATGACTGCAAATTATCCATAATGAAAAACAAAAGTGTTCTTACAAATCTCATTGAAAAGGAAATGTCTCTACAATTTTTTTTTTTTTATAAATTATAAATCTTGATGAACAAAATCGGACGATGACCATCATTTTTAAATAGTGTTAGACATTTTTGAGTGGTATTTGATTCTATACTATAAATATGCTGGACTTCTAAAAGTTCTTAAATATCTCTGTCTTCTCACAATGCCAAAATTTATTTGAAAAGAATTCCATGTTTCAAACATCAAAATAAAATGAATATTTGGGCCCGTTTTGGTAATGTTTACAGTTTTTATGTTTATGTTTACAAAATTTTGAAAACTAGAAACAAAAATTTGTTTGGTGTCTATTTATGTTTCCCAAAAAAAATTGGGGATTAGTTTTTAAAATTTACAAAATTATATGAAACAAAAAATAGTTGTTTTCCCTTGTATTGTATGCAATTTTTTCATTCCCTCCTCCCTCTTCAACTACATCTGGCTGTTGGAAATCACCTCCAGTGAGTCCCCACCATCTCCGGCTGTCTCCAACAATCTTTGGCAAGTCCCCACCACTTCCGACTACTAGAAACCACATTCGGCGACCCCCTCTGGCCACTCCCTTGCTTGTTTTTGTTTTTAGTAAAAAAAAACATAAAATGTTTCATGTTTTTTGTAAACAAAAAACAGTAAATTGTAAACTTTACCAAAGCCCCCCTTAATTTTGAAACATAAATGTTTCTTGAATGACATACAAGGTTGACGAAGATTCTTTCAAATTTTGATTTGCATTTGTTGTGATATAGTGTTATTTATACATGGAGACGGTAGTTTTGTGGTAGAAACATGAAATCTTCTTCTATAGTAGAGTTGCTATGATTTTTGAGTTTAGATCGTCATTGCCATATTAGATTCCTTGTTTGTTCTGTTCTCATCACACTTTGTGCCTGATCACTTTTGGAAAGTTAGGTGGTAGAAGCCTAACCAAGTTGGGCTGGATTGTTGTTATTATATGTACGGGGAGTAAATATTCTTTACTTGCATTCTTTACTTAGCTCCTTGCTTTCCGTTCAACGCGTACTACCTGAAAGCACAACTTAGGTGAGCTACTTGGCGGGTGTGTTGCTGAAAACCCCTCCGACGGTCAAGTTAGCACCCTTGGAAAGACGAAAGTGAAGGAGAGTTTAGTGTAAGAAATTGTAGACCTTTTGCTTGGTGGAGTCATGTGTCTTTTATAGACTGTTCCCTTGCCTTCCAAGATCTTGTGCGCACTACCTCACTCATCCTTTGCTAGACGCGTGGATGTGCTGCCCTTTCCTTTCCTTACATGTATGCGCGTCAATACTGCCAAATAAAATTGACAAATCAACCAAACGGTATTGACATGTGCTATTGGTGGGTTTTCTTCATCACACTCCAATTGGGCCACATAGTATCTGTTCGCCGAGCTATCTTCAATTGGGCTAATTTCAATCAGTTAAGCCCAAGAGGCTTCATGTCTGAGCTAGCTTTGGCCGGTTGGCTCCCGAAGAATTCTACTAGCACGGTTCACTGTGTTCTGCTCAGTTAAGTGTCATTTACTCGTTGCTCGGACGAACTTCGTGCGGCCCTTCGCCTTGACTAAGATTCTCAACTCAGTCAAGGTCGACCTTGTCATCTTAGCCCAGCCATTCTCCATTGCGCATACTTAGCTCAGTCGAGACCCTTTTCCCAGTCTATGTAGGCTTATCTCAGCCCATAGTCCAAGCTCATTCAGTTTGGCCCAATGCCCATTTCATGTTACCTCGGTTGCACTGTCAAAGGCCCACATCGAATTTAGGTCGGCCCATTTGTTCGGCACAAATTCCCCTCTCGTTATGTATCTCATTATCTCTCTCTCTCTCTCTCACACACACACACACACACACACAGAGGCACTGCAGTAACTTTGTTTTCTATATTTGTCCATAAGATAATTTAATATATAACATCGTAAACTAAAAAGTGTCATGATCATGATAAGTATGAAACTGAAAATTGAGTATTATAGGATAAAGAATTGCTAAAAATTGAATGGCATGCATAGAGGAATGCATCATACAAGAGCTTTGTGGACACTTCATGTGCGAATTACCCCCTCTCTCCTCATATATATATATATATATATATTTATATGTGCATATACATGTAGACACAATCATGCACACTTTGTACGGGAGCACTTCACTTTCCATGGGGACACTTTGTATGTGAAATTTGAGATGTTAAAATAACAGAACTTGGCCTAGCTTAAAAAATTTTGTTTTCATTTTCAGCCATTTCCGTCCTCTTTGTATGACTTGTTGGAGCAAAGTTTACCTTTCTACAACATGCTTAGGCGCCATGCAAAGGGGATTTCTTTGCTGAAACCCCAACTACCTCGTCCCAATCTTCCTGTTCCTGCTAATGAGAAGCTGTTTGTTTGGGTTGGTGATGAGATTGTACCCCGTGACAGTGCGAAGGTATTATATCAATCACATAAGGATACCTATTTTGGAAAGCTTTGAACATAATTGAACTCTCACCTCTTTTTATATATTTTTTTGGCACCGTTTTTCAAATTCTCATTGCTTACTTGATAAACTTTTACAGGTTTCAGTGTTTGATTCAGTTGTTCAAGGTGGTGATTCAGTGTGGGAGGGGCTTCGAATTTACGATGGCAAGATATTTAAGCTTGAGGAGCATTTAGATAGGTTAGTGAAAGTAAAGCATTTTGCTTGACAAAAATTAAGCCTTGGTGCAGGCATAAGCCCTGGGCACACCTTCCTAGTGGTTCAAAAGCTATCCAATTATCTTATGTTGATGATGTACTTTCATAACTGACTCTCAGTGTTAAGAAACAAATTATAATTCATGATCATGTGTGAAAAGTATCAGTTATGAAAACAAAATTCAAAAAGTTCATAATGCAAGATATGAATTTAGTACAGAAATACCTTTTTTCAGTTATATCCTATCATTCTTGATGATTTGAAATGGCATGTTGCCTTGGAAAAGTATTTGATTTGGATTGGTGTGAAAATAATTATGTAAATTTAAATTTAAATTTATTTTTTTTGGCACAATTAATGCAATGATAAGTTTTGTTTCTCCTCATTGTAGTTTCATTGTGCTTTGGTTTGTGAAGAACAAGTAATTCATTTTTTTCAAAATAGTACTTTTGGCTCTCTCATTTTTAATACCACAAGCAATACAATAACTGAATTTTATATTAACCAGATTGTTTGATTCAGCAAAAGCTCTGGCTTTCAAAAACGTACCATCTCGTGAAGAGGTGAGGGTCTAAAGACAATTTGAGTATTATCAATGTGCATGTTATATTGTTTCGGTGCCTAGAGTTTGAGAAGTTGTTTTGTTTGTTGTCCTAACATGGAACTGTATGCAACAAAATGCAGATTAAGGAGGCCATATTTAAAACCCTTATTACGAATGGGATGTTCCATAATGCGCACATCCGGCTAAGTTTGACGCGTGGGAAGAAGGTTTTGACATTTCCTATCCCTTTGTTTCTCTCACACTTTATGTAATGAGGAAACTTTGAAATCCTAGTTAGATTTTACTACTAAGTATGGAATCATACATGAGAGAATGAGGTGAAATGACACGCACTACTAGAGAATAGTTTGAAGTAAATCAGTTGGTTGTTCCTTTGTGTGGGTCTATTTGTGTGTTGCTATTAAGTAATAACTAAACCACCATTTTGATGCTAGGAATTGATAAGATCATGTATAATTCTTTGGTGATGTATTTGTTTTCTACCAAATTAGCTTATATTGCTGATAAATCAGTTTGCTGCCGAATGAGCTAAATGGCTCATCAATGGATGGTTTTAGTGTGATGAATGCTTTTGTCAATATAAAATACGTATCTACATAGTATATGGTTAACTTATTGCAATATATTTATATTTATTTTTCTCAGGTTACTTCAGGAATGAGCCCAGCTTTCAATCTTTATGGATGCACCTTAATTGGTAACATGCAGACTAGTCTTTTACCTTTTGTCTTACTTCCTTAACACAATGAATAAAACTGGCAAGTTCAACGACATTCTTTATAAAATGTATAATTACACAGGTATGACTTGACAAATTATTACACACTATCATTATACGAAAGACTATCATCCCAGCCAGAACTGGTAGTGAACTTTCATATCTTGTAATGAGAATGTTGTCCAAAACATGAATAACTAGCGATATACATGTTTCTTCTGCTGTATATTCTTTTATCCTTGTTGGAAGTAGAGCCCTACATTTGCCTTTTTCTTTCTTTGTATTAATTTCTTATGTGCTATAATAATTGACTTTCTTTTTTTTGATAAATTCTATAATAATCGACTTTCTTATGCTACTGTTGTTTCTTCTTTTGTAAAAATGCAGTTCTTGCTGAATGGAAGCCACCTGTCTATGACAATACCAAGGGTATAACTTTGGTGACTGCAACTACACGTCGTAATTCACCGAATGTAAGATTTGTGATGTTTATATTGTATTCAGTTGGTAATTTCTAATAGGAAGAACCTTGTTGCTTTCTTTTCTTTAAAGTGACCAAAAATTGAAGGATTCTCCCAGCTTTATTTAGGTATTTTAGAATCTATATGGATGGATTGTTAAATCTTGGGCCAAAAGTTTTACTCTGAAACTGTAATTCATAATATCTGAGCACTATTCTGGACTACGGACCTAAAAAAAATTTCTATTCTGGACTCGGGTTGTGTCCAAGCGTTCAAATTCTACTGTTGGCTTTGTTTATGGTTGTCTGGTTCACCAGGGGTATTCTTAAGCTTATTCCTAGGGGCTAGGAACCCATGTTAGAACTCTACTTGAAGTACATCAAGAAGGTTGCCAGAAAGAACATTTTTCCCGTTCTTTTCAGTTACCTGCTATGTAGCACGGACACGGATACGGACAAAGACACGGACACAGGACACGACACGTACACGATACGGACACGTAAATACGCAAATTTTTAAAAAATAGGGGACACGAAACGCTAGGAACACATTTAATTTATATAATTTTTTATATATATTATATGTAAAATTAAAAAATATATACTATTTTTATTCATTTATTTTATTTATTATATGTAAAATTAAAAAATAAATATATTATTTGTGTTTATTTATATTATTTATTTACAAAAAAAGGTATAAAAAGGAAAAAAGAATAAAAAGAATAGAGAGGGAGTGACACGGTAATAAAGGAAGAGGGAAGAAAAAGTAAAGAGTCAAACAAAAAAAATGAGAGAGACAAAGCAAAGAGGCGACGACGACGATCAGAGAGCGAGAGGTGAGAACAGAGAGAGAGGAGATGAAGACAATGAGAGACGAACACAGAGAGAGAGGAGACAAACAGAGACGCGAAAGAAATACCTCGATTAGAGACGAAGAGGACTGGATCTAGCCTTGATCTAGGCTTCAACAAGTTCTTCCTCTCTCTCTATCTTCAATGGGTTAGGGTTTCTCTCTGTCTCCTGGTTAGGGTTTCTTTCTGTTTCCAACATGTCCACGACATGTCAAGCGTGTCTGAAAGAATGTCCTCCTACAAAAATTCAAAAAAAAACAAGGACACGTTAGGTCGAGTGTCGGACACGTGTCTACCACGTGTCCGTGTCCGTGTCCGACACGTGTCCGACACCCATATGCTGCCTCCAGAGACGTGTCCGTGCTTCATAGGTTGCCTGTCTCATGCATGCCAGAGGAAATTTGTATTAGCAAGTGATCTTGCTATGAATTATTACTGAATTGCAAATGTATTTTTGCTTCAAATAATCAGCCTTTGCCTTTAAAAATGTATGCGTTTATATTTATATATATTTGGTAAGCCTGTTCTTCCTTTGATTTAATGTTTTCAAAGATGACACCTGAAGCTGGAACTTTCTCCACATGAATAGAATTATTTTGGCTTAAGTATATTATGTCAACAAGTTATGTCAATTCTCTAGTAAAGAACGGAAAGAAGCTCTTTTTCAACCTAAATTAACAAAATAATTTGTCGATGCAGTATGATTTAGTTACAACCAATGATTGCTGGTAGTTGATACCTTCCTTTTCCAATGAAATAACATGATTTTTTTTGGGGTCTTTGCCAGAATTTGGATTCCAAAATTCACCACAACAACCTCCTCAACAACATACTAGCGAAGGTATGGCTTTATCCAAATGTCTAGAAATTCAAGATGATGTTTGTTTTGCAGAAATGATATGTTGTGTGGTGTTGATGATGCTTCTTCTCTTCACTTGGTATGTGAGGAAGTACATTTTCAGAGCAAGTAGGTTACAGCTAATCAATCATAAAAGATAAAGTCAGGTTTCTGCTTTTGCGGAATTCTTCTAATGAAGAATTTCTTTCATCTTACGGACCTAACTAATTTATGGACTTACTATTTGTTTTTGATGATCTGATAATTTATTACTTAAGTCGTTTAGAGTTAGGCTATCAAATTCATGATCACACGACTGCTATATTGCATGTCTACTAGCGTAGTAGAATCCATTATTGTAATATCATCTAATTTGTAAAGTGTGCTCTTTCTGAATTTGTCTAAGATGAATTGAACTTTTCGTGTTGGTGCAGATAGAAGCGAATAATGCAAATGCTGATGATGCCATAATGCTTGATAAGGAAGGTTATGTGTCTGAAACAAATGCTACAAACATTGTAAGCCATGCTTCTGCTCTCTCTTTTTCTTTTTTTTTGATCAACTGCAAACTTTAATGATTAATCAAAAAGATGCAATGAGGATAAGAGATCCTCTACAAGAAGAAACAAAGAAAGACTACGGCCTTGTTTGGTTTGTGTTTTGAGATATTTCAAAAATAATTTTCTTGGAGAGAGTCTAGAAAATTTGAAAATTTGTTTGGTTGTATATTTTGAAAATAGTTTTGGAGTTTGGGATGATTTGATATTTTTTTGTAGTTGAATAGATGGGTGTGAGAGAAAAAGTGATTGGGAAGTAGAGAGGAGAGAGAAAAAGTGATTGATTGATGTGTAGTAGAGAGAAAAGTGATTTTGGAATTTTTTTAAAAAAAATTTCAACCAAATATGTTTTTGGAATTTTTTCTCCAAAAACATGTTTTGAGAGATAAACCAAACATGCCCTACATCACCAAAATCTACAAATCACACACCGACAACAAATCATGCTTCTGCTCATTTTCCATTGCCATTGTTTATCAATAAATGAGCGAAGTTTTAAATTGCTTTTAGGCAATCCATATGGATGAGATACCAACAATTGGAAGGAGGCACTCACCAAGAGGCCCAGTCAGGATTGCTACTTGTCATATTAAATTTGATTTATATATATATACATATATTAATTGAAAATGTGAGGAAAGAGTATTAAGAGTGGATTGTTTTGCTGATGCATTCAACTACAAATGTAGTTATCAAAATTTCCAATGAACACATTATTGTTGATCCAACCTGACTATACTTGCGTCAATGGTGTTACCATACTGTTGGTAGACCAATCCATGGCTGTTTGCTAGTTCCAAAGGCATAGCATTTTTCTCATCATTGCAGAGTATTTTCATTGAAGATATTGCATGTGCATCTTGAGAGTGAATATTGTTTCTCTTTAACGCAGTTCTTAGTGAAGAGAGGCCATGTTGCGACACCTCATGCTGATAGCTGTCTTCCTGGTGTAACTCGAGCAACTGTAAGTTTCAAACTCCCCTCCTTAAAATGCACTTTTGTTCTGCGTGATGAGTAAAAAGCTTCTTTGTTTCCATTTTTGTGTTTTCTTGCCATGAGTGTTGACCTTCTGTTAGAGAGTTGAAATCCTCAAGCAATACAATTTTGGGTGCCTCTTTGAACTGAATGCATGTCAGTTAGCCTTTTAACTCTTCATGAGCTAATCCTATTGAAAAGATTTCAATATCAAGTTTGTGTCTATTTGGAGCCAAACCAAACGCATTCTAAGTTCAAACCCTTTTCCATGTATAAATCCAAATATGTGTTCTTCCATTGTATGAAACGAGGTACGAGTTGTGCATAGAAGTATCATCTTCTCCGTTCTTTTGTTTTGCTGTTCTAACTTTTAATTTTTTTTCACCCAAAAAAATTGAAAGAGAACAGACCCATATGCCTGCTTACCATCTTAAAAAATTGAAGAGAAGGGTGTGAAAGCTTGCTTACCAGCTTAAGCTATTGGGGCGATTGGTTTTCAAATACGTGATTGACCCATAGCTGTTTATTTGGTGATTACTGCAATGAGATGTTTGATGGTAATGAATATGTATGTTTACAGGTCATGGACCTTGTGGTAAAGGAAAATATCATTTTAGAGCAGCGACGGATTAGTCTGTCAGAGTTTCATACTGCAGACGAGGTTCACTTTTATGTTCTTCAAGATATTCTTTGTCGTATATATTCAGAAAATATCAACTAAACATGTAATTGTAAATGTCTCATTGTTTTGGGGAAAATTGCCCGATGTTTTTGTTTGGTCAGATTTTCTTTTGGCATTTTAAGAGCATGTGTGTTTTCACTGCAGGTCTGGACAACGGGAACAATGGGAGAACTCAGCCCGGTATGTTCCTTCTGCTGAAGTTGTGATGTACCAATTTACAGGTGCCACGTTGCAACCCAGGTTGCTCAATGTTAGGGCCATTATTTTTTTGTTGTTTTGATATGCTGATGCAAATCCAACTAACATGTTAGTGCCATTATTTTTTCTTGTTTTGATGTGCCGATGCAAATCCAACCTTGATTGAATGCCAACTTGCTGCTCCACCCAAAAATAAATAAATTGCAGCCATCTAACGAACAGTTTACGACAACTAGATTTTTTTTTGGAGGGGGGGGGGGGGGGGGGTGATTCCCCATAGTATGTTGTAAGGTTGCTTTTTCATAATATAATTGTTCTACAATTGTTGGTACTTTCTTTACCAGGTTGTGAAGATTGATGGGCGCGTAATTGGTGATGGAAAAGTGGGACCAGTGACTCAAAGGTTGCAAAATGCTTACAAAAACCTGACAGATGATTCGGGAGTTCCTATACCCACATATCAGAAGGCTTGAATAGTGCATCTCTACGGTATGCTTCTCTTTCTCTCGAATTCAACTGTAATCATCTGTATATTTTTGTCATATACAAGCCCTCACTTTCTAAATCCAGTAATGTGTCAACAAGATGATTGGTCGATGATTAGAGAATAAATGAGAGAGAGTTGACTTAAATAGTTAAATTGTTTTATAGAGTGTTACATCATTGGGTTGAGAAAGTGGGTTTAATTTTTGGGTCTAAATAGCAATATTCTTTCGGTAATTGTTAAGAATACTAATCCACAACTTCTCTTGTTTACTGCAATGATAGAATTTTTGGAACCTAATAAATTGGAACAAAATAGGAGGAATCATGCTCGTCTCCAGTCCGCTTGGATGGATGGGATGGTGTAGTTAGGCCAATAAGGTCCACTATTGGTCCACTTCACTATCTAAATAAAAAATTAATCTATTTTCAAAATCATATTTTCCATCCATCATCTTGTAACCCTATGCAGACCTCTAGTGGGCCTACCGTGGGACCTAATCTCTCCCTCACAACAACTCGATTAAATGTCCAGTTGACTGGAGAGAAATCTGCCTTTAGTTTTATAACCACTGTTTTGCTCGCTTAACTTGTGTTTGTTGGTAATAATTCATATGGTATATTTTATTATGAATCTAATATATTAAATTCATAATTGATAGGCACACAAATGGTGAAGTGGAAGCAGAGGTCGAAGATGAAAATGAGTAGGAACTCATCTTTGTTTCAAGGAGTTAAATACTACCTTGAACCATGTTTGTGTATTCTTATTTATTTGTTCTTTCATTTTTTCCTTGTAATAAAATAAAAATCATGTTTGGTTAATTTAAATTTCTGGTGTTTGCAACAGAACACTGAACTAGGCAAGAACTTCGGACTTTCCATCTAAAAAAATAAAGATACATGATATTTTTGTTGTTATATAAAAATTTAGTTTGAATGACTTTACTATATAATAAATTATTGGAGTGTTATTTTTTCATTAAAATTTTTTTTGTTAGACTTTTAGCCAAATTTTTATTGTAGTTTTGTGAGACTCGCTCCGGCGCCTATATTGGAGAGGCAGCATTTTAAAATGCTGGCTTGCTTCTCCCATGTTTGGGCATATTCAATTAGTCATTATAGTTTTGGATAGAAATTTGGAAAGACCAGAAAAATATGAGGTAAATTTGAAAATATAAATTTTTTTTTTTTATATATTTCTTTTTTCCCTTTTTATCCAAATTTATGATCCAAATGTGAATGATCTAAATTTTTCATTGGTTCAACTTGTTCTTTCTCTACCCAGATTGTGCATTTGGGACATTGTTGGTTAAATTATTAGATTGAAACCAGACCTAACTTGTAGCCTCAGACCCTCACAATCATGAAGTTCATTTAGATTTATTTTAGTTGTATTTTTAGTAATAAAATATGTTAACAACCAACATGATCATCATCTAAACACATAATAAAAATTAATTTGATAAAATAAATAAATAAATAAATACATAAAAGGCTTATCAATTTTACATAATTTTATCTTTGGTAAGTACAAATAATTTTTAAAAATTTAAAAATATTTTTTTTGACATTTATTTTTGTTAAATTAGTTTATATTTTATCAAATTGACGACTTTGCTATTGAAATTGAACAATAGTCTTTAATTGTTCTTATTTGGAATAAGATTTAACTTTCATGATTAAGTGTGTCACAATTGAAAAGTAAGGGACTAGAGTGACATGAGCCTCAAATTATAGGGACTGCTAGTATAATTTGCCCTAAAAATTAATACAACAAAATAAATTTGATTCGGGTATACAATCGGATCAAAAAATCCGATCTATTTGAAATCGGATTATACAAGTTTCAACCGAGACGGATAATCGAATTCAGTTAAAAATAAACTAATCAAATCATTCAAGTCAGATTCGAGTGAGACCTGATTCATTGACAGGCCGTCAAAGTTGTCAAATAGAGTGCAAAATCAAGAAGGAGTGTGTGAACTCTAATTTCAAGAACCCTTCTCCTCCACCACCTTCACGTCATTGAAACCCTAATTTCGATTCGTTTCTGGCCCGTCTTTGTTCTCCAGGTTATCTTCCTTACCTCCTCTCCTCCTCCTTCATGTCTCTGCTCTGAAGTACTAAAACACTTGCAATGTTTTTGATAATCAATTTGATATTTTTTCCTAGAAAATATTTTCTTGGATTTCAACCAAACACAAAAATGAGATGAAAATATCCAATTTGAATTTACTACCGTTGTAAATACTAGTTATTGACTTAGAAATAAATTATTTGGCTAAAAGAGGCTTATTAGGTATTTTAGCTAACCATAATACATTTTAGGCCTTCTAACGAGCTGGTTAAAAAGCTAGCTACTTTAGAACATTCACAATGGATGCATTAGTGAGTGTGTTACTATCAAGTGTTAGTTTTTGGTCAGCCAAAAACACTATTGGGTGCTGGAATAGGTGTGTTAGTGAGTGTGTTAGTGTCAGCTGTTAACTTATGTGTTAACTGTGGCCAGCATTTTAGCTAGTGAAAGAAGAGAGAGATGTATACCTGGGGAAATCTTTTCGGACGTTTGGTCGGAAGTCCTTTGGATAGACCTTTCAAGAAAAGGAAAAAAAAAAAAAAAAATTGGGTCTGACTGGTTGATCGGCCAGACGTCTGGGCGGTCAACTGATTTATTATTATTATTTTTTTACCTGTTAGGATTTTTTTTTTTTTTTGGACTTGAAATTTAATTTTGGACTTAAAATTTTTGATTAAATTAAATTATTTATTATATATATAGAGAGAGAGAGATTCTTAACAAACACTTTAATACATCCATTATTCCTTAACACATTCATTGCATTACTATTGATTCTCTAAAATTAATAAACTCTAAACATATCTTAACACACATTTTTTTGATCCCACTTTTATCACTTGTTATTATATAACACACTTAAGGGGTTGTTTGGGGTGTCCTAAATAAGTGCACTTTTTGTCTTTTTGGACTAAAAAGTTGAGAAAAAAATTATGGATGTTTGGGTTAACTTTTTAACTTTTTATGAAAAAATGTGTATTAAAAAATTGTATTAAAAAGTGCATAGGAGAAGTTAATGATGGAATAGGCGGTACGGTTTGAAGGCGTAAGGGGCAGTGTGGCAGAGTATAGGGTAGGAGATGATTTTCTCCTTTTCGGGTATAAATCAGACAATGCTGTTTGGCCCATGGGGGCCCACCATGGGTCTCGTTTTCCTAATCGGAACCGTCAATGTGTAGAACTCGTCGAGTACTATATGCTTATAAAAAAACACGTTGATCGGAAATCGATAGTTATCTGATCGGATTAGTTTTTTTTAAATGTTAACCATAACACCATCTATTTTTTTTTATACAAAACTGATTTGATCATATAGTTAGCGATATCCGACCAACATAAGTTTTTATAGACATATAGTACTCAACGAGTTCTACACATTGAACGGTTCAGATTATCAAAACGTGACCCGTGATGGCCCGCATAGGCCGAACAACACAATCCTTAAGCTTGCCTCTACCGGTGTAATTTATCCTCGCCAAAGTCGGGCAAAGACGCCTTCCGTCACAGTGAGTTGTCTCACCATTTGTATAAAAATATTTTTTTTTATATATATTTTTTAAATAGTGATTACTTTTAATTTTTTAATTTTATTATTATTATTATTATTATTATTTTGTAAGTCGCCAAACCAGCCCTTACTCTTTTTTAGCCAGTCCCACTGTGATGCTCTTACCATCAGTCTTCCCCGCTCCGCTGGCTACATATCAAGAGAGCACTGACTGAGCCCTCTGCAAATTGTATTGAAACCAGCGAAATCATTTCCCACAAATTCTGCTTCCCGTAGCCTCCACAGCCCATTACCACCATATTGCGTCGCCGGCCTTTCGCCTCCTCGCGTCACCGCCTTCCGTCGCCGACTCCCTGCCTTCCGTCGCCGTCTTCCATCTCAGGTATACTCGCTCTTTCTCAGATCAATCTCTCTCTGTCTCTCTCAGATCAATCTCTCTCTGTCTCTCTCAAATCTCCTTGGTCTCTTTGTTTTTTGTCTGGGGAGGTTACACAATTTTTGCCACAACTAATTGATATGTTTGAAATAAGCTAATAGAAATTAGTGTGAGAGATCTGAGATATGGAATTTGTAACAAATCAGTGTTATATATGGAGCTGTTGCAGCTTGTGGTGTCACCCTCCAATATGATTGCTGTTTATCCTAGAGAAGGATTTAGGGCCATCTGTATAATCAAACTTTCCTTGTAGGTTTCATAGAGCCGAAACCTGTTACAGCCTCTGAATCGTATGCTATTATTGGGATATATACACACATTCTGTTGCTTAAATCAATATACTTAAGTTGGTTAATCTTTGGAGATTGAAGATGACTAGTATAGAGAAAAAGCATGCTAATATGTTTAAAGAACTTGTTTGTTCTGGGTGGTGGTGATAAAATTGAGCATATGGTGTTTGCTTAAATGCCACAGAAACAAAGATTTGCATTATATAGTCAGCAACCATTTTCCTAACCTTTAATTTTTTGTGCATGACACTTCTCAATGGATCTTCAGAAACAGTTTAGGCCTAACCTTGTGAGTGTTTATGAGACTATCAGAATTTGTAGCATTTGCCATATAAAATACCAAGTAAAATTGCAAAATGCAGGTACTTCAAGTTTGGAATTTGAATTAAAAGGACCAAATATCCATCATTTACATATTAAAAAAATTATCTGCAAGGAAATACTAAAATGGTTCAATTTCCAGCACATAACATAAATATAGATAAACAAATACAGCAAAGGTGTAAAATACAATTGAACTGTTGCTTCCAATGATCATAACTAGAAACATGTTCAATTTCCATCTTCTGCCACCATACTAGTACAATAAACTCTTCTCCCCTGCTACTAGTGACTAGATTAGAAACCAACTAAGACTTAACTACATTATGATTAGTCCTCATATTACATCTGGAAAACTATGTAAGTTGCTGTGATAGTTATATGTACACATATACTCTCATTAGTTGGTTCTCATTAGCTGTGATAGTTATATCAAATCTGAAATTTTTTAATATAATAAAGTCACATGCATATCAACACTACCATAATGTTTCAATTTTCAATTCTAATAATTGAAAAAATGTAGTAATATATAAATCCTTGCTGGTAGTGTTAAATCCTTTCTTGCAAATTTTAAAATATGCTTTGGTGTTCAACCTATTAGCTTCTTGATTGCTGCCATATTGCTAATATTAATGTAGAACTCGATACCGTCCAATTGCTAGGTACTCATTAGTTGGTTTTGGGTTTTCTATTGTTTGTTGCCAGTCTCCATTGGGTGACTTTGAGTTTAGTGTGTGATGTCTTCCTTAAGATGTATAAATAGCAGGTGTTCCTTTCTGAAGCTCTCCAAATCTTTTAATCTTCTTGAGCCTTGAAAGGCCATTCTCCTTTGTGTGCATTAATCCTTGGACTTCTTGTTCTGTTGTGGAAGTCTTTTATTCATCATAACTAAAAGAAGAGAAACAAGATCAATAGAAGCTGTTGGAGTTTGGAGACTTTGAGCACAAAAATGTTATTGATTCTCAATATCACCAGGAATTTCATGTATCGGTTTAGCACAATATATAAGGAAAATCTCAATTGTGGAATTTTTATTTCAAGTAAAATGTCATCTCTCGTGGATACGCTTTGGGTCGTGGGCAGCCACTTATTAATGGTTGAATTTGTAAAAAAAAAAAAAAAAAAAATTATTTGTTAAACATGTATACTTTTAAAACATGTTAAAGAAATATTATTGCAAATTTACATTAGTAAAATATCAGCAATTAGTTTTTTTTGTTTTAAAAATTGGTTAAGTTAGTTTGAATAATTAGTGAAAATAAAGAGTGTGGTTGGAGAACACAATAGTTAAAGCAATTAGATAAAATAAAGAGTGTACTATTTTTGTACTTTAGCCAGCAAAAAATGAAAAGCATGGGGGTACATTTTTAGATCATATTTCATGATAAGATAGTATAATTTATGAATGAACATGAATCTTGTGTTAATCTGAATTTGAATGATTGCCATTTCTTTTCTTTTAATTGTTTTATGATTTCTTATGTTATGGCTGCTTAAATTTTGGAACTTGATTGTCAGAACTATCCTTGCTCTGGAAAATTTTCAATGCCAAAACTGGTTTTGAATTCAACTAACTGTTGCTGCATTCTTTTCTGCTTTCTGTTTGTTAGGTTGGTCTTCATTTTTCCTGTTTTATTAATGGATGGTAATTCATCATCAGTACACTCCGTACCGGAAAATATCTTTCAGCCATTGTTGATTGCTTCAAACTCATCAACCCCAGAGAAAGCTTTAGAAATTTTAATAGAAGCTTCTAGAAACCCAGATGGTCGCTTCGACCTTGCTTCAAAAAACATCCTCCCTACAGTCCTACAGCTCTGTCAAATTCTGTCTTACCCTTCTTCTAGTCGCATCCTCTTGTTGTGTCTGAAGCTATTAAGAAACCTATGTGCGGGTGAATTAACCAACCAGAACTCGTTTGTTGAACATAATGGAGTAGGAATTGTATTGACTGTATTGGATTCAGTTAGAGAATTGGATTTAGATTATGGGTTGATTCGTATGGGGTTGCAAGTTCTAGCAAATGTTTCGTTGGCCGGAGAAAAACATCAGCGTGCTATTTGGTATAAGCTCTTTCCACTTAAGTTTGTTGAGATTGCTAGTATGCGGAGAAGGGAGACTTGTGATCCTTTGTGTATGGTTATTTATACATGTTGTGATGGAAGTAATGGGCTAATTGATGAGGTTTGTGGAGATCAAGGTTTGCCTATCATGGTGGAAATTGTACGGACTGCTTCAATAGGTAGATTTTGAATTTGTTTATACTTTTGCATAGTCTTTATTCAGACCCCAAATTTGATTTTCATGTTTCTAGTTTGGGGGCCTCACTAACCGAAGTCCATGTTAATTTTCTGTTTTTGTTCTTGCTAGTTGGCTTTGGAGAAGATTGGATTAAATTGCTTTTATCAAGAATCTGCTTAGAAGAAAATCAATTTCCCCCACTGTTCCGTAGATTATCCCCAGTTGGCGCTTTTGAAAACATTCAAGATGTCAACTTTAGGGATGATGTTGTTGTGTCGGAACAAGCATTTCTGTTGAATATCGTATCAGAAATCTTGAATGAGCAACTTGGCGAAATATCCATTTCCAATGATTTTGCTTTGTCTGTTCTTGGAATATTGAAACGAGTTGTTGGGGCTGTTGATTGTGTGTCTAGAGGGAAGTCTGGTCTACCAACAGGATCCGTTGTTGTTGATGTTATTGGATATTCACTCACCATTTTGAGAGACATATGTGCCCATGATGGTGTAGGAGGAGTCTCTAAGGAGGATGGGTCTGTGGATGTTGTTAATTCATTATTGTCGTCGGGACTTTTGGGATTGCTTTTATGTTTGGTTTGGGATCTTGTGCCTCCTACAATAATTAAAAAAGCAATGAAACAAAGCGAGGGCCAAGAAGGAACAACTTCTAATTCATCAAAGCCCTGTCCTTACAAAGGATTTCGGTGTGATATTGTTGGAATCATCGGTAACTGTGCATATCAGAGAAGGCATGTTCAAGATGAAATTAGACACAGAAATGCTGTGCTTTTGCTATTGCAACAGTGCGTTACTGATGAAGATAACCCATTCTTGAGAGAGTGGGGCATTTGGTCAGTGAGAAATTTATTGGAAGGGAATGAAGAAAACCAACAGTTGGTTGCTGAATTGCAGCTTCAGGGGTCTGTTGATGTTCCTGAAATTTCTGGACTTGGTCTCAGAGTAGAGGTGGATGAGAAAACTCGACGGGCAAAGCTTGTAAATGTATCATGAAGATATCCCTGTCCTGAATCAGAATTGGCTTTCATGGAGCTGATGACCTTGATTCTTGGGAACTTCAGTTGAACTTGACAAATAGTTTTTAAACAGTTCACTGCATGAAGGCATCCATTTTTTTTTTTTTTTTTCCTGGAAGATTGAGGGAAAAAGGTACTAAAGAAGCTCCTGTACTATATGAGATACTCATCGAGTCATGTTATATTATTCATTGTGGTCCTAAGAGACTCGAAAGAATATTTTTAAGACTTTAATGTTCTAAGTGAAATTAAGTTGCATCTCTATTCCCCATTTATGCTTAGTTTCAGTATAATTTTGATTTAGTTGTTACCTTCATTTCTTGCTATTGGAAGACCATGTGGATTGATATTTTTCGCATTGAACATCCCAAATTACCCCTTGCATATGTAGCAGATATGAAGAAATTGGCCCAGGAAACCACATGGCATGATAATTAAATCTTTCCTGCTGGGTTTATTGTACCTGTTTTGGACATTGTGTTAATGTGCAACTCTTGCATTTGAATGCATTTTTAGTTGCATATTTTGTTTCTTTTTGCAAAATAAAGCAAAAAAAAAAGAAAAAGAAAAAGGGAAGGGTTAAAATATATTTCGAAGAAAGGACATAGAAACCTGAATGAATGGTTGAAATTGGAAGTAAGCATTGACCCATATTTAGCTCAAAGTTAATTACAATGAATGGTTAGCATTGATCGCATATCTATCACTAGTTCATTACATGTGTTATTGAACTTTACTGGAAAGTTTGTTACTGAATTTTACTGGCATTATTTTGGTTCCTTAACGGTTAGTTGAAGTGATTGTAATCATTAGGACGAGGTAGAATGATTGTGATTTCTTTGTTTTTTATGGTGTTTTAAGATATTGTCCCGGTGATGTGAGAAAATGTTCATTATACTTGATCTATGCTGGCGTCTATTGAGGCCATTGAGTGGAATCATGTATTTCTTTCTTATTTGATTGTTTGCAGCATATTGTAAGTATAACAAAGACTAATAGTTTCTGTTGCATTCCAAAACTGTGAAAGTTAATTAATCTGTTATTATTTTGTTTTTTTGACATTCCTTTTGTTTCTGTAATTCTGTTTAATCCAAATTTAATGTGCACCACACATCATTTGTTGAGGTTTTATGTGACACATAATGAAAATCTTAAGGCTTGATGGGACTTAAGGCTTGGTTTGGTTTGGTTTGGTTTATAATGAAAATCTTATTTATGTCTAGCTTTTCCATGTCACCTTTGCGTAACTGATGATAATTGGGCGTTCTCTCTCTGAGTCTGAAAGCGAATGGGCACTGAAACTTGATGGAGAATGAACAGGGAAGAATCCTCATCCAGCTCTCATCTGATTAGAATACCCATTGACCATAGAGATGCTGATGACTCTTCAGTTTTGCTGCTTTTCTTCAAATTTGTGGATCACATTCAATCTTGAAGCATCTCTTTGACACATTTGTAAGGTCAAATAGATCTTAATGTTGTTGCTGCCACCTCTGAATTTTGTTTGGGAGTTGTGTTGAAAAGAAGCTTGACATTTTGATGGTTTTGTTTTTCATGGGCAATAGTTGTTCGTTGAGGTATTCTGGCGCTGAAAACATTGAGCTTCTTTGGGCAAGTACAATAATTTAACTTTGCTCCCTCCTGTGCTGTAAGATACAGCCTTTCCATTCTTGACCCCCACATTGGTGTGCTCTTTTCACTTAGTAGGTAACTAACTGCATTTTTTTTTGTGTGATCAGTTATTTTCATGTACTTGAGCATTGACTAATTTCTAATGACCACTCTGGAAGAGTCTTCTTTATTTTCTTTTGGTGGTTGTCTCACTACTAGAAAATGGACTTTTATGCGTCTATTTTCTTGCATTTGTCTATTTAGCCGTAGCAAAAAATATACTATTTTCCAAGTCTCGTTTATGTATGTGCTTTATTTCTCTTATTTTCGTTTATTTATATTTGCCCCTTGCTCGAACTCTCGACATTGCTCTCTTTCGCTCGCCCAAACACAATTATGAATCACTCTTCCTCTCTTGATCTGTCAATATCGCCGATCTCTCAATCCTCTCTCTCAATCTCCATCGCCCCTCTCTCTCTCGATCTCCATCGCCTCTCTCTCTCTCTCTGTATATATATTTGCTAGGGTTTAGATCGATACATTCATCTGCCCTTCGCGATTTCTATTCTTCAATTTATGCTCTTTGCAATTTCTTCTTATGATCGATGCCTTCAATATCATTTAGAATTCTGTTCTTCGTGATTTCTTCAAAGGTACGTGATTTCTGTTTTTCACTATTTCATTTCATGTAGTTTCAATTTGCAATAGATAATCGCTCTGTTCGCACTCTCTTCTTCTCTTTGATCGTTGTGTTTCCTCTTTCTATCTACTTCTTATATTTCAATTGTTGTTCATTGAGGCCATATTTATATTTCAAATCTTGATAATTTTTATTGTGATTTTTGAGCATCAATACTTTTTTCAACATATGCAAAAATTGCTACATATATAAGTCAATGGTGATATATATAGAATTGTGGACCTTTGATTAATTTCATTGATATACCTATAGTTGTTACTGTGGATTGCAATTGAATTCCTTTAGATTGTGTTTTATTGAGAGATTCTCTGAGAGCAGTGGATTTGGACCAAGGTTTTCCCATTCTCTCTTTCATTCTTCTTCTGATTCGGGTATAATTTGCAAAGAATCAATTATAATTTTCGTTCTGCTAAGCTTTCTGATTTCAATACAGTATACAACACGAGTGTATGTTTTGATTTCATTATAATTTGTATATGTTGATTACAATTTCAATCTGTGTAGTGCTTTTCATTACAAGTTAGATTTGAATTTGATTTTCTCTGTGATTAAACATTTTCAAAGTTCCCTGTATGTTTCATAATCTTTGTGATGTTAATTGATTGTGATTTGAATTGTAAGGTTAGCCTTTAGAGAAGCAACAGGGGCAGATCCAGAATATTTATGAATTTGATATTGACAACTCTAATGGTTGTGCTATGCTTTAGGTTATTCAAAGTTTCGCTCTAAAGCACTTTGAACTACTACTATTAACAATCTAGTCCCTAAAAGTTATTAATAAATCTGTTATAGATAAGCTTGGATATGGTCAAACTACCTATGTATCATTATATCTTCCTCTTCTCATCACATCATTTTTATTCATGTAATTGCTCTTGATGATCGGATGTGTAGCTAGAGAAGGAAATATAGAGAGTATGCTTTCAGTTGAGAGGCCATCTCTTGCTGACTGTTCTCATTGTTGGTGATCACAGGATATGCTGAAGTATCACTTGAAGTAAAGCTGAAGGCTGGTCTGTTTGATGTGGGCTTGGAGGACATTAAGAGGGCCAGGCTGCAAAAATGCAGCAGTTCTTTGAGTGGTCCTCAAAAAGGAAAGTTGGTGTTTTTAATTTATGCTAATTTTGTACTTAGCTTACCTTAATGGATATCTAATTTTGGACGTTGTATTGAGTGGATGATTATTACATCTGGTCTGTTTTTGAAGCCTATCCCGGTGGGCTGTGTCTGGAGGTATTTTTCTGCTCCTTTTGTTGTAAGCTGCTGCTATATGCTTTGCTGCCAGCTGCTGCTCTATCTATTCCTTACTGCTGTGGCCTTATGCTATTTGCCATGCTACGTGGCTGCATATTGCTGCATGGTTTTTCAAGTTATACTATAAAATGTACTAAAATTATTGCTTAGCATAACAGTTAAAAGCATGATCTGTGGTTTTTATATTTGGTCTTATTATCTGTGATGTTCATTCATGTGATTTTGATATTATCTATCATTTTTCTACTGTCTCATTTAAAGATATTCCTGTCACCTAGTTTTACTTGCCATAAATTTTGGAATTAAACAAAATTCTTGGTCTCATCATTTGCAGAATTCTGGTAGAGAAGTAGTTCCTTGAGTTGTTTTCATTTTGTGGCTGTATTATTTGCTTAGCTGAATGAGTTCAAACCTTCATGTTTCGACTTTTCAATTGAAAATAAAAGCAAAACTTTGAAACTTTATTGCTTTATGATTGCAGTTAAATCATTGTTAGCATGATGGGTCTCAGAGACATTAGAATTATAAAACATTCCAACTTTAATTGTATGTTTGACACATATTCATCGATTCAACTCTCTGTAATTCCGGTGCTTTTCCGACAAGTTTACAATGATCTCTGGCTCTGATTTCAAGTTTTTTTTTTTCTTTCATTTCTTGTTGGTGCAGTGGATCCCAAAACAGCACTTTACACAGAGCTATGGCGCGCTTGTGCTGGTCCGCTTGTGAAAGTGCCTCGTGAAGGCGAGCGCGTGTTCTATTTTCCTCAAGGACATATTGAGCAGGTTAGTTTCCAACTCTAGGAATTGAATTTATTATCTGTGAAGTGTTTTGATCTTTGATAAATATCTCATAAATCTGAGTTAGTTGTGTGCAAATCTCAGGCGATGAATTTTATTTTCAGCCCTAGAATTTGAAATTCGTCAATTTTGAAGAGTTAAAAACTTTGACTTGAACCAACATTTGGCAGGATATGATATGTGTAAGACTTTGAGTGGTCTAGATTCATATCCAAACAGGTCCACGGGACACAGGAACAGTCGCCTTAGCAGAAAAGTAGAAAAAGAAAAAGGTAATCTACAGCTCACTTTTGAGATTAAACAAGGAAATGGCTATGAACTCTCTCAACCGCTCAATCTCGTTCTCTATCTCTCTCTGTCTCTCTCAGTCTTGCTTTCTCTCTCTGTTTCTCAATCTCCTATTCTCTGTTTATGGTTCTTTTGAAATCTCTATTTTTCATTCATTGTCACTCAAATCGCCCATTGGATTGTCGAAAATGATCTCTCTAGGGCAACACAAAATCAACACTTTTAGGTATTTCATTCGATTAATCTCTGGCATGTTCCCCCCACCCCTTCTCTCTCTCTCTCTCTCTCTCTCTATATTCTTTGTATTTTGCAGCAATTTATGCATATCTATTTATTGAAATTGAATTTATTAATTTTCTGTGCATAATGGAGTTTGATCCATTGGTGATTTAAGTATGATTTACAAATACTACTCATATACTTTAATTTAATTTTGTTCAATTTTAATGAAATAAGAAATTCTTAGCCTACTTGAGATCGTTTTGGTAGATGCTTAGTTCACATTGATGATGCTTAGTTCATTTATTTTTTATTTTTTATTTTTTATTTTGCTGGGAATTTGGAGCGACATTATTTGGATTTTTTTATTTTAATTTAATGCAGCTTTGAAAGATCTAGAAATTGGAGTGACATTATTTGGATTGCCGTTTCCTTGCTGCTGCTTGTTTCCTTAATGCAGCTTTGAAAGATCTAGAAGTTGGGTACTTTGTGTTCTGATCTATTCCTCATCATAATGTGTATTGATCAGGTGCAAGCTTGGATTTGAGGAACATACATCTCCATGGTGAGTCTTTTTGTACATCTCATATTTCATATAGGAATGAAAAATAACAATAATGATTTGATTTGAAAGATCTGAACTGCCATTGGATTCTAGTGAGTGATCCATAACACCATGTTCCTCATTTTCCATCTCTTTTTCTGTGTTTTCACTCCTATCAACTAGCTTAACATCCTCATACACCTGAATGGCCTATCAAAGTGGATCTTTATAAGCAATCATATTTAGAAGTAGAAAAAAACTTAATGACACCAGATAAAAGTTATTTAAAAATTGATATAGGGTGAGCCTTTTTCTAGTGTTTTGTGGCCATTCTTGCCATAAGTGCTGATGAGTCAGTGAACATTCTTGTAAAGATGACATTACTTAGATAGGCCATTGACTTAATTTGGTCAACTAACAAACGGGGTGTGGGCTACAGGTTTGGACACAATATTATTTGGATAACAAGCCTAATTCCATTTATCTAGTTGCTCATAATGTCAGTCAATCTTCTCAATATGAAATTGTGCAGTCCCAAATGTGTTTTAAAGTCTAAAATGGTGGAAAATAAATAGTTTTTGTTCTGGCTTTTAATATGAAGATGGATCCTATAGAATAAATCTTGTTCAAGGTTGTACCTTGTACTTCTCATCTTATAAATACAACTCTTTTTTCTCATATTGTTTCGATGTGGGACTCGCTGTCTGTGTCTCAGAGATTGATTTTTTGGATTTATATATTTTGTAATTAGTCTGGTTTTCTTCAATTGTTTCACATATGCTTTCCGTACTGAATTTGATACTAGGGAAGTTGTGATTGTAAGTGGATTTGGAATATCTGTTTGTGTGCAAAGAAAATCACTTCAAAAGATCCTCACAATTTTCATAGCATTGATATGGTCTTTTGACTTTGTAATTTTTTGATATGCTTTGTTGGGCTGTTGTTTAGACTCGAAGAAGAATGACCTTATGTTTATGAACTCGGACAAGTTTAGTGACTTCCAGATCAAAATTTGCCAGCGAAGAACCATGTTGGTAATCAAGAAGGGGAAATTCTCCTCAGCAAATTGTTATTTTCACATTCTTTAGGTTTTGGGCTTTTAATATGAAGACGGATCTTGTGTTTTAATATGAAATTGTGTAGTCCTAAATGTGTGTTAAAGTTTAAAATGTAATAAAAGAACTTTTTCCAGTTTTTTAGTTGTAATAACTTTATATATGGCTCTAATTTTGAGATTCAAATGGAATGTTTGATTAAAATACAATGTTATACTGTTTGAATTCTTGTAATTGCTATTCTTAAAATGCTTAACATTACACTTTTATGTTTCATTATTATTATTATTTTTTATTTTTATTTTTGTGATGGTAACAAAATGGTTGCCAAAAAACATGTTAGCATTTTTCTTTATTTTTTGCGACGGCAAAATAGTGGTCGTCATAAATAGTTTAGGTGGTCACGAATAATTTGCGATTGTTGCTTTGCTGTCACAAAAAGTATTTGTCACCTCTACATTTGCGACCCCCATTTACCGTCGCATGGACCACTCGCAAAAGGTCTTTTGCGACTGTATTTTCATTATTTGCGACGACTTGTAACGGTTGCAAAAAGTGTTTTTTTTTTAGTAGTGTCTGTTTCGTGTGTTATTCAGTTTTGGAGTCTTTTCTTTTCTTTGGTTATTGACATTTCCAGGTAATGGTCTTTATTTTGTAAAAAATATATGATTCTATGGGTTTTGCATTTAGAAGTTGGAATTAACTTTGCGTGGTAAAGTTAGAACAACCCATTTGTGGAATTGCAACATAGAAGCTCCTGTGTTGGTGATGTAGATGAGATTTTAGGAATTTTATTTTACTTAATTTTGTTATTTTATATTCATAATCTCTTCAAGATGTATCTAGTTTAATGTTCTTTTCCTGGTGGGGTAAATATCAATTAATGTTTTGCATGTTTTTATTTATACTCAAGGGAGATTTAATTTTTAATTGAAATATGCCCAAATTTGCTGTTTATCATTCTCCTCTTTACTGTCTGATTATTTTCTACGTGTAATTACGAGATCTTGCATTAACCAACATTACACGTACAACCTGAGTTAGTAAAATGCATTAATTAAAAGAAAACTCTACTTATCATGAAAATTTGTCAAGAAAATTATTATGAATAAATAAGTATGGTGAATCTTTCTATTTGGACTCCCCCGCCCCAAGGAAAGCTGAAAGCAAATTGTGACGATAGTTTTTCTAAGACTAGTTCAAAAACTTCTCTTGCAGTTGTTCGTGACTTCAAGGGGAGAGTTGATGGTATTGTTGTCGGTATTTTTCTCGATAGTAGAAAATTAAATTATATAAAATAAAATAGTAAAGGTTGTTAGAAAATAATAATTTTTTGGCAATTTTAATTTGGAATTAAAATGGGACTCAACCGCCGGTTGAAGTGGGTTTGAGTGGTTTTATATTCTCTTAAGTGAGAAGGTTACAATACATAAATAATGAGCTGAAACTATTAAATTATGAATGAGAATTGTCTCATATAGTAGGCATCCATATAAGTCGGGTTTGAACCTAAGCTTGGACTTGGACTTAGTCTTAGTCTTAGTCTTGGTTTGGACTGGCCTAAGCTTGTGTATGTGCATGTGTTGGACTTAGTCTTGGACATGGCCAGATTGTGCCATGCTGGACTGGACTTATCTTGTGTATATGTTTTAGATTGGGTTTGGATCAGGTTGTGACCTAATACCCGTATTCATTTTGCGACCCATCTAGTTAGATTATTTAAATAGTATTATATATATATATATAATGCAAAGGAGGTTTTCAACTTTTGTAATTCTCATATTTTGATAGTGGAGTTGATGATCATATTATGCACATGGGAGTTTTGCACCTTTGTAACTTTAACTCTAATGGTTAGAGTTGATGTCTATTGATGTTAGGTTTTATGGTAGTCTTCACAGCTAAAACCCTTTTCCTATAAGTATAAAAATGGTCTTTTCCCTTCAACTTAAATGAATGAGATAGAAATATTTTTGAGATGAAAAATTTGTAATTTTCTTTAAATAAAGTTGAATAAGATTTTTATACTAAAGAAATTTTTCTATCTTCTTTGTGTTAACCCCATTTTTTGGTTCTTATTAGAGAGAGTGTTGCTATTGTTAAGTTCGCTAAAACTATTCAGAAGATGCTTTTGCAATAGTTGGTTTCGATCGTCGTATCTTAGGAGATAGACGCCGGTGTACCTCTAGCATCCATCGGGAGGTAGTGAATCTGTTTTAAAGAAACTATGGTATCACACAGGTTTCGGTTTGCATCTCTTATCTTTTGTTCTTTAAACTTTTAGATTTGAACTATTTCTTGCATATTATTTTATATATTCATGGGAATCTATCTTGAAATATATTCCATGATGTAATCTAGTTTATTTATGTATTTTTAGTTGTGTATTTTATTTTGTATTTTATTATTTAATAAATAAATAAAAAATTATTTTGTCATTTCTATTTATTTTATTTTATATATATTTCTTATATTATTATGGAAAATACCAACAAAGATAAAATGATCTTATTTTTAATTCTTAAAGAAAACACAAGATTGGAAAATAGATTATAACATTAGAATGTACTACAAGATAGATTCACATAGACATACAAAAATAATATAAAAGAAATAAATTAAATATAAAAGTTTGAATAACAAAAGATACGAAACCTGTGGTATATATGGTTTTCTTAAAACGGATTCGCCTCCTTACCAATATGTACTGGTGGAATGTTGACTTTTGTTTCCCAAGATATGACAGTTGAAATCAACTACTGCAGAAGTACCTTCTGAATAACTTCGGCGAACTTGACAATGGTAACACTCTCTCATTAACAAGAACTAAAGAACATCATGAGAGCCATCAAATGCCATTAACTAAGACCATCAACTGTAACTATAAGAGTTACAGTTACAAAAGTTAAAAACTCAAAGCCATTAATATAGTCATTAACTCCATTATCAAAAGATAAAAGTTACAATAGTCAAAATCTCCATATGCTTAATATATACAAATAAATATATATAATGATATTTGAATAATTCAAATAGATGTGTCGCAAAATGGATACGGATGTTAGGTCATAATTCAATCCAAGACCAATCTTAAACACATGTACAAGTTAATCTCAACAAAGCATAACTCTGCCCAAGCTTAAAACTATGTCCAAGTCCAAATCCAAGACCGAACCTAACACATACACAAGTACAAGCATAAGTTTAGGCCCAATCCAAACTAAGACTAATCTAAGTCCAACTTTTTAGATGTCTACTTTATGAAACAATTCTCATTCACAATCAAATAGTTTTGGCTCATTATTTATGTATTGTAATCTTCTCACTTAATACTGTGTTTGGTTAGAAAATTTAAAGAGAGATTTGGAAAAAGAAATAAAAAAAGTATTTGAAATGTAAATAAAATATATCTACATTTCATTTAATTTCACACACTTTTTTCCTTTTCCTTTTCAAATCCCTCTCTAAATATTCCAATCAAACACAGCATAAGAGAATACAAACCTATTTAGACTCACTTCAATGGGCGATTAGGTCTCACTTTAATCTCAAATTAAAGTTTCCAAAAAATCATTGTTTTCCAACAATCGTCTCTACAATTCCATCGTCGTTAGTCACTCAAGGAGAAGCTAGAGCAATTCGGTTAGCTTGTTTGCTTGCTTCCTCCTTGGGCATTTCGAATTTCTAGATTGAAAGTGATAACAAATCTGTCATCCAACTGAGTGTTTCAGAAGGTGTTCCTCCTTGGGATAGTCTTGCAATTCTCCATGACATCCGCCGCCATAGATCCAGGAGCAGGATTGAGCTTAGTTGGATTCCTAGAAATGTTAATCATGTTGCTTATTGGCTAGCTTCTTGTAATGTGAAGGGTAAGCTTCCCCTTGATTGGGTGAGGAATCCTCCGTCGGAGTTTTTGGTCCTTCTAGTTTTTGATTCTCCTCTGTAAGCCTTTCCAGCTTTTCTTAGTTCAAAGAAAAAAATAAAGTAAAGAAGTATGGTTAAAATTTAATTGCTGTATTGTGGGTCTATAACAAAATGAATTTGAATGAATTCACAAATTGATATTTTTGGATAAAATTTGAGGGAATATAGTATTAATTAAAAGAAAAATGTTTGGTGGTCCGAATTTGTATGGTTTGAATGGCTCGAATGTGTCAAAACGACGTCGTTTTGAGTATTTCAAACCGAGCCATCTATCATTGTTGTAATTAAAATTTCTAATTGTAGCTGTCAAACAGACATTAATTAGCTTTTCTGCTGGAAAATTTTAAATAAATTATATGGGAAAGAATTTTCATATATAGTTGTATTTTGAAATGTATCTATATATACAGCTGTACCTCTTAACTATTTTTGTGGTGTTGTGGTAGTATTACCCTGTTTAGAGAGTTTGAACTTGTGTTTTGGAAAAAAAATTCTATCGGCAAAATAAAATTTTATTTTCTCGAAATATGTGAATACATTGAGATAAAGAAGATTGCCAGCTTAGAGATACATGTTCAAGATTGGCCTCCACACTATTTTTCTCATCTCCCTTTGTTTAAAAAACCATTATAGTGACTTATGTATTTTTGATTTCTTTCCTAATTTCCTTCCTCTAGACATTTCTTTCTTTCTTGATCTCCGAAAGATATACAAGAAAGATAGTTTCAGTGCGCGAAACTTTAATCATTGGGGGGGGCTGCTCTGGGGTTGAAGGTTGGCCTCCACAATATTTTCCTCTCCACCTTTTGTTTGAAAAATAATTACGCTGACTACGTATTTGTGATAGGGGTGTGCGCGGTGCGGGTCGGTGCGGTTTGAGAGAAAAATAGAAACCGTACGGCGGGTGGCGGATTGATAAAAGTGTCACTAGAATTTGCCATTTTCCTTATCAAAACCCGGCGGTTCGGTTGGCAAATAATGGCGGATTTGCCTTGGCGGTTCGGGCGGATTGGCGGTTTATAAAAAATATAATTAAAATTACAAAAATTAAATCAAAGAGAAAAAAAAAGACGAGAGATACTGATGTTAAGCATCTTGCTTTTCTTCGATGTAACAAGTGTAACAACAACATGATAATATCAACGACTATGCCATCAGCCATTACAAGCATCTGTGGAAGCTACAATGATCAAATACAATACATAAAATTAATATCATTCAGGGTTTACAATATATTGAAAATGTTTACTGTTGAAAAGTATTTAGATTGAAAAGTGAGCTGATGCAAGTTTGCAACATGGCCAAAAAAAAAAAAAAAAAAAGATTGAAAACCGAATTGGAATCCAACTTTATTTTGGATTCTTGACATCTTGAATTCCTCGGTAGTAATGTAATACTATATTCTAAGGTATAGAACAACAAGCAAACTTAAGTAAAAAAGAATTTTTAGAATCTTATAAAACATGATTTAATAGCGGTGCGGGTCGGTGCGGTTTGGAAGAAAAATAGAAACCGGCGGATTGATAAAAATGTCACTAGAATTTGCCATTTTTCTTACCAAAAACCGGCGGTTTGATTGGAAAATAATAACGAATTTGCCTTGGCGGTGCGGCTCGGTGCGGTTTTGGCGGTTTCGGCGGTTTCGGCGGTATTATGCACACCCCTATTTGTGACCCTTCTTTCCTTCCTCCTGACCATTCTTTCCTTCTTATTTTCGGTTGCATTGCAGGTTGATATAAAAAAAGCAAATCAGCGCATGAAGCTCTTGCCATTGCAACATCTAGGATTGTAACCAAATATCTCTAGGCATAACTTCTCTCCTTCCTCCCGACCCATCTTTCCTTATTCTTCTCTCATTATAGGCAGACATAAAAAAAGAGCATTCCCAATGCACGAGATTTCTACCGTTATAGAATATAGGGTTGCAGATAGATATCTCCACAACATTGTTGGGATGATTTAGCTTATTGTGATGCTTTTGCACCTCCCTTTTTCTTTATTAATGTAATTCGCTCTATACTTGGTATTTGTTTATTCCATCAATAAAGTTTTTTTTTTTCCGATAAAAAAAAAAAAAAAAAAAAATAGATATCTCCACAACTAAACATATTTTTGAGACTTCTTTCTTCCTACATACCCTTCTTCCCTCCTTGTTCTCGAATAATTTAAAAACAATCTCAGTGCACGATACTCTTGCTATTCTGGGATTTGAGGTTGGAGGTAGATATCTCTAGGGCAAAACAAACGATGGCGAATAGCAAAGGCGAGGTCATTGTGCCTTTTAATTTCTCCAACTTCAATTCACTATATACATGTGAATATTTTGGTTCATCAGTGAGCTCCAAGGGTTTGTTTAGAAGAGATGATCCATTGTTGCATCCTCTTCCAATTCTTACGCTACAACTTGGTGCTGTTATTATAACCTCATCAATCCTTCAAATCCTGTTGAAGCCTTTCAAACAACCTAGATTTGTGTCACAAATGTTGGTAAGCTCTTCAATATCAATTTTGCATTTTCTTGTTTTTGGAAGGAGTAATGTTGTAAAAATAGAAAATTATAGTATACAAATTAATACAAAATGATGTGACAAGCAAGTCATGATTTGATTACTTTAAGCACAAAAAATTCATCGAAGTGATTTAAAATTTTAAAAAAAGTGCCTCATCATTTTAATTGAAAATTTTATGTTTTATTTATTTATTTATTTTTCTATAAACTTGATGATACCAACATTCCCCCTAGCACCTTGGTGTAGGTGAGACTCTGGCTATGATACCATGTAAGATGTGCAGCCTAATCTCTGCTGAAAGGATGTCTTTTGTGGGCTAACTTTGCAGTTAGCCTCACGAGCTTGTCATTTGGGCTCCAACCCAAAGGGTGTCTCTACAATAGAGGTGTATTGCACCGTTTTATAAGTCTGTTATAAATATTATCGCAACCAATGCGTAATAGCAGCAAAAGGTGTGGCACGAGTGGTGCAACATATTTATCGGCACTTTTTATCGTTTACGTGAATAAACTTAACAAACAACATACACAAATATAGAGAGCCAAAAAAATAAAAAATAAAAAAAATACACAAATATAAGATTTACTATAACTAGGAAACAATACGATTCATTATTATAATATGATAAATCCTATCTATACATGCGTTGTTTATTGTGTTAATCCACATATGAAATAAAACAAGCCAATCAAATTTGTCAAGTTATACGTCGGGTAATACATAATAACTTTGTTTTTCAATCAACTGATAAAATGAAATATTTAACAAGCTCTAGAGTTAATTAATTAATTAGAAATACTATGTTCTTAGAATTTTTATTCATATAAAAATGTTCATTGTATATTTAAATTTCATATCGTGTGACGTAGTTAAAAAACAAAAACAAAAAAAAAATCTAATTAACGTAATTCAAATTTTGATTTTTTTGACTAATTCATTGTCCATGTTACTAACTAAGGCCTTGTTTGGGAAGACTAAATAAGTGCACTTTTTGTCTTTTTAAACAAAAAAGTTGAGGTTGAAAATATGGATGTTTGGGTTAACTTTTTGACTTTTTATGGAAAAATGTGTAATAAAAAATTGTGAAAATTGATTTTTAGAGAAAAATTTGAATTGGGAGTTGTGCAGCCGTAATTGTTGACTTTTGGTGAATAGTGTTAACTTTTTAACTTTTTGAGTAACTTTTTGACTTTTTGGATTATTTGGAAGTACCCAAACTTGGCCTAAATGTTGTGTTTGTAACTTCCATGTCCACTAGACTGGAATTATCTTAGGACCTTCAATCTTCCAATACTTGAACAATGGAATTTTCTACTCCAAGCTCTTCAATGGAAAACAATCCATAATCGCGGACGTCCTCGAGCTTGTAAGCTTCTCCTACTTCGGATTCCTAATCGGGGTCCGTACCGACATCTCCCTCATCACCTCCACCGGAAAACTCAGTTGGATCGTCGGCATTGCCACCTCCATCCTCCCCGTCGCCCTCGCTGTCCCCACCGCCCACGGCCTGTCCAAATCCTACCCCTCCATCGGCCCCAGCCTCAACACTGTCTCCGTCCTCGGGGCCACCACCTCCTTCCATGTCACCTCCATCCTCCTCGAGGATCTCCACCTCCTCAATTCTGAAATCGGCCGCCTCGCTCTCTCTTGCTCTCTCATCAGCAACCTTTGTGGTATGCTGATCAAATCCCTAAACTCCTTGGCAAGCCAAGCTCAGTTCATGCACAGCGGAGCTCTATCTCTTTTCCAAGTTGAGATTAGCAGGTAGATACGTGCACATAAATAAAACATTATAGGAAAACTGAGAAATGATTCATTCATTTCATTTAACTTTCATTTTAGTGATGAATCAAGCATTACTTAAAAATAGCTCCTTTTAGTCTTTTACTTTGTTAAAGATCTGAAGACATTGGTTTTAAAAGACAGTTCAAATCAATTACACTACTTGACTTTAAAAAAAAAAAAAAAAAAATACAACTGCCTAATCACTTTACCAACACAAATAGCCATATATATAAAAGCCTATTAAATCATAAAATTGAGTTTCATAACAAATTGTGAAAATCTTATCATCATCATATTGCTAAACTTATATTATGCAGATAATTATTTTAATATTATATCTAGTTATTTTTTATTTAAAAATAAATAAATAAAAAATTACAACAATATTAAAAAAATTATAAAATTATCTAGTTTGATGAAAATTATTCTCTGTTAATTTGCTCCCTCAAATCAAAATCTTAATTACGCTCTTGATGCAGGTTTCTTGTTATGTTGATCATCATATTTATTCTTCGTCCCGTCATGTTTTACATGATGAAAAAAATCCCAGAAGGCTCTACCATAAAAGAATCACACCTGGCCGTTATCACTATAATGCTTTTTGGGACCATGCTCACTTCCGAAACCCTAGGGTTGCAAGCCTACTTCGGAGGAATGGTTCTAGGATTTGCGGTCCCATCGGGGCCGCCCCTGGGGTCGGGTTTGGCGAAAAAGTTGAATCTTATTATGTTCGCATTAATGTTACCGGCATATATTATTGATACAGGTAGGCATGTGAATGTGATGCTTGTCCAAAAAATGAACTATGGTCCGGTGGAGTTGGTGGTCCACCTCGGATACATGGGGAAATTCATCGCTGCCGTTGTACCGGCACGACATTTTGGGATGCCTTTGGCGGATGCTTTCTCGTTAGGGTTTATACTGAGCTCGCAGGGGTTCTTTGATATTATGCTTTTTAAAAGAGCATTGAGGTTTTCGGTAATCTAATTTTTCACTTTCTTCTTGTTACCATTAATGTTACTACACTGTTACGCTCATTGAAATTTTTATTAACTGAAATTACTCATATGAGAGAATTTTTGCATCGATATTCACATAATTTTCTTTCATATAGAGTAATTTTCAGTGGGAAAAAATTTCGATGTTCATGTACGTCTACTTTGTCCATAGAAGAATTGAAAAAGTAAAAACTTAGGTCCAGTTGGGCTTTTAACTGGATCAGTCAAGTCTAGCTTTCTAGGCCCACAACCAAGACAGCAAATGTGATCCAAACAATTCGGGTTCGTTTGGTTTGTTTTTAAGAAAAAATTTTGGGAAATTTTCTCTACAAATAAGTTTTCAAAAATAATCAAACCAAACAATTTTTCCAAAACTTGTAAAGCAAACAAGTTTTCCAAACAAATCTCTCTCCACACACATCAAATCAATCACTTTTTCCAAAACTCTCTCTCAAAATAATTTTCCAAAACATCTTTTGAAAAAAACCAAACCAAACAACTTTTCGTACTTTTTATCTCTAAAACACATCTCTCAAACACAAACCAAACATACCCATCTCTCTCTCTCTCTCTATATATTATTCATAAAAAATTTAGATTGATTGAATAATTATAATTGAGTAATGTTAGAAATCATGAAAAAAATATCATGAAATCTTTTATGAAGATTTTTCCTCCTTTGATTAGTGTGTAGTGTTTTTTTGTATGTATAATCTAACGGTGAAGAATCTTTCATGATCATTTTCATAATATTTTTTTCATGATACATAGTATTACTCATTATAATTATATAAAAATGTACTAGTATGATTTTAAAAATTTAGTGTCACCTTTACCACTTAATAATGCACTTTGAATCATGATTTTAAATAACAGTGTGACAATACATATCGATATTGATTATAATATAATTATATTAATATAAAAAATTAAATATCACAGTAATAAATTTTTTAAATGAGTACTATTGACATACCAATATAAAAGTTGTACATAAAATCCATAGAATGGTATAAGAAGTTTTGATTTTGACTTATCAAAGTGGCTTATATTTTCAAAAACGTCATTGTCACATTATTTTTATGATTTTTTTTTTTTTTTTTAGGGGTATAAATATCATTCTCTTTTTTAAAATCATTATGGAAAAAAAAAAAAAAAAAAAGGCTATATAATAGCCGAACAGACAGTACTGACAGTAAACCGGTCACATTGGTTGTAAATCCACTATGTACGGATACACATCGACAACCAGTTAATACACATAATTTTCATTCTAACTTGTGTAGAATATATCAGTATCAGAAGAACAAAAATCAAAATTCTAATTGGTAATTTAGATTTCTGACCTTTTAACATTGCAGTTGTTAGATGAAGGACTCTACTCCATCCTCACCATCACAGCGGTCTTCTACGCAGCTGTCATCACTCCCATAATCAGCATCCTCTATGATCCATCAAAGAGATATGCAAACTACAGAAGAAGAACAATCCAGCATTCCCGGGGTGACACCGAGCTTCGAATCCTGGTCTCCATCCATGAAGAAGAATCCATTTTCAGCCTCATGAATCTCTTAAAAGCCTCTCATTCAACCCGAGCAAGACCCCTAGGAGTCTACATTCTAGACCTAATGGAGCTCGCTGGCCGCGAACACCCTCTCCTCATCAACCACCAGTTCCACAAGCGCAACCGCAGTTCCAATGCCACTAGAACTGATCGCATCATCAACGCTTTCCGCCACCACGAGCACCTCCGCCAAGGATTGGTCAAATTCCAGTTCTTCACCGCCATAACACCTTACGACACCATGCACGACGATATATGCGTTATGGCGCTGGAGAGAAGCACGTCCCTTTTAGTCATCACTTTTCAAAATTCAGATAGCAGTAAAGTCCGGTCAGTTAAAAAAAATGTCCTCGATAAGGCCCCTTGCTCCGTTGGAATCCTTGTCAATAAAAAAATATTTACCTACTTTGTAAACGAGTCCCTCCAGGAGGACACATTTCTCGTGTGCGTGATCTTCACCGGGGGGCCTGACTCACGGGAGGCGCTAGCGTATGGGATGCGCATGGCGGAGAACCCGCGAACTAAGGTCAATGTGATCCAATTCGTTGGAGAGGATGAGTTTATTACTGATCTAATGGATGCCAAACTTGACCTAAAAATGATCAATGAGTTCAGGAGTGTTTACAAAGACAGTAGAAGGGTTGAATTTAGGAATGTGACTGTGCAAGACGGAGCCGAGACTTCTAGGGTTTTGTTGTCTTTGGATGACAAGTATAACTTCATATTGGTTGGAAGGAGACTGAATAAAGAATCTTCGGTGGTTTCTGGGCTCACTGAGTGGAATAATTATATTGAGGAGTTGGGGATCATTGGAGATATACTTGCATCTTCTGATATGAAGAGCAATGCTTCTGTGTTGGTGTTGCAACAACAGTCCACTGTTGAGGATATGATGAAGAAATTTGGATGAGTTGTTATATCATGTTTGGGGATAAAGCATTTGGGTGTCACCATCAATGGCTAACTAGGTATGTAGAAAGCCTATCTGCATGAGATTTGTTTAATTTCCATCAAGATTCTCCATCTCTAAATTTTTGTCTTTCTGTTCTAATGAACCCTCAATTATTTGATTTTGTAAAAATTTTGAAACTTGTGAATCTCAAAATATGATCTAATAGTTGGGGTGCATTGGGGCAGCGAAATTTAGAGAATTCTGTGCCATGTAAAATGATTATAACTAAGTATTAGTAGGACAGTAAAGTAATCAATTTGAATTGAGCTGAATATATATATATATATATATATGTAAAATGGCCAAGGATCATCAGTCTCTAAATCTATATGTCCTATTCAAATGAACTCTCAATTATTTAATTATGTAAAAATTTTGAGACACATGAATCTCAAAACATGATCCAATTATTGAGGGTGTATTAGAACAAAGAGATTTGGAGATTGAAAATTCCATGTTATGTAAAATGGCTGTACCTATGAGCAGGGCATTATACACAACTTGAGTAGAGTCAAGAATTTAGTTTGGTTTGAAAATCTTAACAATTTTCAATGTGTTTGAGCTTGGATTTGTCTACCTTTTCAATCGATGATGAATCAAACTTGAGTTTCTTTTTTATATATAAATTTAACAAGTCGAAAAAAATTAACTAGTTTCAAAATATGTCAAAATTATTTTGCTTACATAATGAGCCGAACACCAGCCAAAAGTCTAAGTAGTTTGATTCGTTTCACAGCCCTAATTATTAGTCGAACCATTTTTGGTTTCCTTGAAGGAACAAATTAAATTGGATTTACAAGTTTCGGTGTTTGTTTTCAGGTTGTTCCATTTGGAGCTTTCATAGGCATGGAAATCCACAAGTCTCTGCAACATAGTTAGCTAACAAGCAGATCCAAACAAGAAGCTAGCAATTTCATGTCTGTAATAGTGATGTTGCATCAGAGCAACTTTGTTTTGCAACAGTGAAAAAACTTGCAACAATTGCATGAGAAGGTCTTACATTGCTACCATTCGTCTGTTATCATGTACGATGATGTTACTGTTACACTCAATATTTGTTCCTAATTGGAAGGGCAATTTAGTTTATGAAATTATCATAGAGCAACTTTCCAACGGTCATTGATTGGGCTTCACTATATGCATCCCAATTTTGGTGGCTTGTATGTCCATTGATTTACATTGTCTGCAGAATAATAGAATGGAAAAATAATTTACGAACAAAATTTTTATACAAAAAAAATCAGTGAAAATAATGAGACAGTGTTGTTTTAAGATTATGAACCAAAAATCATCCCTACTGTCATAAAATAAGAGCACCTCTGAAAATCTCAAACAATTAGTGCATAATCATTTTGTGAACCTGTTTAAACATGAAGAACCTACTAACCTTGACCTATGGAGTAGAAAAATGATTCACAAATAAAAAAATTGAGTTATGATAAACAAACATATAATTCATATAAAATTTTTGTCCAGAATAATATGACTCAATATAGACATTTCACTTTAAAACAAAATACCTGTTTCGTTTACAAAAATGATTACAAGAAATTGGACTTTTTGTAATGGCATTTTTCCGTTGCAAAAGGTAACAATGCTGTCGCCAAGAAATTGGAATTTTTGTAATGGCACTTTTCCATTGCAAAAGGTAACAATGCTGTCGCCAAAAAAACAAAAAAAGAGTCCTAAAAAATAAGTTTGGTCCTAAAAGCACTTGCTCGACCATATCTAGTCCTTGAGCAACATCTGAAAAAATAATATAATGTCAAATATGCTTCAAGAAACAGTAGAATTAATTCAATAGAAATATACATCGCAAACACGCCGTGCAACATATTTCAAACGGGTGATGATTTCTTATTACACTGCAATTTGGCATGGCAATTATGGGCAGAAGTTCTTAAATGGTTGGATTTGTATTGGGTGTGTCCGCCATCGTTGTCCTTAATGGAATGGTGGTTTGGGAACTCTTTCAAAAAGTTCAATAAGTTGTTTTGGGGAACATCCGTTTAATGGTGTTATGGTACACTATTCAAGGAATGAATGGATTTTCAAAAACTTCGGTAAAAATCTGGATGAGGTGGTTGATTTGGTTAAAATTAGGATTGCTTGGTGGTTAAAGCTTTCAATTCGATTTCAGCCTATTTGGTTGACAATTTTATGAGATGTTTTGATGGATTGAGAAGACTAAGCCAAGTTTGACATCCCAATATAAATGCACTTATTTCATGTTTTTATCTTTTTTGGATCACATCAATCAACATCTCCTCTCTACTTTTTCTACACATAATACAAGAAAAGTCAAAAAGTGCACTTATTCTAAACTTTCCAAACTTGGCCTGAGTTCCAGTTAATGTTGTTCAAGATTGTGTTACTCATGGTGGGTCTTCTTTGATGGATATGGGGGTCCTGCTCTCTGTTTTGTAGTTTGGTGCATCCCGTTTGTTTCGGATTTTGTGGAGGCTTAGTCTTGTTCCAAACAATTTAATAATAAGGGATTATTATGCTTAAGTCAACTAATGGTAAATTTATTATAAGGGAGTACAAGCACTTATGTGCTTTGTCAAGGGTGGAGAGATTTTCTTCTATAAGTGCTAACTTAACAACTAATAACTAACATTTGCCGATAAAAAAGAAAATGGTAAATTTATTATAGTCAACTCCATTAGATGAACAAATTTCTTAGAAAGTCTGTCTGTTGAGATAAGATTTATGCATATTCAATATAGCTTTATCCCCATCCATTTGTAACAGCCTTATCATTTCATTGTATCTATCCACATTATGATCGCTTAATCTGCTGTGTATATATATCACAAACAAAATGCATCAGTGTGTGAGTAACACTTTGTTTCAGCTCTATTCCTCTGTTAACAGTTTCAAATATTTGCTCCAATGAAGTCTATTGTAGAAACTTATTTACTGAAATGTCAAAAAAAAGTATAGTCCAAATGTGACTTTTATCCATCCCATCCCTTCACGCGCCACTGTCATAGCCCTTAGTTTCCCTACTGTAACATGTTCCCTCTCCCTTCCTCGCACTCACACACCACCACAGACCCCTCTTTCTTCCTCTCTATCACAACCCCTTGCCGCTCTCCCACCTGGTTGCTGCCCCTTCCCTCCCTTACACATCACCCCATCTAAATCCAGTGCAGTGGAGGCACATGACTTGTTTGATGTTCTCAATATCGTCAATCATACATGATCACATTAACCAAAACTCAACAAATAAATTATGTGACTAGCAGCTATTGCACCCCAAATACATGTCTGGCAGCTGAACAAATGAGGGACAAGGTCAGAGTTAACAGCCCTATTGATTGGGACTTGGCAATGGTAATGGCAATGGATACGATTCTCCTAAATTGGTAAATAGTGATTCCATTTGAAATGTATATTTCTTCTCTCTCTCTTTTTTTATTTTTTTTTTATGACCGAACTCAATATGGGAATGAGTATTGTGACCTATTACTTGGAACGTAGATGGTTCTAGTATGTGGAATGAGAACGAGAACACAGTACACCATATGCTCATGTGGTATGATAGGGGTAAATCTGTATATATTATACTTAAAAATTTAAGGTATTTCTAATGTTTTTTTTTTTTACTATTAGGCATCCAATAAAATGTAATGTTTTCTATGAGCATTATAATCCATTTTCTAATGTGTATGTCTTGTCAAAACTTATCTCAGTTTAGATTTTACTTCATTTTTTTTTAAATTTTTTTCCTCCTAAGATAACATTTATGTTGTGTTTAGTTGGGGGATTTGAGGAAGGATTTGAAAAGGGAAATGGAAAAGGTAGGTGAAATGTGAATAAAATATACCTAGTTTCACACACTTTTTCCCTTTCCCTTTTCAAATCCCCCAACCAAACAGCGTTAATGACATATATTAGAAAAATTTTTTTGGGATCACTTGGTAAACTACCAATAGGTCCTACTTTGGAGACTTATTACTCAATAGGTCCTACTTTGGAGACTTATTACCCATTAAGTCCTATTTGATATAATTTATTAAGTGATAAAGATAAATTTACCAGTCTTTTTTTTTTTATGAATAATTTTATAGTGATAAATTTATCAATCTCTTTATTTTATGAATAAATTTTTAGTGATAAATTTATCACTATCTTATTTTTATAATATTAAATTTATTAACTAGGACCTATAGGTAAATAAATTTAGTTAACAGAATTAATGGGTAAGTACCCCATTACTAGATTTACTGTTTTGAAATGAAAGTGTACCATATTTCGGAATGTACATTCCAATATCTAATTCGCTAGGAGATATCAGCGTTTTTTGGTAACACAGATTGTATAGAATAACCATTCTCTTCCAACCTTCATTCAAGTGAAGCAAATACTCCCTAAATTCTCTTTTCTGCCTCCGTCTCCCTCACCATACTGTTCTACCTTCAGGTTCAAAATTGTTTTTATCTAGTTTAGGTTCACATTAAACTTTACCCTAAACTCGGAAATGGTGGTTCAAAATTTCACCTAATCTCAAATATATATTCTTTTGCTCCTTATCAATAAAGTTTATTTTCTTTGCTGATTAAAAATATATATATATATATATTCTTTTGCATCGGATCTAGACAACCATAAAGGCCACCACATAGCATCAGTCCAGGGCCAACCCTGGCCTAAGACCAGTAAAGCCTGTGCTTTAGGCCCCACTATTTTGGCCCAAAAATAGGGTCCCTAAATTTAAAAAAATGTTATAGGCTCAATTTTTTTTTTTGTTTTGTTTTAGGATTAATTTAAAAGGCCCAAAATATTTTATTGGGCCTATGTTTAGCCCATATTTATTTATATGTGTTAATCCATATTTATAAAAAAAATATATATATAAAATAAATAAATAAATTAAATGTTTGGGCCCAACCCAGAGGAACAGAACAATACATACAATTGCATAGCTCGGTCAGTGCCTTCATTCAACTCTGTGCTTTCAATCTCTCTCTCTCTCTCTCTCTCTCTCGCGCGCGCGCGGACATGAAGTGGTGATGAAGAAGGAAACAAGGCAAGCATAAAAGTAGGAGACGCAAAGTGAGCGACTCTCTCTCTCTCCCTCATAGTAAGTCCTCTCTCTCACTATCAAATTTTATTAAATAAAGTTGTTCTAATTTTTTTTTCTACATTATTTTTTTATCAGTTAGTAGAATAATAAATTTGCTCTAATTTTTTTTTTACCTTCTTTATCTATTAGATTTTAGTGGAACAAATAATTTTGTCTTAATTTTTTTACCTAGGTCTTTATCAGTTTTAATTGAATAATTTTTTTCCTAATTTTGTTTCATTAAATTGTTTTTTTATAATTTCTTTGCTATATGAGATAATTCGTGGATTGTGATTTGTGAATTGAAGTGTTTGCTAAACTATAAAGCAACAAAACCAGTTTTTTACGTTTTTGAGTCATTGTACTGATTTATTCATATCTTAATATATGAAAGTAAATTTTAATTTATAATTTTAATGATTATATGTGCATGTAAACTTAAATAAAAAATTTATCGATACTTATTCTCTTATGCATGAATTTTTTTATTAAAAAAAATATATATATATATTAGAGAGGTCCCATTTTGATAATTCACTTTAGACCTTACAAATCTCAGGGCTGGCCTTGCATCCTCATGGGAGTGAGGAGGTGCAAAGAGGCTGTCTTTCCAATAACATTTTTAGCAACATTGACCCTTAAGCCTAAGTATCATCTTATATCATGTGAGTTTGGGGAGGTGATTCCAACAAAACCAATAATCATAACGCATTGGTCAGGTCAATAATGCTACAATAAATAAAATAATATATTTGGGTTTTCAATAGGTTCAGCCACAACCTCTACCAACAACCCATATAACAAATATAACATATCCAGTTTTCAATTGGCTTAATCTCAACCTCAACCCCCTAACACCAATACGGGTTTTCAGTAGGACCTGAGCCACGTGTGTGATTGTGTACATGTTTATATATATATCAATGTGTAGGAGATGTACCAATTGCTTCACATAACGAGATTAAGGTACTCTAATTGCTTCATTAGTTAATATCAACTTGTTTTCCCTCTTGACTTCCTGGAAACCGATAAACACATGGTGTAGACGTTCCCGAACGCCCCGGGAGGGATGAGTCCCCCGTTCCGTTCATTTTGGGCTCACTACAGTTCAGGACTCTAATTGTCACGGTTCATAATCTGAACCAAAGAGTCCAAATCCGGCAGATCGTTTTGAGAAAACAGATTCTTAGAAAAGAAGTGCCAAACATGGACTGCTTTGCCAGATACAGAGTCGCCACCTAAATATTTTTATTTTTGAAAAATTTAGGAAACCCTGACTCGTTGCCTAAGGCCACGTGTCTGTCATCACCAAAGTTGCCTCGGCTCGGGAACTTGAGTACGATTGGGGAAGGTCACTTCGTGAGCACCCCTAAAGATCGGCCTTTACTAACCATGACATCTAGTTTTGAAAACATTATGCGTTCTTACTCCGGTTATTAGCCTAGATTTATTATGTGATGCGCACAGCATACAAGTATAGACTAGATCGCCTGAATTGGAACAAAACATTTTATGTTTGTTTTTGAAAGATGATTTGCTACTCGCAAGTAAGCTTAAAATGCAGATTTTGCCACCCTCAGATGGGCTTGGAAAAGATGGTTTTGCCACTATCTAGTGGGCTTAAAACTCACAATTGATGATTTGTTCCAATCCAAATAACCCAACCTTCACCCACAGGCACTCAGGCAGTTTATATCACATAAGCAAATAGCCTCATGGTAAGCATGCTATCATGGCAGTCACTCACATATATGCAAGGATGCTAAAGCGTAAAAACTTACCGAGTACTCCAAGCCAAAACAGAAACTATGTTAGAAATCTATGCATGATCCTAACTATACAGAAATGCCTAATGCAACACATGCAGGAATGCAACTAAGATAGGCTCGGCTATTCTAAACATGGCGTATGGAATGCTACAGCTAACATGTATTTAACTCAGAATTGAAGTACAATGTAGTGAGTATGATGCGCCGAGCCCGGTGCATGCAAAACAGATGAATGAATACAAAAATGCTATCATACTGTATGCTAATTGAAACATACCCTATTCTAACCATCATAAGTTGGTAAATAAAAAGGAGAAAGACGTGGGGTTGGAAGACATACATCACACGCACGTACACTTATTACAACATTACCCTTGCTCGGAGGGTCTGAATAAATAATATACAGTCCCGAATAAATAATACAGTCCAAATGAGTACAAAATCCTAATTAATTAACAAATTAATCTAGAAAAGCAATAAATGGCACGCAAATCCATGGACTGCCTCGGCTCTGTTCCAGATGATAGATGATGCATGTTTGAGCTGCCTTGCGCGGAAATCCATTGCGATGCCCCAATTAGCCTCTGTTTACAATTAAGGCCGGAATGTTGCGCAAAGCTCCAAAAGATTGCCGATTTTTGATTTGCTGCAACAGAGAACAGGAAAGGGGCATGGCAATGTATTTTCATATATGTATGCTTGACTACTCTTCAGGGAGCATAGTCCTTGATCCTCGTGTCACCAATCACGCATCTCGATGCATGATGGCCGAGGAGTCGAATTGCATGACTTAATATGAAATGAATGCACACATAAACACAACAAGACCGAGACTCCATCGTGGATAATCCAGAGTGTTGATGATTGGGAATTGAGACACGTTCCGTCACTCGGAGTACGAAACGTCCATCGTTTCCCGTGCTCGAGCTAACTCCTATCCCAAACACAATGCAATATGCATGACATGCATGAATGCAACTAATATACAACCTAGCATACACAATGCTATGAAATGGCATACACAATGCACGATGTGACATGGCATATACGATGCTTTAACATACAACCTAGCATACGCAATGCTATGAAATGAAATGGCATACGCAATGCATGATGGACTTACACCAACATGAGTGGACCTCAGCCACACTCACATCAGTGGCTATTAGATGGAAATGAGACACTCGAGATGCGTGCATACATGCACGCGAACAGAGAACTGACCCTAAGGCACGAATGCCACTCTACCAAAGCATGGCAAGGTATGGAATATGGCATACAAACATGCAAGTTTCAATACTAAAATATGATGCTAAATAGCCCCGAAACATGGCAATATGGCACCCGATGCATGAGATGAACCCCGAAACTCAAAACTAGGCATACGCAATGACCTATAGCTATATAAAGCATGCATTATTTGATCATGAAGCATGAAGACAGAGTCAAGGTAGTCCCAAAACATGAACTTTCTTAGTTCAAAGCATAGCCAAAAGGTTCTAGCAAGATGGGCTAAAGTAGCATGCAATTTTGACTAGCAAACATGGTTTACATGGCAAGTATATGAAGCACATGGAATCTCACCAAACCAGAAAAAATTAGTGAACAAAACATGTGGAAATATGACCAAATAATCATTGACATGCAGCCAACATGTGCAAAAATGAGGAGCTCCTTTAGAGGGATATGCAAGGAGTTATTAGGCACATACAAGATAGACATGAAGCATGACCAAAAAAACTCTAGAAATCAAATATGGTAGTCCCAAAACTCACCAAATTGGGCCTGAAAAGTGGCTAAGAACCATGCAAAGAGGGGTCCCTTTGAAAGGCCAAAATGACCATCAAACAAGTCAAGGTGAGAGGGGGGCACCCCCCTCTGATTTGGGGGCTAAAAACAGTGTTCCAGCCACTGAAAATCCATTGGATTTCAGTGGCTAGAAGGCCAAACAAAGCATGCAATTGGAGCTTAGGTGTAAGGCTCAAAATAAGGGACAATCAAGCATACAAGGAAGCATGTGACCTCAAATAAGAAAATTCCCTTAATAAAACATGAAGATGATGTCAAAACAAGATTTTTTCCAGTTTATAACAAGTCTCAAAAATGAACATAAATAGGGCTAATCTATCATGCAAAAATGGCCCTAAAAGAGAGAATAGAAACAAGGGACAGCAGCTGGCCCCAAATGGCAAAGATCCCTTCAACAAAATTTAAGAAGGGCTCAAAACAAGGCACTTTATAGTTTACATCAAGTCTCAAAAATGAACAAAAGTGTGGCTAAATCAACATGCAAGAAAAAGGCTTAAAAGAGGGATAAAGAGGCAAGTGGTAGCAGCTGACCTCAAAAAGAGGAGAGCCCTTCAACAAAGTTGAAGAGGGGCTCAAAAAAAAAATTTCACAGTTTATAACCAAGTCCAAAAAAGCTCACAAATAAGCCTAAAATATCATGCAAAAATAGGCCTAAAAGAGAGTTTAAACACAAAGGGTGAGGAGGAGACCTCAAACAGAGTATGACCCTTGATCAAACATAGAGATGAGCTCAAAATATGACTATTTACAATTTGGGTCGGAGCCCAAAAATGCTAGCAACAAAAGCTAAAATAGCATGCAAAATAGGGCAAGAAAAGAGGGAGAAGAGACTCACCCTTGTAGCACAAGTCTTCAACAGCCTTTGGTCCAAGAAATGGTGCTCCTAACCTCTGAAAAATAGCCTCAAGTTGCTGGAATGGAGTGTGGAGGTGTTGTGCTATGGGTTGTAGTGTAAATGGTGCAAGACTTTTAGGGTTTAGAGGGTTGAAGTAGAGAGAGAGGGAGATTTAATGCAAGAGCTCCAAACCAATTTTTGTAACCCTCTAAAATGGAGCTGGAGGGGCTGGTTTTATAGAGGGAGGAGTGGTGGAAAGGGGGGGAAAATCAAATTCAAATTTTCCCCCCCAAAAGACCCCCTATCGGATACAAGATCTGGGGGGAAACAGAGGGTGCAGCTGTAAGGAACCAGGTGAGAGGGTCATGGTCGGCCAGGTTTAGAGGGTTCAGGTGGCCGGCCGGCCACCTCCCCTGGCCGACCGGCCAGGGTCAAAAGATTCAATCACAATTAGTAGCCGGCCACCCCAGAAAAGTGGCCTCCCATGTGTGCACAACACAGCTATGTGGAGAAAAATCAGAAAATGTGACCTAAGAGAGAGAAAAACCAACTTTTTGGAGGGGTTCAAAAGAGTTAGGAAGAGTTGCTGGCTGGCCATGTCATATTGGTGGCCTTCCAGGTGTGTTCATCACAAATATGTGGTTGAGGGCCAAAGAAAGTGGCCCGGGAATGGTCAACACCAACTTTCTAGTAAAGAAAACGGGCGATAAAGAGCGATGAAGGAATAAAGCTGGTCTTCAGAAAAATTGCTGGCCTCCCACCCTTCTACGACCTTCCTAATAATGAAAATAAGGTCCCTGGAAAAAATGGACCCAAACCGATGCAAAACGAAGGTTAGGGGGCCGAAACACGCAGCCTGGGGCCCCGAAAACTGACTGTTAAGCACCGGAGGTGGCGTTTGACCACGAAGTTGGTCTCTCGAGCCATAGTGTCCCTCAAAAGAGAGGAAATAAAATGTGTGCCAAAAACCGGAGCAAATGGAGGTGGTTAAGTGGTCCCGAACCGAGGCATACGGTCGACGGCTCCGAAAAAATCGAAAACCGGGCTCCAAACTGGAAAAATGGCCTACGACCACGAAACGTAGCCTATGGCCACTGAGAAATGATCTACGAGATCTCTCCCTCCCTTTGGGAAGAGAAAATGGAGAAAACGGGACTCGGTTCGCAAACCAAGGCAAAGCATAAAAGAGTCCGGAAGTCTGGAGGCAAGGCTCGCAACCGTGACTCCGCAACCTCAGAACGAGCACAATATGCAATATCACCAAGCGCTTAATCGGTGACGTCTGAGTCTTAAGGTCGGTCAAAAATGAGGTGTCTACACATGGGGCTAATTAAAAATACTTTCTATTTTAAATAAAAACAAATGAGATAGAAAAGAGTGAGGAAGCTAAGAACATCTAAAATCTTAGTTTTTCTTGATACCTACTATGCCAATAACCTACAATTAAAGGTGGGTAATGGTTGTAGAATCAGGTTTTGGAATGATAATTGGTGTGGAAATATTTGTCTAAAAGATGAGTTTTCTCGGATCTTCAGACTGTCAATCAATAAGGATGGGTTACTCAAGGATTTTGTGGATGTCTCTGGCCCTACTAAGCATTGGGTTTTCACATTTAGGAGGCCCCTATTTGACTGGAAGAAAAGCGAGCTACTTAGACTCACTACCACCCTATCTCTAACTCCCACACTAAATCTGGAAGCCCAAGACAGTGCAGTATGGTTAGAAGCTATTGCAGGGCAGTCTCTTGTCTCGGTATTTTATAATCATACCAGCATTGTCCATGGAGCTTGTGATCATCCTATTCGTCTAGTGTGGAACAAGCAACTCCCGCCCAAAGTGCAATTTTTCAGTTGGCTCCCATGGAAATATAAGTTAAAAACCTCTGTCTTCCTTTAGCGTATTGATATTTTAGATGGGTTTGTCTTTACTCTATGTATCTTCTGTCAAGCACAGCAGGAAACAGTAGAACATGTACTAATCTCTTGCCCTCTGGTGTGGAAAGTTTGGACTGGGCTGTTACAGTGGTGGGGGACTACTTGGGTTGTCCCAAATTCTGTTCCAAATCTGCTGCTATGGTGGTTAGGTTATGATTGCAGAAAGTCTGAACGTCGAATTTGGAATGCCATTCCTCTAGTAACTCTCTGGTCCATCTGGAAACGTAGGAATGAATGTCTCTTTCAAGCTTCTTCGCCAAATCTGCAGGAGCTGCAAGAGCTCATTGTTACTAGGATTGCCATATGGTTGAAAGCTACGTCCACAAAGCTCCACTTTTCGATCAATGACTTTCTGTACAACATCTTAGCTGTTAGGCATTGTATCAACGAAGGGTAAATAAAGAAATTGAGTTGCATTTGCAAATTAGCATTACTAAGGACCACAGAGGCTAACACACAAATGGGTGTTGATCTGTTTCAATTTGATGATATGTTGTTGAGTCACATTTGCAAATTAGCATTACTAAGGATCATAAAGGCTAACACACAAAAGGGTGCTGATCTGTTTCAATTTGATCTGATTTGAGTATGGAGCAGATCTGTTTCAATTTGATCTGACTTGATCTGGGTTGGTTTTGATCTAAGTATGCATGCTGCTACTGCTCAGTCCTTATCTGTTGTTCTATTTTTATCTGTTGTTTTATTTTGTTCTGTTTTGATCTGTGTATGTAGCAGCTTAGGGGTGCTTGATTTGGTGATCTGTGCTTGTGGCCGCTTGGCTGGGTGTCTAGCAGTTTTGGTTAGGTGTTTCGTCTGTTCCTTTCGTTGGTTCCTCGCCAACTTGGGGGTGTTTGCAAATGATAGGATGAGCTATATGGTGCCAACCTCGTTGGGATGATTTAGCTCATTATGATGCTCCTGCACTCCTTCTCTTTCTTTATTGGTGTAACTTGTTTTTGTACCTTGTACTATATGTTTACATCAATAAAGTTCTTTCTTTGCCGTTTTCAAAAAAATAGTTCAATTGAAGTCGAAGCCATTGAAGTACATCAGCCTGGGGACCCAAAAAAAATCCATTTAGAATTTAAGCACCCAACAAACCAATAGAGAAAAAAGAAACAATTAATTTGATCAGCCACCTCCACATTTCCTTGCAGATCTGGATCCTACTATATACTCACAGAGTATCAAACTACATTTTTGGGATAAAGAACAAAGTTTGGAGCAATAAACCAAATATTGGCATACTTTTAAATAACATGCCTTGACCCATTACCCTAGTTCTACTATTGTTTAAAATAATAAAATCGGTTGATCGGCAATTATATACATTATTTCCACATGTTTAACCAAGAAAGCTCTCAAAATATTTTTAGTACATGAATTGAATCAGTTGTTAAGATGCTACCATAACAATAATGTTGCACACATGCACTTGCATTGAAGTTTTGAATTCATGTTATTCTAGTCGCCTTTAGAGTGCTCCATCAAACACGTACACCCTACAGAAAAGATTAAAAAGTACTCACTAGATTGTCATCTAACTTATTTCAAGGGTAAATTCCAGAAATTAATGGCAGTAGAACTAGCACCCGAATTATATATTTATAATTGTATAGACTGCTACGGTTTGATTGCACCAACTTTCCAGCAAATTTTACATTTCTCTTCTAGACACCAAGAAGAGTTGCACACAGGAATGAAAGTGTATATCTCCATTTTGAAGCGTAAAACAAACTATTTTGAAACACAAAAAATTCTAATTAGGCCTGTATTACTCAAATTAACAGGAGGTTGCTTTTATCATCAAGGAGCAACTTACATGCCCATCAAAAGTAAATGAAGATAAACCAAGTAGAAAGAATATCCCAACAATTTTTTTAATTGTTTAATTTTTTGTGTTTAGTTTTTATAATTTTTTGTCAATTTTTATTTATTTAGATCATTCTAATTCTAAACTAGAAGATTTTAATAAGAAAAAAAGAATAAATTTAAAATATATATATAAAAAAATCACTAGAAACAAAAAAGTCAAATTCCCTCAAGCAACTTCCTTTATTCTATTCCAATGAAGAAGTTATCACATCATCATCTTCTCACACGACTAAGCTTTCAACTTCATCACCATCTCATAAACTACTGCCTTTGTCTGTTATAGCTTTTCCATCACAGCTCTGTAAGACTAGTGTTCCAATGCCATGCTACAATGGAATTAGTTGTGGTGGTTAGATAGTTTGTTATCAAGTGAGTTAGTTTGTTATTGATGTAGGACAAGATTTTCAAGACAAGATTTTAAGAATTTTTATATTTTTAATTTTGATATATTATTAGGATTCTTGTAATTTAGTATAAATATTTTAGGATTATTAGGTTTCTTAATTTTATTATTTTGGAATTAGATTTTGACTAGGATTTTAAATAGTTTAGAATTCTAGTTTTCTATTATCTTAGGTTTCCTAATTTATGTTGATTTAAGTTTCCTAGTTTATTTTAGAATTACTTTTCCTACAAGTATTAGATTTAGTTTATTATGAATAGTTATGTAAACCTCATGGCAAAGACAACTTTTATTCAACTTTTATTCATTCAATATTAAGATATTTTCTATTTCTTGTGGATTCAAGGTTCTATTTTTCTCGTGGATTTGAGAGCTCATTTCGTTTACTGGAACGATATCTAGTCCCCGTGTATTCCGCTGCATCAAGTGGTATCAGAGCAAGGTTTCTCCTAGCTCGATGTCATTCATCAAAAGAGGAAGCACAAGCTCTATTTTTTTTTTTTTTTTGATCGGCAAAGAAAAATTTCATTTAACAGCATGAAATTAAAAGTACAGGTAGATGACGTGCATCGAAAGAGATTCGGAAAGTATAAAAATACCCCTACTACTGCTATTCGCACCCATACAACCAACCTCTTGGCCTCACATTGATGATGATCGTAGAGAAAAATCTAATAGGATTCGAGCCAAGGGACTTGTCCAAGGCTAACCTATTAGTCACAATGTTAATAGGAACCGTGCTATGGGATTTGCCCAAGGCCAGCCTATTAACCACAACTTCTTGAGACGATCTCCTTGTTATCAATACGATAGTGAGAACGAATCTGAAGATGAGTTATTCGAGGATTATGGTAAATACCAGTCGGTAAGGAGACAACGAAGATTCAGTGATGTGTTCAATAGCAATAATTGCATTAATCATGACTTTTCAGATTATCAAGTACCACCAGAAATTCCCTATTTTAATACTTCTTGTCATGCCGAGGATTTTATTTATTGGTTTCGTAAAGTTGACAAAATTCTCGAGTGTATGGAAATCTCTGAAGAAAAGCAAGCCAAATATCCTGTACGTAAGTTACAAGGTTATGTTTCTATATGGTGGAAACAATTGCAGTATGATCGAATGCGACAATACAAACAACCTATTAGGACGTGGCATAAGATGAAGAAGTTGATGAGTTCTAGATTCCTTCAAACAAATCATGGGCAAATATTGTATCTACAATATCAAAGAAAGCTTGAATCAAAACAATTGTTCCAAGATAATTTTGATTCACAATATTCTTCGCAATTCAATAATTATTATGGAATTGTGGATACAGATTATTCGAGGAACATGACTATGGTTCTGCCAAGTTTGGGTCAATCAAGTCTTGTAGGTCAACAAATTTGTCACGCTCAACCACACATTGAAGAAGAAAAGATTTTGAGTACCTCAATGTTTCAAAATTTTGAAGACCCAAATAGACATTCAATTGAAGTAGAAAATCAAGTTGATTTCAACAATGGTGAGAACGTTGAAATTGATGAAAGAGAGGTCACTGAAATTACTTTGATCAAGAAATTTGAAGAAGACAATGAAGAGGTGAAGCAAGAGAAAAACATTGAAGATAGCCAAGAGCTTCTAATGACGGAACTAACATCTCTTGATTATTATGATGGTTATGAGATCGTAAAAGAAGAAGATCTAGTTGAACTCAATGAAAAAGAAGAAATAAAAGATGAGGTAATAAAGTTGACATGTGCACCAAAGAAGTTGATTGAGGATGTTGCAATTGATATTCCAAGATTGATAATTGAATGTCCAATTGATTCTAAGACAGAGCAGAGTCCAAAGAGTATCCAACATCAACATAAAATACACTTCGTTGATTTCCTTGGTGTGGAGCAATTTAATTTGATTTTCAGTGCTTGTCTAATTGATCTTGTCAACTAGTTGAAGCATATAGAGAACAACTTTCAGAAAGTAGACTTCTCTGCATATAATGTTCGGAAGAAGGACAAACAACTGAAGTATTCCAAGTATCTTTTTATTTAGGATGGATGATGGCAGATCTCTAATATGAACTCGAGGACGAGTTCTTTCAAAGAAGAAAAGTCTGATGTAAGACAAGATTTTCAGGACAAGATTTTAAGAATTTTTATATTTTTAGTTTTGATATATTATTAGGATTCTTGTAATTTAGTATAAATATTTTAGGATTATTAGGTTTCTTAATTTTATTATTTTGGAATTAGATTTTGACTAGGATTTTAAATAGTTTAGAATTCTAGTTTCCTATTATCTTAGGTTTCCTAATTTATGTTGATTTAAGTTTCCTAGTTTATTTTAGAATTATTTTTCCTACAAGTAATAGATTTAGTTTATTATAAATAGTTATGTAAGCCTCATGCCAAAGGCAACTTTTATTCATTCAATATTAAGATATTTTCTATTCCTTGTGGATTCAAGGTTCTATTTTTCTCGTGGATTCGAGAGCCCATTTCGTCTACTAGAACGATATCTAGTCCTATTTCGTCTACTAGAACAATATCTAGTCCCCGTGTATTCCACTGCGTCAGTTATCAAGTGAGTTAGTTAGTTTGTTAAGAGTTAGTTAGGATTAGATATTTTGTATTAGTTTAGATATTTTGATTACCAGTATATAACTAAGTGTAAGCTACAGTTTTGTTTTAATGAAAATGAGTTTCAAGATTCTCAATATGGTATCAAAGCTTTAAGCTCTCGTGAGCAAGATCCATAGCCTTTCATTGGCAGATGCTTCGTTACCTCCCAATCTCAGTTTACTAATTTCGAATTTCAATTCTCTCATCACAGTGAAGCTCGAGTCAAACAATTTCCTCATATGGAAATCGCAGATGACAAATGTGCTTCGAGCATATGGATTTCTTGATCATGTAAATGGATCTCATCTATGTCCATCTTCAGAAATCATTGATGCTTTTGGAAAAACTATTCCAAATCCGAGTTATGCAAAATGGCAATTGATCGATGCACATCTGCTCACCTGTCTGACCGCAACTTTATCTTCATCCATTTAATCCTCTGTTCTTCACCTGGCTCATAGTGATCAGGTATGGCAATTCTTAGAGAAGAAATTTACTTCAATTTCACGTTCTCATATTCATCAACTCAAAACCAAACTTCAAACACTCTGTAAGAAGTCATCTTCAATGGAGGCATATTTGTCTCAAATCAAAGATATCGCAGCTCAGCTGGCTTTGGCTTCTGCAAAAGTTGATGATGAAGATCTGAACCTGTTCCTACTCCTGGTAAATCAAAACCTCTATTCATACTCGATCCACACCAGTCAAAATGGAACATTTGTGTTCTTTGTTATGTTCAGAGTCCATTCACATTGAATAAAAACTTAAACAGTCTACTAGCACTGATCTTAATGTTGTCTATTCTGCCCCACAAGGATCTTCATCTTCCTCTTAGACTAGCTATGATTCTTCAAATGTTTTCAATCGAGGTTTTCACTCTGCAAGAGGCAGAAGTTCATATCGTGGTTCTAGAGGAGGCAGATATAATAATTTTCGAGGAGGCAGATTTAATAATAGGTATAATAATAATAGATCCAGAGGAAATTTTTCTTTTAACTCTGGCTGTTAGATTTGTGGAGGTTTGAGTCATAATGCTTTTGACTGTTGGCATCAACTGGATCCTACTTTTCAACCTTTCATTGGCAGCAACTCATCTCAGTCCTCTATGTCTCTGTCAAAGGCCTATACTGCTTCAGTACCTCAGACTTCTGCTGATCCTCCCATATCTCCTTGGTATGTTGACTCTGCTGCCACCAATCATCTGACAAATGACTAGTTCATTCCATCATCTCAGCAATTCTTTTCTCCTCAAGTTTTTCAGTCTAGTACTACAGCTCCTGTGTCTGATATGCTTTGGCATCAAAGACTAGGCCATCCATCTTCTTTAAAGCTTCAACATATGGCTGGTTTCTTACCAAACAAAATGTCTTTGAATAAGGCCTTGTCTCGCCTTGATTGTAATGTGTCTAAATCTCATAGACTTCCTTTCACTTTGTCTAATGCTTCTGTCAATTGTCCTTTTGCCTTAGTTCATAGTGATGTATGGGATCCTTTTACAGTGTATAATGCCCCATTTCGTTTCTATGTTTTGTTTATAGATGATTACAATAGATTTACTTGGGTGTATCCTTTGACTTACAAGAGTGAGGTGTATGATAAATTGCTTGTATTCAAAGCATATATTGACACTCAGTTTCAGACTTCTCTTAAAATACTTAGGACTGATTGTGGTACTGAATTTGTAAATAAAAGAGTTGATACTTTGTTGTCTTCTCATGGCATTGTTCATCAAAGTAGTTGTCCATATACTCAGGCCTCGTTTGGGAACAGGCTAATTTAGTAACTTTTTGGCTATTTGGTTAAAATATGAGCTAAAAAAAACTAGTATGTTTGTGATGATTTTTTGACTTTTTACGAAAAGATGTGCAAAAAGTAGAGAGAAAAGAGAATCTTTGACTTTTTGGTATGGGTTGTTGGCTTTTTGGCTAATTTAGTAACTTTTTGGCTTTTTGGCTGAAAGGGAAGGTTCCCAAACGAGGCCTCAGGCTCAAAATGGCATAGCTGAACGTAAACACAGACATATTATTGAAACTGCTATCACATTGCTTCATTACTCCTCAGTTCCAATCAATTTTTGGTTTGATGCCATTGCCACATCTACATTTCTAATTAACAGAATGCCTTCTAGCATTTTACATCACAAGACTCCTTTTGAAATATTGTTTTATCTCATACCTGATTTTTTCCTTCTTAAAGTGTTTGGTTGCCAATGCTTCCCTTGGTTAAAGCCTTATGCTTCTCACAAGCTAGCACCAAAATCTATCTCTCGTGTTTTTCTAGGCTATCATCCTACTATTAAGGGTTATAGATGTCTTGAGCCTCTTTTTGGCAAAGTCTACATTTCTAGGCATGTCATTTTTAATGAATCATGTTTTCCTTTCTCTCAGTAGCATTCCTCTATTTCTTCTCCTTCATCTTCAGATTTGTTTACTCTTACTTCATTTTTTTGGCCTTCTTCCTTTAGTTTTGCATCTGTGAACTCATCTGTGAATTCTGTTCCTTCTCTGTCTGTTCCATCTATTGCTCCTTCTGAGCCTTCTTTTTTTCCTGTTCCTACTCCTCCATCTAGTGCTCAGCCTATTCTTATTTCTTCTATTACTATTGATTTACCTTCTCATTCTCTTCCTTCTTCTTTTGTCTGTAACATACATCCGATGATTATTAGGTCCAAACATAAACTTCCTTAATGTCTTTCTGCTACTGTTTCTCTTCTTGTTATTGAACTGACCTCTGTTCAAGCTGCTCTTCAATCTCCAGTGTGGCTTCAAGCTATGAAGGAGGAATATCAAGCTCTTCAACAACAGGGCACTTGGGACCTTGTTGCCCTTCCTCCTCATAAGATTGCCATTGGATGCAAATGGGTTTTTCGCATCAAAAGCGATTCCAATGGTACCATTGCCCATTATAAAGCTAGATTGGTGGCAAAGGGGTTTTTGCAACAAGAAGGAATTGATTTTCATGAGACCTTTAGTCAAGTGGCAAAACAACCTACAATTCGAATCTTCTTAAGTGTTGCTCTTCAATCTCAATGGTCTATAAAACAGCTTGATATTTTAAATGCATTTCTTCATGGTACTTTTCAAGAAGAAGTCTATATGTTGCAGCCTCTAGAGTTTGAACAGTTTTCTTCTCATGTTTGCAAACTCAAGAAGGCTTTGTATGGTCTCAAGCAAGCTCCTAGGGCTTGGTACTCCACATTTTCTATTTTCTTGCTTTCTCAAGGATTCACAAACAGTCTGTCTGATGCTTTTCTTTTTATTAGAAAAACTTCTACTAGTCTCACTCTGCTATTAGTGTATGTTGATGACATCTTACTAACTGGTAACGATTCTGCTTTCATTGCTCTGCTTCTTCAGCACATGCACAAGGCATTTTCCATGAAAGAACTTGGTTTTTTGTCTTATTTTCTGGGAATTTCAGTTCAGTCTGATGAGCATGGTTACTTCTTATCTCAAGCCAAACATGCTACTGCCTTATTACATAAAGCAAGATTCGCAGACTACAAACCATGTTATTCTCCTATGGTTGTTAAAGTTGTGTGTTCTGCAGCTGATTCTTTGCCATTTGCTCAGCCCTCACTATATAGAAGTTTAGTTGGTAGACTGCAATATTTGACTATCACCAGACCTGATCTCTCCTATGCTGTTAATCAAGCTTGTCAGTTCATGCATCTTCCTACCAATGCTCATTTTCAAGCTGTTAAGAGACTCCTTAGATATGTAAAAGGGACTTTGAATCATGGTCTCTCTTTCACACCAAGTCCTTTTGATCTTTCTGCCTTTTCAGACTCTAACTGGGCCAGTGATAGTCTTGATCAAAAATCAAACTCTGGCTATTGTGTATATCTTGGCTCAAACTTGATTTCATGGTCTACTAAAAAGCAAGCAACTGTTTCTAGATCATCAACTGAAGCTGAGTATAGAGCATTAGCTCATGCCACAGCTGAGCTCACTTGGATTTAACAATTACTTCAGGATTTCTGTGTTTCATCATCTACTATTCATGTTATTTGCCGTGATAGTTTATCTGCCATGGCCTTAGTATCCAACCCTGTTTTCCATTCTAGGTCCAAACATATTGAGATCGATTGTCATTTTATTCGGGAAAAAGTGGTTGCCAAACAGATTGAACTTAAGTATATTCCTACCATGGATTAGGTGGCTGATATTTTCACTAAGCCTCTGTCTCCTTCCAGATTTCATTATCTTCGTAACAAGCTGTTAGTGTCTGTTTGCCCTATCAGCTTAAGGGGGGCTGAAGAAGTTATCACATCATCATCTTCTCACACGACTCAGCTTTCAGCCTCATCACCATCTCATAGACTGTTGCCTTTGTCTGTTATAGTTTCTCCATCACAGCTCTGTAAGACTAGTGTTCCAATGCCATGCTACAATGGAACTAGTTGTGGTGGTTAGATAGCTTGTTATCAAGTGAGTTAGTTTGTTATCAAGTGAGTTAGTTAGTTTGTTAAGAGTTAGTTAGGATTAGATATTTTAGTTAGTTTGTTAAGAGTTAGTTAGGATTAGATATTTTGTATTAGTTTGGATATTTTGATTACCAGTATATAACTAAGTGTAAGCTACAGTTTTGTTTTAATGAAATGAGTTTCAAGATTCTCAATAACTATATAAAAAATAAAAGCTCACAATAGAGAGAACAATGGGTCATTATAGTCCACTCAGCAAATTTATTTATTTATTTATTTTCAGTCTACACATTTTTTTGCACTTCTTAAGAAAGCAAGCAAGAAATAAGTCACAGCACAATTCTCATCCTCACTAACTAAGGCATCTAAGGAGTCTCAGGACCAAATCAAGCTTGCAAAGACAAACTTTGGTTGGTGATACCATTTCTGTCAGCAGTATTGATGGAAGAGCATACCTGAGCCTCTAGTTTGTTGGGAATGGTCTCAAAGGCAATCAAATCTAGACACGCTTCTACAAGAACTTGCAATTTGCAGCGACGAAAATCCTTCAGCTTATCCAAATCCACATGAGGTCCATAACACCCGCTGCAAAACACACAACCATCTGTTACCACTTAATTGAGTATACAAAGCAAAACCCTTATAACCAAACTACAAAGCTTATAGATTATTGATGACGTAAGGGAACCCTACATATATTTTGAGACACATCAAATTCTAGTGTACACTTGTACTATGAACCATTAGTAAGATAAGCACTGTAGCTTCCAACGGAGGTCGCAACCAAAGCCCCGTTACAACTATGTTCAGAAATTCTCTTCTTGGCATCTCAAGACTTATCACACACTTCAACAACCAATTTGATACTCTTTTTCAATACCGATTCTCCTTCTTCAATGGACAGTTCTTTGGATAGGAATCGTGGAAAAGTGGCCTATAGACATAGAAATAAAAAAATAGGGAGTTCAAATTTAGTAGCAATATCAAAGCTAAAATTATATAGACATGAACATGAATTCCAAGTAATACAAATAGCAAAAGCATAAGTCAACAAAAGCAAAATAAAAATACTTACGTACTCCAGAGATTGGATCTGGCTATGGCCTACACTATCTCTCTATCCAAAGTATCACTAATAACTTAAAGAAAGCCTGAGTGAGGTCTAAGAAAAAGATGAGTCGTAACAACAACAACAAAATGGAACCATAACGAATTTTAGCTGCAAAACAAGTTGTGAAATACTCATGTGAAAAGATACCAAATAATAGAGAAAAAGAAGGAAAAAAGATAGCAACAAAACAAAGAAACATAGAACCATTACCATTGTCGCTCGCTTGCTCGCCACTGTCGCACGCTGCTCGATGTCGTTGTTTGCTGCTCGTTGTCGTTTGCCACTGTTCACAGTTGAGAGAGAGAGAGAGAGAGAGAGAGGGAGAAGCGATTGGGGATTTTTGGTTGAAGGGGATTTTTGGTTTTTGAGGTTATGGATTTTGGTTCAAAAGATTATGGATTTTTAAGATTGGGGATTTTTGGTTGAATAGGGGAAAAAATGAGCGCGAAGGGAAAAAAAAAGCTTAGCCTAAGATTTGTTTTTTTGTTTTTTTTTTGCGACGTCAAGTTTCACCGTCACAAATGAAAATTCAAACAACAAAACGGCGCTGTTTACCTTTTTTTTTTTGTGATGGGGGTTGCCATCGTTGCAAAACTTTATTTGCAATGAGGGGAGAATGTCGTTGCCAAAAAACTTTATTTGCGACGGGGGAGGTTGCCGTCGCCAAAAATACATTTTTTGCCAAAAAAAAAACTGTGTCTATTTTGTTGTGCAATGAGAACTAGGAAGAGAGGGAAACAAAAAAAAGAGAGAGGAACAAGAGATGATCCGCGAGAGAGAGAGAGAGAGAGAGAGAGAGAGAGAAAGAACGAAAAGAGATGAATGAGAGAGATATAGAGAGAGAGACATAGAAAGAGAGAGATGAGCATGAGAGATAAAGAGAGAGATTAGAGAGATAGAGAAGAGAGATGAGCGAAAGACATAGAGAGAGAGATAGACCTATTCTATTTTTTGACTTTTTCCTCTTTCAATAACAATGGACTAAGAGAAAGAGATGAGTGTGATTCATAGAAATGAACGATTGAGAGAGAAGAGAGATGGGTGAGAGAGAGAGAGAGAGAGAGAGAGAGAGAGATAGAAGGGAGAAACAAGAGATGAACGAGAGATAGACAAAGAGAACAAAAAGAGATGAACGAGAGATACAGAGAGAGACATAAAAAGAGAGAGAGAGAGAGAGAAAGAGAGAGAGAGAGAGTGAAGAGATGAGGAGCCAGAGAGAAGAGTGATGAGTGAGAGAGAGAGAGAGAGGCCCATTTCATTTTTTGACTTTTTCCTCTTTCAACAAGTGATTAAGAGAAATGAGAGAAGAGAGAGAAAGGCCTATTTCATTTTTTGACTTTTTCCTCTTTCAATAAGTGATTAAGAGAAATGAGAGATGAGTGATTGAGAGAGAGATAGAGAGAGGCATAGAGACAGGAAGATGAAAAAATGGGTAAAAAGAGAAATGTTATATCAAAACAGTATGTTTTTTTTTGTTTTGCGACAACACCTATTACCGTTGCAAAAACTCTCTTATTTGCGACTGCAGTTCATGTCATCGCAAAAAACAATTTTATTTGTGACAACAGGAGTTACAGTCGCAAAAAATATGCATTATTTGCTACTGCAGTTGTTTTGTTTTTTTGTGATAGAAACTCGATTTATTGGCGACAACAAGTGGTACCGTCTCAAAAAATCACTTTTTGCGATGGTAAGTGATACCGTTGCAAATACTTCCGTGTTGTATAGCCCTTTTTCTTGTAGTGAAGAGGTATATGAAATTTTTTAACAAACCAATAACCAATTAATTAAACATGTGAATGTTTCTAGCAATTAACATGTAAATCATTTAGAAATAATATTATGCAATTATTCTAGAAACTTTAGATCATACAAATTATCCTACAAATCTAGGATCTAATCATGTGAAATAAACTAGAATGGGGGAAGGGGAAAAAAAAATATTAAACATGTTGATTACACTAGAAACTAGAAATTAATTAGCATGTCAATATTAACTAAACCTTAAAGATTCATGAGTATGCAAATTATTTTATAAAAATATAAAATAAAAAGGCATGCAAAACATGGTAAGAAATTATGAATCATGCTCATATAATAAAATTGTATTAGAACTAAATAAGCATACAAATTGTGCAAGAGAGACTAAACATTCTGATTAAATTAAAACCATATAACTCACATATACCATTACATATATAAACTTTCTAATCTAACTAGGGATTTGAATCATGACTTCGGCCCTGTTTGGTAGAGCTGTGGGAAAGTACTTATAGCTTATACCTTAACAGCTTATAACTTATAACTATGAACATAAGCTGATTTCTGACTTATAAATTAAGCTTCTTCTGCTCCACTCAAAAAATAAATTGATTTCTGACTTATAAAAAGCTATAAGCTGTATTGTTAAGCTAAACTAAACACATCAAAATAGCTTAAATTAAGCTGAAAGCTGAAATAAGTTGAAATTAAGCTGTACCAAACAGGGCCATATGTAATTACTGGCATAGTATACAATGGGCTTAAGAATGTAAGAATATCATTTTATCATACAAAATCATGAGTTCATGTCTTACACAGTGGACTCTTGATCAAATTCTAAAAATCGTGGGTGATTACACCCCAAGGGAATTAACATAGCAATACAATACTATTTATTTATGTACATGAAGATCAACACAACGCCATTCACAACATATTGACTATAATCATGCACTATAATAATAGTGGCCTATACAGTAAAAGAATAAGCAAGTAGCATGCTATTTTTACGCAATAGACCTCCTAAACATACTGACCTTCACACCTGTAACAATATAATGCAACAGTGGAGTAATTGATAAAAATGACATGAATCTATTTAATATTTTCATGAGACATAGTATAATCTGTTTTAAGATTGTTATTAAAATTGTATAGTTAAACAAGATAAATAGATTCATGATTTATTAAATTAAGTAATAGAACATCAAATAAATTCATATTTGATAAATTTACATTTTAGAGCATGAAACATGAAACATGATTAATAGAAATACATATTTAATCGAAATATTGAAAATAAGGAATCAAACCAAATTCTCTGTGATGCCACAGTATCCTTAAAACAGATTAGCCGCTTTACCGTGAGTGGTGGAAGAACGTCAACTTCTGTCTCTTATGATAAGATGGTTTAAACCAGCTAACGCAAAAGCACCTTTTGTTAGCTTTGGTGAACCGATAATGGCAGCACTCTTTGAACACAGGAAGAAAATTATAAGAGGAAGCAAACTAACTGTATTTCTGAAAGGCAAAAATTCTCTGTCAAACCAAGGAAGATGGGCCTCCTTTTATACACAATAGGGGACATAGGAGGAGCCTCCAGTCATGAAGGCTAGCAACTAATGCCCATGAAGGCTTGCAACTAATGGCCATTATTCCTGCAAAACTGCTGAAGTAATGGTCCAAAACTGATGGGAAAAAATATCTGCAATATATTTTTTGTACTTGGCCCAAAAAGATTAAGTTGGTGGACCACCAATTCGGCCCAGCCCAAACCCATTCTAGCAATCCTCAAGGCCAAAGGTCCACGGACCTGGACCTGGCTCGGTCTGGGCAGGCTAAGCGTGTGGCAATTTTGCCATAACCAACTTGGACCATAGTCTTGGCCCAAGCTCATCCTTAAAGCATCCACAACTCTCTTCCTTAAAAAAATTTATATGTCCCAAAGTGCTCATACACTTATCAAAATCTTGAGGTTTAAAAACCTATCAAAACTTTCCTCTACAATCAATGTGAGATTTGTAGTTATACACAATTTCCAAAACCTCATTCATGAGGCCATCTTTATGAGTCAATTTCTCATTTAATTCTCAATGATTTTTTATCATTCTTTTTTGTGGTGTAAAGACCTTATTATAAAGAATCTAAACCCATTTAATCTCACCTCAACCCATAGTTAGGACCTACTTTAATTTCACATTAAAGTCATCATAAAACTATTTTTTTTTTCCAACATAAATTTCATCTACACATCAAACTAGCTATCAAGTTAGTCATTTTAGTTTTGGCTCACCAAATGTAATTAGTGACTTTACCTAGTAAAACATTTAAAAAGTAGTACTTTTTATATTTTGAAATTAATTGTGCTGAATTTATAAAAAATAATCCTAAATTAAAATAAAGAAAAAGAATAGAAAGCTTGTTGGACAATATATTAAAAATGTGTACACCCAAAACAGAAAAAATAACTTTCAAACCAAAAAATAATAAAATTTTAACTAGTTTTATGGAAATACTCTAAAAAGCTCTTATTTTTAGAATGATATATAGAACTAACTATTGCCACATATTTCTGGCTATGTATAATCTTTCTATTTGGCTTTTTTAATCCATTTTGTCTTTTTTTTGAGTAAAAAAATATGAGAGGTGATATGACCCAAAATGAGTAAAAAGTTAAAAATTAGTTTTTTTTTTTTTTTTTTTTTTTCAAAACACCCCTAATTTGCAACCAATAGGAGTTTGCTGCAAATGATCAAAATTCACAGCGACCAAATAATATCTGGTCATGAATTGTGATATTTTGACAACGAAATGTGAAATGTGGTAATAGATTTTAAGGTAAGTTATACTGACACCGCCTGAGGTTTCTGTTTAGTACAGATCACTTCTTCAAGTTTGAAAAATTATACTTACTCCCCTGTCAGTTTAAAATAACATATTTGTTCTTAACCTTTATACATATAAAATAATAAAATAATATTGATATTTTATTTATGTTATTTTAAGAGAAATAACAGTCATCTTCTTTGATTTAACTCACACAAAAAATTAAATTTTTTATTTTTCTTGTTTTTTTTATTTTATTGAATTTTTAAAAATATTTTATGCACTTTTATTTTTTATTTTTTAGATACACCTAATCTAGATATACTTAAGAAATATAATATTTTGTGATTTTTTTTTTAAATTCACCAAATATAAAAATATATATATAAAAATATAAAAATTCAATAATACTGGAATAAATGTGAATGACTGTGTTTGGTAATTGAGAGGGAGATTTATGATCTGGATTGAGCCGTGGTAATACCAGACAAATTGTGGGCCAAACACATTTGGGCCGTGGTAGCCTGGGCCTGTCCAGAAGGGATTTTAGCTCAGTAATGGCAAAGAGCGTGTGGAACCGAGCTACTCGAACTTGTTGGTACGAAAGCTGGTCAAGTGAGGGTTCTGGTGAGATGTCCGCAGCCTCACAGGGTTCCACGGTTCGTGCGTTGCTCGGTCCGAAGGCGCACACGTGTGGCTCGGCATTGAGGCCTTTGGTTAACTGGCATGCCCTACTTCAAGCTCGATTTTGCCAGAATGCACCCGAGCTTGGCTTTTACGGAGCTCGGTTATTAGAGCATTTGGGCAAAGACGGCCAAGCAGAAGCCGAGATGTCATCCACGCCGAGCTCCCAGTAGAGTGGGTT